>CM031080.1:40981146-41396037 GCA_018257905.1 Gillenia trifoliata | reverse complement strand
AAAAAACAAAAAATACAAGAAAAGAGGGAGGAACACCAACCTTACCCCTCTTGAAAGAAAAAGTAAAAAGTACAAGAAAAATAGAGGGGATATAAAACCTAACCCCTCTAAAGCAAAACCTAAAATGTATAAACCTGCAAAACAAGCTTAAAAACACCAAAAACAAGGTGTAACCAAGAAAAAGAATAGCACACATTAGGAAAGTGGGACTAACCTGAAAGTTGTGATGCACGCTAATTTGAAAAACGGAAACCAAGCATACCAAAGAAATCCGAATGCAAAGAAGTAAGAACTGCTAACAGACGGAGTCATGCCAAACCAAATCTGAGGAAGATAAACCCATGTTAGTAAAATAAAAATGCTCTAACTACGTCTAGCAGAAAATAAATGTTTTCAAGTCATAAAACTATTTTATAGAGAAACTGTTTTTAGATGCACTTTCAAGTGATTTTTCACGAAGTACATGAATTTTTAATAAAAAATTTAGTGTATTTATAAGTTTAGAACAAAAACAATTGTAACATAAACGCTTGTTAGCAAAAAAAGTAAATTATATTTTACACTCTGAAGTTTGAATTCAATTATAATTTTATATATTATTTTCAAAATATTACAATATAATACACCAATTTATATTTTAATTATAATTTCATACGTCGGATAGTGTATCCTCTGTACAAAAGCAATTCCTACTACGATAACCGATCTAAGCATAACATTCCCCGTATTAGTAAACCATGTGCGCACCAGAATCATAAAACCAAGTTCTCTGACTACTTATATTGTCCAATGGAAAACCATGTGGGACCCCATCATGTGTGCCTGGACAAGAATTTTCCTTTTTTTAATTCTATTTTTATATTCTAGAGCTATTCAACCATGTCTTTATTTCACACCTGTGTTCACTTGTGTGCATCTCTCTCTTCAGAAAGTCCAAAAATTAGGCATTCTTCTATATGATAAGCTTAAATCTAATTGAAAATTTGAATAATACAGTCCTATTCAAAGTTGAGCTAATCCAAGTTCTGGTTGTCAATCTATATTTTAATAAATGTCACAAATTAAAGACTAACCAATGAGTAAATTCTTAATTATTCATGAACCTACTCAGCTTATGTCTCCACAATAAGAAGAAGAAAAACAAAGATTTTAATTCAGAACGTCTTTTTTCATAACTTTATTTGCAGTCAAATTTTTTGTCTAATAATATCTTTTTTCTATAAAATAAATTTTTTTATCTTAATTTAAGTAAACAGCTCATAAAGGGAGAAGTAAAAACAATACATGTGGGGTCTACGTTAGGGAAAAGTTCTGACACTACCAAAAAAAACAACTAGACCAACCAAAATGTTACTAATCAAAAGTTAAGTAGTTTGGAAGGTGAGGGAAATGATCCACTATTATCATTCCATTTCAGGGTTGATAACTATAACTTATATAAGAGCCTGCAGACACAGGCAGCAGAGCTCCGTGGAATGTGAAGAAAAATGGCAGCAAGTCAAAATCTTTCAAAGTTGTTCTTCTGCTATGTTGCTCTACTCACAGTGCTTATCTGCATTGAGCCAATCAAATCCCAGGAACAGGTGGGCACTCTTGCAGATGATGAAGGTAAAGGTCTCTCTTACTTTGAAATCTTTAGTTTTGATGTTTTATATGTGTGAAGTTATTGAAATTTTAGTTACTGGAATTGGATTATTCATCTGGAAAGTGTAAAATTGTATACTTATGGTGAAAATAACTTAAATTTTTAAGCTTTTTATACAAATTTTGCCAGGAAATTGAATAAGAACTGAGCTTATGCATGAATTTTTGATGAAGTTCAATTTTTTCTGTGTTTTCTGTGGCCAATTTTTGTATTAGACTTACTAGAAAGGAAGAAACTTTATCTTACCCATTACTTGCTTTTGTGAAAAGTGATTTTGAGATTGTGTTTGTGTGTATTTGGGTGTGGCAGTGGAGGCACTTCGTGAAATAGCTGTGCAATTGAATAAAAAGGATTGGAATTTCAGTGATCCTTGTAGCAATATTCCGACTATTTCAATCCTGCATACGGATCAGTACAACAACACTCTCGTCTGCAACTGCTCCTTCTCTGGCAATGTATGCCACATCCAAAGCATGTATGCACTTTTTACGAGCCATAGTTTCTGCTTTAAATTCCCTGTGATGGTTATTGGTCAATGCTGCAACTGCAAGTGTATAAAGGTTTATTGTCTATCAAGTTGTAAGAGATTGTGATTTTTAGTGTAACATTCATAACCTACAAGTTGTGGATCCTTATCATGCAGTTTTCTTACGGGACAGGACCTTGATGGTGTGCTTCCGCCATCACTGTCGAAGCTACCTTACCTTAAGCAAGTGTACGAAGATATTTCCACTATTTTGTTTTGGTTTTTCCACCACAAATCTATTAAGCTTCTGTCCGAAATCCTAATAGCACTGTTTCTTCCTGATTGTAGTAATTTGGGCCAGAATTACCTTAGCGGTTCAATACCGCGCGAATGGAATTCTACAAAGTTGGAATTTCTGTAAGCGACTTCTAGACTTTTGTTTGAGGTTGATGATAAACTTGCGTGCCAATTATTGAACTAATGTCATGCCCTATTGCCCAGTGCAGGGTTCTCAGTGTGAACAACTTATCAGGACCTATCCCTGGCTACTTGGGAAGCATAACTACTCTCCAAGCTCTGTATGCATCGAATCCTTCTTCCACAGCTATCACCTCATTCAGAATAGTTAGTTTGGTGCACCAATTTGTTTGATTTGGATACGAACTTGACAAGGCTTTGCTTTCAGGGCCTTGGAGAGCAACTTATTTTCTGGAACTGTTCCCCCAGAGTTGGGCAATTTGGTTAACATGGAGAATCTGTCAGTTTGCTATTTTATCTTCCTTTGTAACTTTATATCTTTATATTTTAATTTTCTTGGATTTTCATAAGCAAGTATATATGTTAATTGACAATGGTTTGGTCTTGCTTTTCCATGGGTAACTACAGCTATCTTCGTGCTAACAATCTCACTGGTGCGCTGCCCTTGGCCCTCACTAATATGACCAAATTAAGAGTACTGTAAGTGATATGACTACCTTAAATAATTTAGGTTTGTTCCATGAAATACTTAAGGTTTATGTCATTTAATCTTTCGGCTTTTTGTGGCATTATTTACAGTCAGATTGGCAGTAACAACTTCACTGGAAGAATACCTGACTACTTTCGAAGTTGGAAAGACCTCCAGGCCTTGTAAGAGATTTCTTCTAGTGCACTTTTTAAATTCTCAACTGAAAGATTTTCATGTGTAATCCTAAATCCATCAAATACGTTGTTTACAGAGAGATGCAAGCGAGTGGTCTTGAAGGGCCCCTTCCATCTAGTCTCTCTGCCTTGAATAATATGACAGACCTGTGAGTCCTTCCTTCTAAGCTATCAGTTATCTTAATTTGCATGATCTCCTTGAGTCCCTTTTCCAATTTAGAGAAAAAAATGGATTTATGAAGATACTTGTATACCAACACGTTATCATGCTGTAACCTTTTGCAGAAGGATTAGTGACTTAAGCGGTGAGAGTTCAGCTTTTCCAAACTTATCAAAGATGACGGGCATGAAGAAATTGTGAGCCATCTTTTAGGTTTTATACAATTTTCTATGAGCATAACGCACGCAGATGAAAACTACTTTTTCTAATATCGGTTGCTCTAATTGCAGGATGTTAAGGAGCTGCAATATAACAGGAGAAATCCCTGAATTTATCTCTAACATGAGAAGTCTGCTTGTTTTGTAATTCTTCTATCTATTCATTCTTCATTTTTTCATGACAAACTGGTAATTATTACTAATGTTGTATAACAAACTGGTAACACTATGAGCATATTTTGTATGACAATTAGGTCATGTTTGAGATTTGTGGACTTAAAATTGTTGCTTGACCTTACACGTAACAAGCCTTAAAACATGTACCTTTCAGTTAAGCATCACATTCTAAATTTGTTCTAAACCCGATCTTGAATTTGGTGTACATACAGTGTTCTATTTATTTCTCACACTGACAGACTTCATACTGGTTGATTCATTTATGTTTTTAAGATTTACTGAATTTACTTCTGATTATTTGTTTACATATTTATTTGCAGAGATCTTAGCTTCAACAGATTGGAAGGGAGCATTCCAAATTTTGAAAATATTATGGAATTGGCCACAATGTAAGGAATGTAACTCACAAGGGTAGCTAGCACACATAATGATGCATGGATGCATTTCCCTTGGTTCCTACAAGTGTCACGATCCAACTTTTAACATTGTCGTTTTGATGTTAACACGGAGCTTAATTTTGGATCACACATTCTGACCAAATGAGAATGAGTGCAGTTTTGTTTTTCATTTACCAGAAAAAAAAAGATATAGAGACATGAGTACACTTAGGATTCAACCAAACTCTCGCTAGGAATCATAGCTGTACCAAGGGAAAGGCCTTAGAAAGACTTTAAATTTCCCGTCTTTCTTTGTATTTTGAACCAGTATACTTGTACATAAATGTTCATTGACATCTGTTTTATATTGCTCACCGATCAGATATCTGACAAGCAACTTGCTTACTGGTCTTCCAGAGTGGATTAAAAATAGAGACAGTCGCTAGTATGTTTCTTCATCTCAGAATTTTACATATTTTTTCAGCTTCGTCATCCTGAATTTCATATGTTCTGCTTTATCTTTTTCATAACTCTGATGATATGCATACAATTGAATTACCACAAGTAATTATGTTATTTACAAGTTTTACCAAAATATTCTGATATTGATTTTGCTGGATCCAAGTTAACAGAGAACTTCATGTTTGTGTGCAGCAATATAGATCTTTCTTACAATACTTTTTCTCAGAACTCTATCCCAAATTCTTGTCGAGAGACCTTGTAAGCATAACTGTTTTTCCATTTCTTCTCTATGTTAATGTTCTTGAGATAAACCTACTTTACTTTCTTTGACTTTCTAAATAGATGAATCTAACTTTTTATCATCTGTTTTGCATCAGCAATTTGTTCAGAAGTTTTTCCAGTCGGAACAATTCGTATGCTTCTAACTTCATGAGCTTCATGCAAAGACTTTTCGTTTCTTCTCATTAAGTTAAGGAGCTAATGTTTATTTTTCATATTGTAGGATCCTTAGCAATTGCCTCCTTCCATGTTCAAAAGGTAGCTAAATTTGTTGTAGAATTAAATCCAGAGGAGTAAATTCGTGTTCATACGAAGTGCAAAGGTTACAAAAGCATTGTTTTAAGTTCTTTTTCTTATACTTTCTTTGTGCTCCTCTCTGCATAGATCGGTACTCATTACATCTAAATTGTGGTGGAAATCAAACCACCATTGGAGACATCAAGTATGAGGCAGATGAAGCCTCAGGAGGTGCAGCAAAGTTTTTTCAGAGCTCAGCAAATTGGGGATTTAGTAGTACTGGTGATTTTGCAGATGTTTGGAGCTCTGACAAAGACTATATAGCAAATAATATTTCGATACTCAGAATGAACAACTCTGAATTGTACAAAACTGCACGACTGTCTCCTCTTTCTCTCACATATTATGCTCGTTGCTTAGCAAATGGAAATTACACTGTCAAACTACACTTTGCGGAAATAGTTATCAGAGACAACAGATCTTATTATGGTGTTGGAAGACGAATTTTTAACGTTTATATCCAGGTAGTCATTTACAGTGCTTTGTGGCTCTGGAAAAATAGTAAACATTTTATATTTTTATCATTTTTAGTTTTAACCATTTGGATAATTTTGATTCTTTCCCTTGTCTTTTCACTCACAGAGCTTAACAAGCGATCCACAACTCCTCATACTTTTTTACAATTTTTCTTAACCGCTCCCCTTCTTTCTTATTTTTCTACTTGACTGAGTAAATTATTTATTGCAGGAAGAACTGGTTTTGGAGGATTTTGATATTGAAAAGGAAGCACAAGGGGTTGATAAGGAAGTGATCAAGGAATTTATAGCAGTTGTTAATGTTAAGACTTTAGAAATCCGCTTTCAGTGGGCTGGGAAAGGGACAACAAATGTTCCAAAAAGAGGAATATATGGTTCTCTGATATCAGCTATCTCAGTGCAGTCTGGTAAGTAGTAACGTATAAGTTTCTCTTTATACAATCCTGTAGAAATTTATTGTTCTCTTATTGTCACTGTTCTTGGCTCTTATTCTAGATTTCAAGCCGCCTGATGATAGCAAAAGGAAGAAATTCATTGTGATTGGAGTTGTTTCAGCATTATTCCTCATTTTCGTGGTTTTGGGCATTCTTTGGTTTAAAGGCTGTTTTGGAAGCAGGACAACCAGAGAACAAGGTACAGACAATACCGTTTAGGGCTTGCATACTGGTCGCACCTATCAGTATGCTGAATCATTAAAGATTTAACTTATCAACGAAAGTCAGCTTCATGGTTGAACACTGGAGAGGATCGAAAATCTTATTCTTACCATCTATATTTACTGAACCTTGATCCCTATTCTTCCTAGGATTTCAAAATTTACATTTAATTCACTTAAATCCCTAGCCTCTAATGTTTCCATTTACAATTCTAACTTAAAGTCAATCCCAGTTCTAAAATAATTTCATCATCAAATCATGCATGCACGAATCTGATGGAATTTGACAGTTCATCAATATGCCAAAATTTAAAGGGGTTTAATGCCGGCCCTTGTTGTAAACCTGTTATAAATGCAAATTCAACTTTTATTCTACCTCTAGTTGTTCACTTGCCCTCTCGATTCTCAGTGAATAAATAGTTCAATATGTTAACCTTTCAACATGAACAGATCTCATGGGATTCGATCTGCAAACTGGTTTCTTTAAATTCAAGCAACTTAAAGCTGCAACTAACAACTTCGATACTGCAAACAAGCTTGGGGAAGGTGGCTTTGGAGTTGTTTACAAGGTATTCCATAACTCCTTTTTGTTTCCCTGTATGTGTGAGAACTTTTCTTTTCTTTTGAATGCTATGGTGTATCACACTTAGAGAGTATTATGGTTGACCTATATTCCTCAAATGTATTATATTTCAAACTGCAGGGCGAATTATTAGATGGCACTTTTATTGCAGTTAAGCAACTTTCTTCAAAATCAAAGCAAGGAAATCGTGAATTTGTGAATGAAATAGGCATGATTTCTGCCTTACAACACCCAAATCTTGTGAAATTGTATGGATGCTGCATCGAAGGAAATCAGTTATTTTTGGTATACGAATATATGGAGAACAATAGCCTTGCCCATGTTTTGTTTGGTAAGTTGGACAATCTGGAAGTGCACTACTTCCGTATCTTATAATTAGTTTCATGAATATTCTTAAGTTATCTGTTAATTTCAGGCCCGGAGGAAGGCCTAAAGAAATTGGACTGGAATACGAGGCAGAAAATATGTGTTGGCATTGCAAGAGGTCTGGCTTTCCTGCATGAGGAATCGACGCTAAAAATTGTTCATAGAGACATCAAAACAACCAATATACTACTTGACCGGGACCTTAACCCTAAGATATCCGACTTTGGTTTAGCTAAGCTGGACGAAGAGGAGAAGACCCATATTAGCACCAGAGTTGCTGGAACTATGTGAGCAACCCTTCGTTTTGCTCTTTCACTCGTTGTGGTTTCTATTTTGCTCTTTTTACTCTCTTAGTTTAGATAACACGAAGGCTTTTTTTAATTTATTCAATCTTCTTTTTAAAGACTAACTTTTATTCGTAATAGATGTATTAATTGCAAAATTGCATTTCAAAACATCATTGAACTTAACATAATCAATGTACATAAAATTCTTTAAATGACTGCTTTATGGATGCTAACAGAAGTTGTTAATGTGCAGAGGATACATGGCGCCGGAGTATGCGTTATGGGGCTATTTGAGTGACAAAGCAGATGTTTACAGTTTTGGGGTCGTCGCATTGGAACTCGTATCTGGAAAAAACAACATCAAATATCGTCCAAATGAGAATTTTGTATGCCTTCTTGATTGGGTAAGATCTTCGTCGCATTCGTTTAATACAGGAAGAAGTATATAGGAAACCAGGGTGCTTTTCGTAAAACTGATTTGTAAATAGAAATGAAGAAATTAAGAAACATGGGTTTTCATTTTGTTCTTGAAATGTTTTCAACTTCTCATCATTCCTTCTGCATTTCCTCTCAATGCCGCAGGCCCTTGTTTTGCAACAAAATGGAAATCTGAGGGAGCTGGTGGATCGAAAGTTGGGGTCTGAGGTCAATAAGGAAGAGGCAATGAGAATGATAAAGGTAGCTCTACTATGCGCCAATCCATCACCGGCACTAAGACCTACAATGTCTGCAGTAGTGAGCATGCTTGAAGGCCAAACTCTTGTTCATGAGGTGAAGATAAACCCGAGTATTTATGGTGACGAGTTGAGGTTTAGGGCCTTCACAGAGGACTCTGATTCTGATACTATTGCTGAACAGTACACGCAAAGCTTGCTTTATTCATCCGATGCAAAATGGACCGCCTCTACCGCATCGTCTGTCTAAGATATCTATGGAGTTGATCCTGATTTTCAACGGTAAAATGAAGAACAGTGTGGCCAGGTGCTCCGCCATTGAAGGCAGGTACTCGTACCAAAATGAAAGCACAACTTCACCAGAGACTGTACGGCTATACAAGCTTGTACAATATGAAGAGGGTAACATCAACTACATTATGGTTTTTATTACTGTTAACTCGTCAATTGTGTTTACTTATTGATTGATGTTTTTTCTTTTTCCTTACGTTGTTGTTATTTTAGCTCAAATATATGGAACATAACTGCTTCGCATTATATCAACGACCACTCTTATTTCTGATCATAGCTTCTACGTATAACGTCTACAACATAATGGCGGTAGTAGCTCGCATGAAGGTGCCCGATCATTTTTTAGTTATTTATGGAAAACGATAGAAATTCATGCTAAATTAAGGTAGAATACAATCAGCAAGCAAAGCTTGAGAATCTGAGGCTCGTCAAACCAGTGTACAGCAAAGTTAAAAATATAAAGCAAACTTAGCCAATCGATAGCCCACCGCATTGGCATTACAACGAACATTCGATAAACTAATGAGAATTTGGAAGAGCAACTCTTCACAAAATTGTTTAGCATTGTTGAATATGAACTATTGATCAGGTTGGTTTTTACGTGAATATTCATGTGATTCAGATTCAGTCTGGTAATATAAATATAACGAGAAAACAATACTTAATATATAAGAGATAAATATATTTCACATACTACGTATTTTAATAAACATATTCTTGTTGGAATAAATAAATATATATATATATATATATAGACACTGTAGAAACTTAGTTTGTAAGGAACTCAGAGAAATAGAAAATATCTTCTTCTTATTTCACTTTCTTAATGAATAATACATTTACACCAATATATATAGACACCAATACAAGAATAAAAATGACCCTAGCATTTACAACTAATTACACACTGCCCTTGACTAACTAATTCCAACTATACAACTACTATTAGAACTATTAGACTCTTTACACCCCCTCAAGCTGAGACTTGGTGCAGGAAAAGTGCCAAGAGGAAGCTTGGACTGAAGAAAACAGAATCTGTGCTTGGATAGAGACTTGGTGTGTAAGTCAGCAAGTTGATCGTGGCTACAAACATAGAGAACTTTAACCAATCGAGCCAAGACAAGCTCCCGAATATAATGATAATCTACCTCAACATGCTTTGTCCGAGCATGGAAAACAGGATTGGAAGCAAGAGAGATTGCGGAAATGTTATCACACCAAATCACTGGAACTTTAGACAGAGAAAAATGAATATCAGAAAACACCTTGCAGATCCAAGTAAGTTCAGCTGCAGTATGAGCTAAAGAACGGTATTCAGCCTCAGTTGAGGATCGGGCAACAGTTGGTTGCTTTTTAGCAATCCAACTAATTAAATTCTTACCCAGAAAAACACAAAACCCACTGGTAGATCGCCGATCATAAGTACAACCAGCCCAATCAGCATCAGAATAGGCAGTGAGATCTAAAGAACCTTTTTTAAACCAGAGACCGTGTGTAAGGGTACCTTTGAGAAACCGGAGAATACGTTTTGCAGCCTGCATATGTTGTTCCCTGGGAGCATGCATGAATTGACAAACTTGATTGACAGCAAAAGAGAGATCAGGTCTTGTCCAGGTGAGATACTGTAAGCCACCCACGATAGACCGATATTCTGTGGGATTAGAGAGGAAAGGACCACTGTGATCAAGTTTTGAAGTACCAAGAGGAGTGACACAAGGTTTGGCTCCTGCCATATTAGTCTTGTGAAGAAGATCGAGGAGATATTTACGCTGATGCATGAAAAGACCTTCAGAAGTGCGATGAACCTCTAAACCCAAAAAATAATGAAGAGGGCCAAGATCTTTAACAGGAAAAACTTGACTGAGCTTTTGAATGAATTGCTGACAAACAATTGTATTTGGGCCTCTTCGGCTCTCATCAACTACTCTGGATGAACTACATGGTCTTCTTCTTACCAAAGAGTTGTCAATGGCTCTGATACCATGTAGAAACTTAGTTTGTAAGGAACTCAGAGAAATAGAAAATATCTTCTTCTTATTTCACTTTCTTAATGAATAATACATTTACACCAATATATATAGACACCAATACAAGAATAAAAATGACCCTAGCATTTACAACTAATTACACACTGCCCTTGACTAACTAATTCCAACTATACAACTACTATTAGAACTGACTCTTTAGACACATCATCTTGGCGTTTCTCTTTATACATACATACATACATACATACATATGTCATATGTGGATCGATGAACTCTCTTGTAATATTCCTAATTATGTATTATGAATTAATGTAAGTAGGGCGTGAGATTAATTGGTATATGTTTCCACTGCACTTTGTTTATAAATTCAGCTGGCCACATGTAGGGAAAGCAAGTATGGAAACACCAGCGATATGTCTAGAAACAATTGGTAATGTAGCTATCCCAGTATCCCCACTTTCTCTATCTACCATATTTCACCATTCATATATTTCATTTGAATTGTACTTCATTTAGGTGGTTGACACTTCTGCATGCTTTTGAATACTCAGCTGGGCAAGGTCTGAAATGGTGGCAGCTTGACTTCACTTGGTACGTGATAAGATTGCTTCAGGCTATTGGATTGGCAACCGATGTGATTTGGTGTATATATCTCTCTATTAATTATAATAGACAGTTTTAGAGGAACCTTAATCACTATATATAGGATTGTCCCTGCTCTCACAATAAGTATTCTAATATGTACTAAACCCTATTCATAGCAAGAACATATAGTTTGGAAAGAGTAGAAGACATTTTTATGCATGTGCCGATTCCTTATACATATAAATTAATTGTAACTTGTAGTTTGGTTTCTTGAATCTGTGACCCAAATGTCTTGTTGTTGGGATTTCAGATTATGTCTTATAGTGAAAACCTCAACCAGCTTCAAATGCAACGGAAATTAAGCTGTTAAAACGTGTACTTGAATCATGCATGGCCTTGTCAAAATATTTAGGGTTTCATTAAACATTGGCTTGTTAGTAGTATATCATTCATGATGGATAGCTTCAAATTTTATACCCTGGTTAGCGATGTGATCAATATTATTCATGTGTGCATACCTTGATAAGATTGCATGAAAGAAAAAAGAAGAGCAACTACATAATTAAACATATTTGACTTGGGTCTTCTCATCAATACTGACAGAATAAAGGCAACTTGGTTTGAAGTAATTCAAATCTTCCTCCCTTTCTTTAAAGTAATTTAAAATAATAATATCGCTTGTACTAATATATATTCCAATTGGATAAATGCACGGTATGAATACATAGAAGACGTGTAACTTTGAAGTTTGAATGACGCATGGATGCATTGAATAATGGTTTTGTTCAAAATTGTACTAATCCAGTTCTGCTTGTCATTTAGTTCACAAGAATCACAACAAGCAGCTGGTAATAATGTTAGATAGTAACACAGAAACTCTTACATCTTCATCTGCTTGTCAACTAGTTTACAACCAACAACTTTTTATTTTTATAATAAGCACCTAAGATTAACGAAAGATTAATTAATGAATAACGAATTGACCAAAAAAATCAATGAATAATTGGTATTCTTCGCAGAACCTACTGAAAGTTTTGTTTCCACTTTGCACACGCGGGGCATTCCTCAAAACCGTATCTCTATACAATACAACAGGGAAAAAATATTGACAGAGACAGAAAAATTGTCATAATTTCAGTAAGCAGGCAGCTCATAGACTTACGAAATTAGGATAATTTATTGGACAAAACGTTTATTAAATATTAATAAAAAAAATTCACACATAATTCACGTAACCAAGGAGACATATTTTGGATTTTGAAGGTGAGAAATATATAATAATGCATTAGTCCATTTCAAGGTTGATATTGTAAGGGCTCTGCGGACATATATAGCCAGCAGAGCTCATGGAATGTAAAGTGGTTGGTGAGGAAACATGGCAGAAAGTCATAATTTTATTTCAAAGCAGCCCATCATCTTCTTCAGCTGTGTTGTTGTACTCACAGTGCTTATGTGGACTGAGCCAATCAAATCCCAAGCACAGGTGGGAATGCTTGCAGATGATGAAGGTAAGCAATTTTTTTTTAGAAGCTAATTTCAAGAGATGTTTGATAATCATTTCGTCTTCATTTTTAGTTTTTGTTTTCACCATTTTTACAAAATAAAAAAAAAATATTGAAAACTTGTTTAGTAACTAATTTTAATTTTAACAGTAAATCGAGCTAAATTTAAAACCTATTTTAAATCAATTTCACTGAAATAAATTTGGGACAAAAGTTAGATCAACAAGCACCAAATCCTTGTTTGAATTCCTAAACAAAGAGTTCTAGAAATTTTGCATGAGAAAAAATTAAAATTTAGAGCTCATAAATTTAAAGAAGAAAAGAAACAATCATGTACTCTATCACTTTTAACTGCATCCATAAAACACTCCAGGTGTTTTTTACAAAATAATTTTTTTTAATAGAAATTCTAACATGTTTCTAGTAAAAGTACTTCTAGCAAAAGCAAAACCACTTATAAAAATACAATTTTATTGAAGATTTAATTTTTGTGATAGGGAAAATGGGAACTGGCTACAGTGCTCCCCCCCCCCCCTCCTTCTTTTTAACGGTGAGATCAATGTGAGCATTCAATGTTTATGAGTATCGTAGCTTACTCCGAAAAAATGAATGACTGAGATTGAAAATAGAATATTTAATAGTTATAAAAATCAAATCTAACTATTAAAACACGTATTACGTAGTATTGAAGCCACACCCAAACAGTCACAAACCGCCCTTCTTTTAAAATTTTATTTCTCATGGGTAAACTTTTTCTTTCTTAAAATAATTTTGAGAAATTTTTTATATTAAACTCCTTTTTTTTTTTTTTGGTATATATATGTGGGCGTGGCAGTGGAAGCCCTTCGTGAAATAGCTGATCAACTGAACAAAAAGGACTGGAATTTCAGCGACCCATGCAGCAATATTCCAACTTTCTCAACCCCACATACGGATCAGTACAACAACACTCTCGTCTGCAATTGCTCCTTCCCTGGGAATGTATGCCACATCCAAAGCATGTAAGTCTAAAACTCATGTTGGAAGATTAGCAACTCCTGCAGGCTGCAGCTGTTAAATAAATCATGATATATATGTTGAGGATATATACAAATTTTGGTATCAGAAAGTCAAAATTTTTGGAATACCCAACAAATTTTTATCTCGCTGACCAATTTCCATTTTGAATTTATAAATAAATTCAGTACTTAACTTTTAGATTGGTTAGTCAAGATTCGAAATTTCGAACCCAACTAGTATATATGGTAGTAGTACAAGAGTGTCTCTCTTTAGGCCTCGTTTGGTCCCTAGGATTGGAATGGATTAAACAACTCACTAGATTCCATGTATATTGACGGAATAAATAGATGCCAATTTCCAAATTTTTTTTAAGTTTCATGACATCCATTTCTTTATTCAACATATATATTCAATCTAGTGAGTTCTCCAACCTAATCCAATCCAATCCAATCCAATCTTAGACACCAAATGAGGCCTATATAAGCCTTTGTATGGTTTGGACCCTCATCGATATAAGACTTTGTCCTCACATTCTCACATGCCCCACCCCCCCCACGTGTGACGAATTTTCAAGCCTAACACGTTGACAACAGAAATTAGGTGACGTGGAGCACATGTAGTGGTTGGGCACGTGAGCCAACCTGCTTTGATACTATGAAGAAAGTTGAGGTTCCACCGTAAAACCAATTGGCAATATGAGGAGTAGCCCAACTTCTTATAAGCCCTTGCATGGTTTGCATCCTCACTGATGCGGGACTCTATCCTCGCATTCTCACATATATTTGACTTCTTTCCTGAAATCTTAATCTGGAATTTTTAACACAAGATTTGTAACCTATGTTTTTTTTGGCTCCTAATCAAATATCATGCAGGTGGCTTGTGGGGCAAGACCTCGATGGTGTGCTTCCACCAGCACTGGTGAAGTTGCCTTACCTTAAGGAAGTGTATGAAAATCTTTCCACTATTTGCTTTAGCTTTTAGCACCTCAAAACTATTTGCTTCTGTCCTAATCAATAGCACTCTTTCTTCCTTGTTCGTAGTAATCTGGGCCAGAATTACCTTAGTGGTTCAATACCGCTCAAATGGACTTCTACGAAGTTGGAATTTCTGTATGTGACTTCTGCGCTCAAGTTTGATGGCAATTATAAATTTTCCTCTCAATAGTTGAACTAATGGAATGTACCTAGTGCAGGGTTCTCAGCGTGAACAAGTTATCAGGACCAATTCCTGGCTATTTGGGAAACATAACTACTCTCCGAGCTTTGTATGCTTTGAACTTTCCTTCCGGATGTTATTGCATTTACATTTAATTTGATGTACCATTTGGTTGTGACTGTGAAGAGACCGTGCATGTTTTCAGGGCTTTGGAAAGCAACTTATTTTCTGGACCTATTCCTCCGGAGCTTGGGAAATTGATTAACATGGAGATTCTGTCAGTGAGATTTTCCTTCATCCACTTTTTTTCTTTAAAGTTTGCATTTGATATTGTTTTATTTGCATAAGAAAGTAAAACATTAAATTCACAATGGTTAACTTGGCATGGGTGATTAACTGCAGCTATTTATGTGCTAACAATCTCACTGGAGAGTTGCCAGTGGCTCTCACTAATCTGACCAAATTGAAAATACTGTAAGTGGCTTTATTGTATTGTACATAATTACAATGTTTCCAGGGAAAAAAAATCAGGTTCATGATATTTGTTTGTGGGGGGGGGGATTCAAAAACTTTTGCAGCCGGCTTGGCAGTAACAACTTCACTGGAAGAATACCCAACTATTTTCCTAGTTGGAAAGAACTCCAGAATCTGTAAGAGATCTTTTTGAGCATGCCTTTCAAATCGATATCTTATGCAAATATTTTCAGCTGAAATTTAATCCATTCGTTATGTATGTGTTGTTTACAGCGAGATGCAAGCGAGTGGTCTTGAAGGGCCCATCCCTTCTAGCATTTCTTCCTTAAATAATATGACATTCCTGTGAGTCCTGTCTTCTAAGTCCTCAATTATAGCAAGTTAATTTCAGATTATTTTCATTCTTTTATTTATTTATTTTGGAATATTGCTGAAGAGACTTGTGTTCCTACTCATTTATTGACACCATCTTTTGCAGAGCGATTAGTGACTTAAGCGGTGAGAGTTCAGATCTTCCAAACTTATCAAAAATGAAAGACTTGCAGAAATTGTGAGCCATCTTTATAGCTTTAGGATTCTTAATGATTAGAATTGTCTACATGTATATTTATCACAGTTGTTTTTCTTATATTGGGTTGCTTCAAATTGCAGGATTTTAAGGAGCTGCAATATAACAGGAACAATCCCTGAATATTTCTCTAATATGAAAAGTCTGCAACTTTTGTAATACTTCTATTCATTCATTTTCTATTCTTTTTTGTTTCTTTTTTCTTGATTATAGTGATTTATAATGAAATAATTACACTGGTGGAAATGTTTCCTATTTTTTACAATTTAATTACTATATGAATGGGAATATTAAAATTTAACCGCAATAACTTTTCTGTTTATTTTTTGATGTACTATATGCTGTCATTTTCTTTTGCAGGGATCTTAGCTTCAACAAATTGAAAGGGAACATTCCCAATCTTGTGGATTTATTGGGACTGGTCACAATGTAAGTATTGTATACAATTACGCTAAATATATTTTCCTCCTTTGTGTGTAATTTTTGAACTGGCATGGATATAATTAGATTTTTATTCATATATACACACATATTTGATATTGCTCAGTGATCAGATATCTGACAAGTAACTTGCTTACTGGGCTTCCAGAGTGGATCAAAAATAGAGATACTCGCTAGTATGTTTCTTTATCCTAAATCTCTTACTTATATATATTGTCAGAATTCTCTTCATATATATGTAGCAATTACTTGGATCATATGCATTTGTATCATTAGCACACAGCATAAATAATACATTTATTGCAACTTTTCTCTTTGATTTTAGTTTCTGCACTCGTGGCGCTTCCATAAATAGAATATGTGTGATTCAGAATTTCGGAACTTGCTAGACAGAATCACAGATTGTAATGCTGCATAACTTCTTCTGGTAGGATGGATATATAAGGTTATGCCTAGAAGTATTTTTGTGTACCGATGATTCATGATTTATAAGAAGGCTGCAGCTGAGATATGTCGTATTGATGAGTGGTTGAATTTTTCTCTCTTGATGCTGTCTATGATATATTGAATAATTTCTTCACCAAAAAACAAAATTCCTCTGCATTCTGTGCAAATTATGCAATTTACATTACAAGTTTTACCATAAACACATGTTTATGTGCAGCATAGTAGATCTTTCCTATAACAATTTTTCAGAGAACTCTGTCCCAACTACATGTCGAGATACCTTGTAAGAGCAAATCCATTTCCTATTTACACTGTTTGTTTACCTTCTTGAGATAAATGTATTTTGCTCTCTTTGATATGTTTGTAACTAGTTTGTTGCTTCATCAGTAACACGTTCAAAAGTTTTTCGAGACAGAACAACCTGTAAGCTTCAAACTCAATCAGTTTCATAGGGATTTTATTCTTTTTTCCACATTCATTGGTCGTAAGCTAATGAATCTTTTTTAATATCTATCAATGTAGAATTCTTGGCAATTGCCTCTATCCATGTTCAAAAGGTAACTAACTAACTCTGTAGTAGAATATCTCTAGTGTTTTCGTATACAATATTGTTTTGAGTCCATATGTCTTCTGCCTTTGTATGCTGTTTTTTTTCTTTATAGAACAGTATTCGGTGCATATAAATTGTGGTGGAAAACAAGTCACCGTCAGAAGTGTAAAATATGATGGTGATGAAGCTTCAGGAGGCGGAGCAAAGTTTTTTCATCATGGGACACGGAATTGGGGATTTAGTAGCACTGGTGAATTTGGGATTACGAATTTTGACCAATACTTCATAGCAAAAAATATCTCCATGCTTAAAATGACCAACTCTGAATTGTACAGAACTGCACGACTTTCTCCTCTTTCTCTCACATATTATGCCCGTTGCTTAGGAAACGGAAATTACACCGTGAAATTACACTTTGCGGAAATAGTTATGAGAGACAATAGGTCTTATTACAGTGTTGGAAGACGAATTTTTGATGTATATATCCAGGTAATCATTTTTGTATGTTCACCTATTCTTCCTCTAATGTTCCTAATATTTGTGTTATCAGTCCATTTCTTTTTTAGTTTTCATATCGAATAATTTACTGTAGTTATTTGTTACAGGAAAAACTGGTAATGAAAGATTTTGATATTGAAAAGGAAGCACAAGGGGTTGATAAGGAAGTGATTAAGGTATTTAAAGCAGTTGTCAGTGTTAGGACTTTAGAGATCCGATTTTATTGGGCAGGGAAAGGGACAACAAATGCTCCGAGAAGAGGAATATATGGTTCTCTTATATCTGCCATCACAGTGGAGTCTGGTAAGTAATTTAACTAATAAGTTTTCTGTTTATTTTGACTACAATCTCATTGATCACAGTTCTTGGCTCTGCTTTCACTTCTAGATTTCAAACCTCCCGATGATAGAAAAACGAAGATATTCATTGTGGTTGGAGTTGTTTCAGCATTGTGCCTCTTTTTCATAACTGTTGGCATTCTTTGGCTAACATGCTGTAAGGACCGTAGGAGATCTACTAGGGAACAAGGTAATGTAAATATCATACAGAAAAAGAAAGCAGATGTAGCAATTTGAGTTATACCCGCATTGAAATCTGCTACAGTCCATGTTTCTTGTGGTTGCTAATATAAGGTCAATAGGCTAACCTCGTCACATCGACAGATCTGAAAGGATTAGATCTGCAAACTGGTTTCTTTGGGTTCAAACAAATCAAAGCTGCCACTCACAATTTCGATGCTGCAAACAAGCTTGGTGAAGGTGGCTTTGGAGCTGTTTACAAGGTATTCTATAACTCCTTTTTTTTTTCCAAAATTTGTGCACTTTCCTTTTTGTTTTTATATGCTTTTCGTGTATGGATGACCTGCATTCCTCAAATGTATATTTCAAATTGTAGGGCAAATTACTAGATGGCACTACTATTGCAGTTAAGCAACTATCTTCAACGTCACAGCAAGGAAACCGTGAATTTGTGAATGAAATAGGCATGATTTCTGCTTTACGACACCCAAATCTTGTAAGATTGTATGGATGTTGCATTGAAGGAAATCAATTACTGTTGGTATATGAATACATGGAGAACAATAGTCTTGCACATTCGTTGTTTGGTAAGCTGGAAAGATGAGAATTGGATGGTATACATATTATAATTTGAATGCTAGTTTGATAAATGAATCTTATTTGTTAGTTTATGTTTGCTAAATTTAGGTCAAGAGGAAGGTCTACTTAAACTGGACTGGCCTACAAGGCAGAAAATATGCGTTGGCATTGCAAGCGGTCTGGCTTTCATGCATGAGGAGTCGACATTGAAAGTTGTTCATAGAGACATCAAAGCTACAAATATATTGCTTGATGGGGATCTGAACCCTAAAATCTCTGACTTTGGTTTGGCCAAGCTAGACGAAGAGGAGAAGACCCGTATTATCACCCGAGTAGCTGGAACTATGTGAGCAACCTTTCAATTTGTAGTTGATTTTATTTGACTTTGTTCCTCCAAATTTTGATTGCTTGATTTTCCTCGTTTGTTTTTATGACAATATGCATTATGGGGACATGGTGCCATAATGACAAAACAATCTTCCCATTTATTTTGCAGAGGATACATGGCGCCAGAATATGCATTATGGGGACATTTAACTGAAAAAGTAGACGTTTATAGTTTTGGGGTTGTTGCGCTAGAACTTGTATCTGGAAAAAATAACATAAAAAATTGGCCAAATGAGAATTATGTATGCCTTCTAGATTGGGTAAGGTTTTCATCACATACATTTAGTAGATGAAATAAGTGGGAAATATTTTCCATTTGACATTTGATATCGCATCTATATATCAAATAACTAAGAAACTAAGAAACTTCTTAATTTACTAAAATAACTAAGAAACTTCTCAGTGAAGTTTTGTTTATCCATCTCCACCTCGATGCTGCAGGCCTGTGTTTTGCAACAGAACGGAGATCTGATGGAGCTGGTGGATCCAATGTTGGGGTCTGAGTTCAACGAGGAAGAGACGATGAGAATGATTAAGGTAGCTCTACTATGCACTAATCGATCACCAACACTGCGACCTACAATGTCTGCAGTAGTGAGCATGCTTGAAGGTCGAGCTATAGTTCGTGAACTAGTGAGCGTAAATTCGAATATATACAGTGATGAAGTGAGGTTTAAGTCCTTAAGATATGTGTCTGGGGACTCTGATCTGACTAGTGAACAGAGTTCATGTGAGACCCAAACCCTCCTTAATTTATCCGGTGCAAGAAGGACCTCTCCTTCCTCATCATCCATCCAGGATATCTATTCAACTAAACTTGATTCATAATAGTTAAAGCATCATACTGGAAGTCGTTTATTTAGTGTTAGATTCATTCCGGTCCATCTATATGGATTGATCAAATTTAATCCAATTTGATCAGTTTTGATGATTTTATCATTAATTCTAAGGCAACAACTTCTACTAATTTTTTGTTACCATTTACTGTGTATATATAAGCTCTAAAGAGTACCCAAACAGGAAACAAATTAAACATGTCACATCAGTTATTTTAGAAGCTCACGTTTATAAGTTAATGTCTCCTGTACTATTATATTTTTATATATTTCATCAGGTTTTCCAATTCGTAATCCACCATATTTGGATTGCCCTCTCTTTTATATTTGGTCTCTATGTTTATTAATAATGTGAAAATTATATATTTATAGTAGATTCCTTAATATTTCAATAATTTTATCATCTGTCTCTCTATAAGAGGTGATACTAGTATTTTATTAGAAAAGTGATACGCAAATCGGTACAGTATGTTCTTTTTTTGCCTCATTTGATCTCTAAATAACTCATTATTTTCAAAGTATGTTGAAGATAGAGGTAAAGAATTTGATTTTGGCGATTTCCTCCCTCTATATATTAGGAAAAGTAGAGAGAGATTAAACATATTGACTTTAGTCTTCTCAGCAATGTTGAGAGAATCGAGGTCAATTTGATTTGATTTGATTTGGTTGACCTCAGTAAACCTAAGCACTAATCCAGCAGTTGTTGTCTCTTACACATTCCAGGTTGATCACAACCAGCCTGTAAATTAATCAAGTAACAAATGTACACTGGTGAGGAGAGGGGAATAGCACAGAGGACCCGAAGGGATAGAACATACACTTCGAGGATATAAATAAACACTAATTTTAACTATTTGAGTTACAAGTTACCTATACATTTAAAACATATTATACTACACGCAAATTGCATTTCTTATGTGACAGGGCACATGTTGGGGCCTCGAAATTTGGATAATCAATTCAAAGGTTAATGAATCAAAGTGTATTCACAAATTAAAAATAAAGGGTTGCTTGAAAAGTGAGAGAAGTTGAGTTTAATAATCCATAATTCCATGGATAATATTATAAAAAGGGATTACACAGTTCATATAGAGCTCGAGGCTTGCGAAGTTGGTGGTGAAGAAAAATGGTAAAAATTCGCAATATTTCAATGGACATGATCTTTCTCAGCCATGTTACTGTGCTCATAATGCTAATGAGCAATATGGGAACAATCAACTCAAAAGCACAGGCACAGAGCATGCCTCTTCCATATGATGAGGGTAGGTTGCCTTCTACTACTTTAAAACTTCTTAGGGTTGTTTATGTATAAAACATTTATGCTCATAAGCGTTTTTGAAATCGTTTATGTTTCGATTATTACAAACACGACAAATTTTTTATTAGTGGAAGTGCTTTTACAACCCAAAAGAGTTTTTTAAGTTGTTATACTAAACGCATTCAAAAACGCTTCTAATTGTCGAAAAACTCTTTTGGCCCTTCCATAAGTTGTTTTTATAATTGTTTTGGTGTATGGCAAATTTGGTGTTTATAATGGCAGTGGAAGCACTCCGTGAAATAGCTGCGCAGCTGAATAAAAAGGACTGGAATGTCAGCGACCCATGTAGCAATATTCCAACTTTCTCAACCCCACATACGGATCAGTACAACAACACTCTCTTCTGCAACTGCTCCATCTCTGCCAACGTCTGCCACGTCCAAAGCATGTACGTGTATATAAAACCCCTGTGCCTCTTTAATCTTGTTGAACTACTTTATTAATCCATTTTCCTAAATTCCTAATTATATATACAGATTACAATGTTTGCTGGTAATTGGGTCATAAGCATCATTAGCAAGTAAAGCAATTAGGTTATGAATTTATGATACATAGCAAAGCAACTTAAAAAAACCCAGCCAAACTAAAAACAAAAAAACTTCGGGCGATCCCTACTGAAAATAAAATAATTTGGGCTGATATCTACCGAATAAAGAAACTTACTCGGCTTCTCACAACCGAGAGTCAGATAATATTCGGCAGTTTTTTCCTATCGAAAGTATAATTTCGGCAGACCTGGCCGAACGTCAAGAAGATTTGGATTACTTGGCTTAAACAGCAGTCTCTGTTTCCTCTGTTTCTTGTTGTTAGATTAGTATATCCTGCATGCAGATGTTATAGTGCACAATGATCTGCTGCTAAAACGTAGTGCTAGTTATATAAATTGAAATCAAAAAATTTTTTTTTTTGTGTGTGTAACCTTCTCTTGGAGAAACTCGTAGCAATTTCGATTATACTTTGGCATTCGTGGATTTGAAAAAAATGAATGTTTGGGTTTAACCATAGAAATCGATTTGTATAGAATAGTAATCAACTCTTGGATTCTAATACAAGAGTGTATAAGAACTTCTTCTTAGGGCCCGTTTGGTAGAGCTTTTAGCGCAAGATTTTAGCTTTTGAACACAAAATTTATAACTTGTGAATTTTTTTCCCTCGTCATGCAGTTTTCTTGTAGCGCAGGATCTTGACGGCGTGCTTCCACCATCGCTGGCGAAGCTACCTTACCTTAAGAAAGTGTATGAAGAGCTTACTCCTACTTGTTTTAGGTTTTGGCTTCTAAATCTCAAACCTATTTAGCTTCTGTCCTAATTAATTTTAGTCTTTCTTCGTTGCTTACAGTAATCTGGCCCAAAATTACCTTACTGGTTCAATACCGCTCGAATGGACTTCTACGAAGTTGGAATTTCTGTAAGTGTCTTTTACACTCATGAATGAGGTTTTTAATTTTAAGTTTTCCTGCCAATGATTGAACTAATGGAATGTACGCGGTGTAGGGTTCTCAGCGTAAACAACTTATCAGGACCGATCCCTGCTTATTTGGGAAACATGATTACTCTCCAAGCTTTGTATGTTTTGAATCTTTCTTACCTGATTTTATCTTATTTACATTTAATTTGATGTATCATTTGGTTCCGTTTGGTTGTGACCGTGAGTACACCATGCTTTCAGGGCTTTGGAAAGCAACTTATTTTCTGGAACTATTCCTCCAGAGCTGGGGAAATTGGTTAACATGGAGATTCTGTCAGTGGCATGCTTCTTGCATCCTTTTTTGGAACTTCATATTTGATATTCTTTGATTTGCATAACCAAGTAAAACATTAAACTGACAATGGTTTGACTTGGCACGGATTTAACTGCAGCTATCTCCGCGCTAACAATCTCACAGGAGAGTTGCCTGTGGCTCTCACTAATCTGACCAAACTGAAAGTATTGTAAGTGGCTTTATTTTATTGTACATAACTAAGATATTTTCGGGTAAAAATCAGGTTCGTGACACTTTTTTTGCAGTTGGATTGGCAGCAACAACTTCAGCGGAAGAATACCCGACTATTTTCTCAGTTGGAAACAACTCCAGATGCTGTAAGAGATTTTTCTAGCACGCATTGTAGATCTCTATCTTCCACTAATCTAATCCATTCTGAATGTGTTTTGTACAGAGAGATGCAAGGGAGTGGTCTTGAAGGGCCCATCCCTTCTAGCCTTTCTGCACTAAAGCATATCACATATCTGTGAGTCCCGTCTTCTAAGTTCTCAAACATACAAACTTTCGGATTCTTTTCATATTTCTTTTGAAATATCATGTTTGAGGAGACTTGTATTCCTAATCATTATCTTGAGATCATCTTTTGCAGATGCATTAGTGACTTAAGCGGTGCAAGTGCAGATTTTCCAAACTTATCAAATATGACAAACATGCAGAGATTGTGAGCCATCTTTACGGCTTTAGTACTGTTTCCGATTAGAATAATCTACGTGTGTGTGTGTGTGTGAATAATTTTTCTTATATGGGTTGCTTCACATTGCAGGATGTTAAGGAGCTGCAATATAAGAGGAAGAATCCCTGAATATATCTCTAATATGACAAGTCTGCAAGTTTTGTAATACTTTTTGTTCTTCTTCTGCTCTCTAGTTTAACCATCAAAGTGCTAAAATTTGGGGGAAATGTTACCTATATTTTACAGATTCAATTACTATACGAATAGGAAATCAAGATTTGACCTGAGTATTTTCAGTTCCTTTTTGGATTTACTGAATTGTCATCTGATAAACTTTTTTACATGTTATCGATATCATGAGTTCATGGCTTCTGAGTTCTGATTGCCTACCCCCTTCTTTTTGTTTTGCAGGGATCTTAGCTTCAACAGATTGACAGGCAATATTCCCAATCTTGTAAATTTATTGGGATTGGCCACAATGTAAGTAGTGTAAATTCATATGGATAGCTATGGCTCACATGATAATGCATTGGGGCCTTTGCCTTTGTTTCTGCTCATAATCACGAAACCATGGATCGCTATCGTTGAATTGTATGAAGAATCCAACTTTTTAAGTTTTCCTTTTGATGTTATAATTCGTTTAATGATCAGTTATCTGACAAGTAACCTGCTTACTGGGCTTCCGGATTGGATCAAAAATAGAGATAGTCGCTAGTACGTTTCTTCATCCTAAATCTTTACTTGTATTATGGTTAATTTCTGTTCATATCTATCATTTACTTGAATCATATGCATACTATTACCAAAATCCACACGTACATAGCAACTTTTCACCTTAATTTAAGTTTCTGTGCTTGTGAAGCTTCGACAAATCGAATGTGTATGATTAAAAGAATTTAGAAACTTGGTAGACAGATTATAATGCTGAATGAACTTCATGTTTATGTGCAGCATAGTGGATCTTTCCTACAATAATTTTTCAGAGAACTCTATCCCAACAACATGTCGAGAAACCTTGTAAGAGTAAATCCCTTTTCTGTTTCTTCATCTTTTTGTTTACCTGCTTGAGATAGTCATGCATTCTGCTGTTTTGATATGTGAAACTGACTGGTTTGTTATTTCATCAGTAACGTGTTCAAAAGTTTTTCCAGACAGAACAACTCGTAAGCTTCAAACTCAATGTGCTTTATAAGATTTTACTCATTTTTGCGCATTCAATCTTCGTAAGCTAATGATTCTTTATTATGTATGTATCAATGTAGAATTCTTAGCAATTGCCTCAGTCCATGTTCGAAAGGCAAGTAAAACTGTGATAGAATATCTGAAGTGTATATTCTGTTTTCATATAAAATATGTTTCTGAGTCCATCTGTCTTCTACGTTGTTGTATTTTGTTTTTTTGGGTACAGAATATTATTCGGTGCATATAAATTGTGGTGGAAAACAAGCCACCGTCGGAAACATCAAGTATGATGGCGATGAAGCTTCAGGAGGCGGAGCAAAGTTTGTTCATAGCACAGAGAATTGGGGATTTAGTAGCACTGGTGATTTTGGGCTTATAAATTATGACCAAGACTATATACCAAAAAATATCTCCGTACTCAAAATGAACAACTCTGAATTGTATAGAACTGCCCGAATTTCTCCTCTTTCTCTCACATATTATGCCCGTTGCTTAGCAAACGGAAATTACACTGTGAAACTACACTTTGCAGAAATAGTTATGAGAGACAACAGGTCTTATTACAGTGTTGGAAGACGAATTTTTGATGTCTATATCCAGGTAATCATTCGTGTATGTTCACATATACTTCCTCTAGTGTTCCTCATTATTATATTTATCACTCCCTTTATGTCTTAGCTTTTAAGTCGAATGATTTACTAGAGTAATTTTGTTGCAGGAAAAACTGGTGATGAAGGATTTTGATATAGAAAAGGAAGCACAGGGGGTTGATAAGGAAGTGATTAAGGTATTTAAAGCAGTTGTCAATGTTGCGACTTTAGAGATCCGCTTTTATTGGGCCGGGAAAGGGACAAGTAATGCTCCGAAAAGGGGAATATATGGTTCTCTTATATCTGCTATCTCAGTGGAGTCTGGTAAGTAATTTAAGTTAAAGTTTTCTCTTTATTTTGATTTCAATCTTGTTGATCACTGTTCTAAGCTCTGCTTTCACTTCTAGATTTCAAACCTCCTGTTGATAGCAAAACAAAGATATACATTGTGGTTGTAGTTGTTTCAGCGTTGTGCCTTTTTTTAGTGACTGTTGCCATTCTTTGGTTGCGATGCTGTAAGGAACGCGGGACCTCTACTAGGGAACAAGGTAATGTAAATACCGTGCAGAAAAGGAAACAAGAGGTAGCAACTTGAGTTACATCCATATTCAAATTTGCTAGAGTATATGCTTCTTCTAGCTAGTTGCTTGTTTTCCGCGGTTATTTGTCTAACAAGCCAAAAGTCCCCAAAATTCTCAATAAAAATAAGTTCAATATGCTAAATTGCTAATCTTGTCACATGAACAGATCTGAGAGGATTAGATTTGCAAACTGGTTTCTTTATGTTCAAACAAATCAAAACTGCCACTAACAACTTCGATGCTGCAAACAAGCTTGGGGAAGGTGGCTTTGGAGCTGTTTACAAGGTACTCTATAACTCCTTTTTTTCCAAAAATTGTAAGTACTATCCTTTTCGTTTTTATATGCTTTTTGCCTATGACACTTATAAAGTGTTCCGGATGACCTGAATTCCTCAAATTGTATTGTCTTTTGTGCAGGGTGAATTATTAGATGGTACTATTATTGCAGTTAAGCAACTTTCTTCAAAATCAAAGCAAGGAAATCGTGAATTTGTGAATGAAATAGGCATGATTTCTGCTTTACGACATCCAAATCTTGTTAGATTGTATGGATGTTGCATTGAGGGAAATGAGTTATTGTTGGTATATGAATACATGGAGAACAACAGCCTCGCACATAGTTTATTTGGTAAGATGGACAATTTAGAAGTGATATGTATGTTATAACTCGTTTCATGAATGTCATTAATGTATCTTCGTTAAATTCAGGTCCAGAGGAAGGCCTAAAGAAATTGGACTGGAATACAAGGCAGAAAATATGTGTTGGCATTGCAAAAGGTTTGGCTTTCATGCATGAGGAGTCAACACTGAAAATTGTTCATAGAGACATCAAAGCTACCAATATACTGCTTGACCATGGCTTGAACCCTAAAATCTCCGACTTTGGTTTGGCCAAGCTAGACGAAGAGGAAAAGACGCATATTAGCACCCGAGTGGCCGGAACTATGTGGGCATCTGTTCATTTCATTGTGGATTCTATTTGACCTTTTTCTTTCACACTTGAATTTCTTCATTTGTACTGATCACAATATGTCTCTTTTAAGTCTTTTAGTGAGTGTTGATCTCCTGCATTTAAGTCAGGATATGATAAAACAACTTTCCCTTTGTATTGCAGAGGATACATGGCGCCCGAATATGCATTGTGGGGACATTTAACTGATAAAATCGATGTTTACAGTTTTGGGGTTGTTGCACTAGAACTCGTATCTGGCAAAAACAACATCAAATTTCGACCAGATGAGAATTTTGTATGCCTTCTAGATTGGGTAAGATCTTCATAACATTCGTTTAGCAGATGAAATTGGTAGGAATGATTTTCTATTTGACATACTTGTCATCCAGCTTTGTGTTACCCTACAATTGATCAGGAAAATGAACTTAATGTGTAGGAAACTTATTATTTGGTGTCATGAAAGGAAATAATTTCCGCACTCCCGTTTTCCCCTTCTGCACTCCTCCCTTTGTTTTTTTCCTGTGATTCTCCTTCCACTTATCCAATCCAATGGTTAGAGAGAAACAAATGAAAGGAGTGCAGGGGGAGACAGACGGAAAACGAAAAACATTTCCCAAATGAAAATGTTCTGAAATACATATAAAACAACAAGCAAGACATTTCTTGTGGAGATCTTTTTCTTTTTTGTTCATCTCCATGGTCTTTTGTATATTGCAGGCTTTTGTTTTGCAACAGACAGGAAATCTGATGGAGCTGGTCGATCCAAAGTTGGGCTCCGAGTTCAACAAGGAAGAGGCAATGAGAATGATTAAGGTCGCTATACTATGCGCCAATCCATCACCGGCATTAAGACCTACAATGTCTGCAGCAGTGAGTATGCTTGAAGGTCGAGCTATAGTTCATGAACTAAACATAAATCCGAGTATTTACGGTGATGAAATGAGGTTCAAGTCCTTTAGAGACGAGTCTGATAGACGGAGTGCATGCGGGGCAGAAAGCCTCATTTATTTATCTGATCCAACGGCGATTCCCTCTTCCTCCTCGTCTGTCCAAGATTTGTATCCGGTAAATTTTTATTCTCGATAGTCAAATCATCAGATTCATACTCATTAAGTGCGTCAGACAGATGAAGGTCATTTTTTTTAATGAGTGTTAGATTCTTCTAATCCATCTGATTGATTGGTCTCTGTGTTTATTTGGAACTATGAAAAATTATAACATATCCAAAACATTGGCGAGTTACAGCGTTTACATTCTAATATTTATACAGCTTTAGCAGGGCCACCTTGAGATTTCGGGGCCATGTGAGAAATTTAATCTAGACTCTTACTCAAAAAAAAAATCATCATAAATTAAAGTTACAAATTGTTTTTTCAACCTTATATAAATTTAATTTTTGCGAAAATAATTATACCGAATACACTTAGTTGAGTTGAAAATGAATTTTGAATTCTTCAAAAAGGTCATGGGTTCAAACTGCTTTGGCGCTGTTTGGATTTTTTTTTTCTTAAAATTTTGCAAAAAAAATAAAAGCAAACCAACAAGGTTTGAACCCACAACCTCGTATGAAAATTGCACTGCAAAAACCACATATGCTAAGTATAAATTTAATTAATTTATTGCACAAATATATATATATAACATAGCATATATATATATAATACATACACATTAAAATTTTGCGCACCCTTTAAAATTGGGGACCTCCTGCACTCCCATAGGGCCGGTCATGAACTTTAGTTATATTAAAATTTGTGATTGGATTTGATTGACAATTTCATTCATCCACGTCAAAAAGAATTAAATGAAAGAAAAATGGGTCAAACTTCAGTGGTACGTATCATTGAATGGTACTTACTGTTAAATAGTTAAGATTCATTTGGGGTTCACTGCAAATTAATCTGGACCATTCAATAGCTGTACCATTGAATAGTACGTACCACTGAAGATTTTTCCAAGAAAAAAGGCAAACTAAAAATAAATGTAAAGTTTGCCAATAATGTTCTTTATTGCATTAAGCAAGCGTATGAAGAAAATTTACAAGCACATTGATGTCATGAAGTACAGGCTATGATTAACTAACAGTAGTGGGTGTATTTCTCTGAGATTGTAAAATTTATAAAAAACAAGAGTCACAATGTAGGGAAGAGACACTGATAGTGCTTACTTAGTATCCTGGGAACATTGGTGGAGGTGGAGAGGAGTATTGGAAGCCGAAGCTAGGTGGCAAGACAAAGTCGGGCTTCGGAGGGGGCGGTGAGAAAACGGGAGGAGGAGGTGAAGGAGAAGGAGAAGGAGAAGGTGGTGGTGGAGAGTGGACAGGTGGTGGGGGTGAGTGCACAGGTGGGGGAGGAGAATGGGCTGGTGGTGGCGGAGAATGGACTGGCGGTGGCGGTGAGTGCACAGGTGGTGGGGGTGAGTGCACAGGTGGTGGGTGAGAGTGGACTGGTGGTGGCAGAGGCAGTACAGGTGGTGGTGGGGGTGAGTGCACAGGTGGTGGTGGAGAGTGGACTGGTGGTGGGGGTGAGTGCACAGGTGGTGGTGGGGGTGAGTGAACAGGTGGCGGAGGAGAGTGAACTGGTGGTGGAGGTGACTGTACAGAGGGTGGTGGAGAGTGGACTGGTGGTGGAGGAGAGTGGACTGGGGGTGGTGGAGAGTGAATTGGAGGTGGGGGTGAGTTCACTGGTGGAGGTGGGGGTGAGTTCATTGGTGGAGGAGGTGAGTTCACTGGTGGTGGGGGAGAGTGGACTGGTGGTGGTGGAGAATGAACTGGAGGTGGAGGTGAGTGAACTGGAGGTGGAGGTGAGTGAACTGGTGGCGGGGGTGAGTTGACAAGTGGTGGTGGAGGAGATTGCCTTGGTGGTGGGGGTGATTTAGGTCGAATTGGAACAACAGGACTTTGCCCTGTAGGTGCGGGCGATGGTGATGTCGCTACAGGTGGTGGAGGAGAGTGGACTGGTGGTGGTGGTGGTAAATGAACCGGTGGTGACTTGGGGCGAATTGGAACAACAGGACTTTGCCCTGTAGGTGCGGTTGATGGTGGTGTTGCTACAGGTGGTGGAGGAGAGTAGAATGGTGGTGGTGGTGGTGAATGAACTGGTAGTGACTTAGGGCGAATTGGAACAACCGGACTTTGCCCTGAAGGTGCAGGGGATGGTGGCATTTGTACAGGTGGTGGTGGAGAGTGAGCAGGTGGTGAGCGAGGGCGAATTGGAACAATGGGACTTTGCCGTGAAGGTGCGGGGGATGGTGGCACTTGTACAGGTGGTGGTGGAGAGTGAGGGTGAATTGGAAGAATAGGACTTTGCGTTGTGGGTGGGGGAGGTTGTTGTTTGGGTGGCTCCTCCTTGGGAGGTTGTACTTTAGGCGGTTGCGGTTTTGGTGTAGGATGAGAAGGTTTTGAAGGTCCTCCTGGTCCACCTCCACACTTTGCCGTACTACAATCCACTGGCTTGCTCACCACAGCTTGACATTGTTTTGCTGACTTCTGTTTAGGTCTATCCGGCAAGCAGTTGCTTGTGTCATCAAACACAGCGTCTTTCCGAGAAGACGACACACATTCTTTGCCCTCACCATTGAAGTAGTTGTAGGAAAATGTAAAATTCCCCAAGCTAGGCAAATTGCAGAGACACTCGGGAACAAACCCGGTTAGCATGTTGTGTGCAATGTTCAACTCCTCCACCTTCTGAAGGCCTTCAAAATTTTTCGACAAGATCCCGCTGAATGTGTTTGAACTAACATCAAACACCGTCACATTCGAGAGGTTTCCGATTTCAGTAGGCAAACACCCACCAAACTTGTTGTTAGAGAAGATGACCTCATTCAAAGTGTTCACCATCTTTCCGATGGTGTGAGGAATGCAGCCCTCTAGATGATTGTTGGAGACCACAAGAACCGAGACGGGGGAGTTTCCAAGTGTGTCGGGAATGGTGGATGTGAACCTGTTGTTGTTCAAGAACAAAGCATCCAATTCCTTGTTGAAAAGCTCAGGAGGCAATTTCCCCTCGAAGTCATTGAACCTGAGGTCGAGGTACTTGAGGTTGGGAATTTGCAGAACAACTTCAGGGAACGATCCCACGAATCGGTTGTTGCTAACATCGAGCTCGTGGAGAAGAGTTAACCTGGCAAAGCTCTTGGGAATGACACCACAAAACCTGTTCGTATTGATGTGGAACAATGCAATGTCACTCAGCAGGCCTAATTCAACCGGAAGGTATCCTGCAATATCTGCATGGTTGATGTCAATGCCGGCCACAACCTCTTTTTTCGGGTCATCAAGTGCCGGGGCACAGAACACTCCTGTATAAACACAAACATCACTACCAACCCAATTCTCAGTTGTTTTAAGAGGGTCTGAGTAAATGGCCTTTTTCCAAGCTTGGAGTGCAATGTATGCACGTCTAAGCCTGGAGTGAGGGAAAGTTACGTTCAACTCAACCTCATATTCTGTTTCGTCACGTAGGTCATCACCTTCGTGAAAATGTAAGAGCTGGCGGCGAGTAATGGAGGACACTTCGGCATCAGTTAGAGCGGAAGAAAATGATGAGAAGGAAGAGAAGAGAAGAAAGGAAAGTAGAAAGTAAGCAGCCTTCATTTTTTGGCTGATGAGGTGAGAAGGGTGAACAAGGGAGATTATATTGAGAGGGAGGGTCAGTTTAGTTTGGTTTATTTGAGAGGCTGTGCAATAATTTCTCTGCTGGGCTTGCAAACTTGAGTAATTGCCTTTCTGGCCTTTCTAAATTAGGCAATGCATAGTTAGTTTTTTTGTTGGACTGAATTAGCTAATCCATCTCACCACAACTGCACCTAAACTATGTTTGCAGTTGTGAGCTTGCTTAAAGGCTGGGTTTTTGTTTCATATATCCCATTTTGTTTTCTGCCAGTTTTTACACGTTAATCAACTGAATTCAAGGTTGAGCATTTGTTTTCTCACTTTTATACAAGCGATATTGGAGAGGGGAAAACCGAGTATAGTACATTGGATTCAAGATTGAATACTCTTAACTGCTTAAGTTACAATACCGGGACAAACATTTTGTTAGAAAAAAAAAAATTGCATCCAAATATATCAGTGAACTTTGACCATGCTGTTTATGGAAGTCAACAGAAACTCATGACTGGTTATTAACTTATTACTGCGCAGAGGATATATGCAAGGCACCAGAATATGCATTGCAATTCATATTTGTCGAGAACAACAACAGATGCAAAAAACAGCTTCGACGGCATTCATTTGATTGGTTTATTTTTTCTTTACAACAAAAATTGAGTGCATATATTATACTCTACAATTTGAGCTATGTGTTAATCAATAGATGATGTAGGAATACTTAGAGTATCTCCAACGAGCTCCACAAATGTTACTTTTTGCTAAAATTTAAGTGTCACATAGGATAGTTTTGCTCCAACAGAATTGATAAAATCACCCCACAAATTTAGAGATTCTCTATCCCACTCCACAACATTTTTTTCCAATTATTAAAAGGATTTTTTTATTAGCACCCACACATTGTTAAATGCACCACGCATAAAATTTAATATTAAATGAGTTCTATATCATAATATAAAATGACTATTTAAGACCCATATGATTTTTTAAAAATATACATATTTTATGATTACACTCCAAATCATTTTTAACGTGTATCCTAAAGTTATTTTCTTCAAACTCAAAGCCACTCCACCCTCTATTGTAAAACAAAACTCAAACTCACTAAAAGCATAAACATGTTAATGATAAAAGTTATTTTTTATGAATGAAACATAAAATTGACGTTTTAATTCCGCTTTAATTCGTTGGTCTAGACATTCAAAAAATTATTAAATTACTTTGTGCAGCACACGGACAGAGCCCTTCTCTCGCTCTTCCACTTCAACTGCAGGTACTCCAAACTTTTGTTTATCATATATTGTTTATCATATACGATCTAAATATATCCTTTGCTATCTTTGCTGGTCCTTGCCATTAATATTCTAAATCTATTTCCTCCTTTTATTTTCAATTGATGGAGACCTATGGACGGGGACGTGACCATTAATCTTCTAAATCTATTTCTTTGGCCATTGTGTTTTATGTATATGTAAATACTTTTGTAGGAAATAACTTATCATCGTGATCTTGAACATGCAAGTTCTTGTTCTTGTTTTGAAACAAACAAAGAGTTTGACATGGGGTTTAATTGGAGAGTGTGGATTGTATGTAGAGTGTGGGGTGTGAGGGTAGTTTTGGAAAGAATGTGGGGTGTATTAAGTATGTGAGGTGTAGTCAACAAAATGTGGAGTGTTAATAAAACAACCCTTATTAAAAATGTCTGTCAACTTGTTCCTTAAAGAAAAATTATCTTTGTCAACTTGTTTCTTATTACTAAATGATAAAAAGTAATCAAATACTACAGATTTATCAAGTCTGTTGGAGTGTAATTGTAAAGTAGTAAATTTTAGTCTTTAAATTGCCAAGTAGGTTAACAGTCTAGTATTTGAAGAGTCACGTTTGTGAACTTTTAAATTGCCAAGTAGGTTAACAGTCTAGTATTTGAAGAGTCACGTTTGTGAACTTTGTTGGAGATGCTCTTACATGTCAATTTAAAGTTACTTTTATTTAGTTTTATGAAATTGGTTATCTACCACACAGATTTAGGGCAGGTTTGGGTTTGGTAACCAAACCGAAAATCACTTACCAAAAACCGAACAAAATTATTCGGGAATAAGAAATAAAAACCGAAACCAAACAGAAATTTTAGATTTATCGAAAATCGGTAAAACCTAAATAATTTCGGTTTTTCGGTCAGTTTGGTAAACCAAAATTACTTTTTTTTTTTTTTTTATAGATTCGAAGACAAAATTGTAGGAGGATTCGACACAAATCGAATCCAACTATGTATTCAATTTATCATAACTCACAGATGGAAGAAAACCCAATTGAAAAACCAAATGAATGCACAGACATACTTACCAAAAGGAGAGAGACAAATTGAGTAGTGGTGGTTGGCCACCGTTTAGAACGAGAGGAGGTGGTATGGTCTGATTGGGACCTCATCGTCGTGGCTGGCTAGAGTGGTGGATGAGGAAGGTCTGGTCTAGGTTCGACATTCAATCTCAATAAAATCCAACGGTTAATATTAATTTATTTAAATAAAAAATAAATAAATAAACATTTTCAGTTTGGTTCGGGTTTACTGAACAAACCCTATGAAATCCGAATTTCATACCGAAACTTTCGGTAAGTTTTGATTTTGGTTACGGAACAATTCAGTTTTTTGGGGTTCCATTTTTTTGAGTTTTTTTTCCAGCCCTACAAAGATTTTAGCTTCCTTTTTTAGGTAAATTCATATTAGATACCAAGTTGGGTATAGCTTTTAAGGAAAAATACCATATTTAAGGAAAAATACCATATTTAAGGAAAAATACCAAGTCTAATTAAATATTTTATGATAAGCCACAAACTTTATTGCAAGTGATCCTATGGCTAAATAAAATATATGAGAGATTACCATATCGTTCTCAAGTTTATTTCTTTTATAATTTTATAAGGCCTATAGAGCTCGGGGTTAACTTTAAAGGTTTAGGGTTTTAAAAGGTCGGTCAAGGTTTTGGGTTGATCATTTTGGGTTTAGGGTTTTAGAATGTCCTTGGGAGGAGCTAAGGGCTTAGGGTGTAGGTCTCGGGTTTTGGGCGAAGCCCAAAATCCGGGAACTAGACCCTACGCCCTAAGCGATTAACGTAATAAAAAAAAATTTCTTCTAAAAAAATTCATACTCATGCTTGTTAGTTACAATTCATTGGAAAAGTTAATGGCTATAACTTTGTGATGGTAGGGTTGGACATTATTGTCATTTTACCTAGCAAATTAGTTTGACTTTTCAACTAGTACCTAAACTAAAACTATGGTATTTTAACTTAAAGTTATTTTGAATTTGGTATTTAAACTAAAAACTCCTATTTTTTTTCTTCATAAAATGCTATAAAATCACTAATAAGAGTCAATATATGGCAGGCCCATTACTAGGGGTGATTTCGGTCAGATTGGATCGGAAACAAGAATTACAATGCCAATCCAAAAAGGTTTATCGGAATCAGTTTTATTTTAGAATTATCGGAATATAATTCGGATCTTCTACATTTTGCAAGACTTTGTGCATTCACCATTCAATATTTTTTCTGAAGTTTTGCGATATTTGTAAGCCGTTACGCGTGGTATAACATAAAATCACATTAGAAAAGATAAAATAGTACGTATGATTGTACTCTTTGTTTTTAATATACAATAGTAAGATTAAATATACGACATAGGAAATAAAACATATCTAATTATAACAATAAACATAATAAAATAAGAATATGCATGATTTTATTTATAGTACTAAGTTTGAGAAATTTCGAATCGGATAGATACATTCTAATTGCCATCCAAATTTTTTGAAAATATTCGGAATCAAAAATGTTTGGACTCGGAACGAAAATTTTCAATTCAGATTGGAATTTCCAACCCAACTTGCACCCCTATCCACTACCAAACGACTTATAACATGTTACATCCCGTTCCGGAAATAATATTATTTTATTCCCGAAGGTGCGAAATGACGATTTTGCCCTTGGTTGACCTTTCGGTTGACTTTTACGTCGTAACTCGTACGACGTTTCCAATTGTATTTTCTTGACGTGCTCGTCGATACGAACGCGTAGACGCGAGCCGTACGTCGTTCGGACTCCGAACGAATATTTTACGAGCGTCAATTTTCGACGTTTCCCGTATTTTAGTTTTGGGCTGTTTTGGATAATTGGGCTGGGACCCACTTACCTGCAGGCCATGTGGCCTATCCCTGAAAATCTGGGATGTGGTCTGGGTCTTTGACCCGTGACTTCCTCCCTCTCTTCTTCTTCTTCTTCTTCTCTGCAGAAAACCAAAAGAAAAACCTCCCAAATTTCACTCAAGGCACCCTGCCTTTGTTTTCTCCCAGCCACGATCACCTCCCCAGCCAGCCTTGAACTGGTGAACCTCACCACCTGCAAACTCAAACCCAGTCGAGTTTTTGAACCCAGGAACCTCGATCAGTGAAGAACCCAGAAACGGGGAAATTGATCAAGGCACCCGAGCCTTTCCCGACGAGGCTACTCGACGATTTCAACCTCGTGGCCCCTGATCCGTGCACCAATCGACTCCTGGAAGTCCCAGGAACATTCCTCCAGCCTTGATTGGCCGGGATTGGACGAGTATCAAAGTTCTGGAACTCGGCCCACTTGGACCCGAGATCATTTCCTCAAAATCCAACTATCTCAGGCCAGTTTTTGGCCTCCCCGTGGGTAAAATTCGAATCCCCTTGACTCCAACTTCATTTTGACATAAATTTCATGCATTTTGGTTGAGAAATGAGTGTTCTAGGACGAATTGAAGTTTTCCGGCCAATTTCCCAGTTTCCGGCGACGGCGACGGCGGCCGGCGACGGCGGCGGCGACCGAAATCCTGGCAGGGATGACCGGCGCTGACGTCATCGGACCGGGTTAGACCGGCCTTGCTGACGTCAGCATTGACCGAACCGGCTTGAGCCGAGCCGTGTTGACGGCTTGAGCCGAGCCGTGTTGACCGGCTCGAGCCGAGCCGAGTTGACCGGCTCACCGGCTCAGCTGACCAGCTCGCGCGTGAGCCGCGCGTGGAGCTGCGCGTGGAGCCGTCGGCTCCGACCTTCAAGCCGCGCGTGAGGGCGCGTGGAGGGTCCAAATTTCATTCTGTTTTCACGGGTCGACTCGTGACGACGTGTACTACCTCGGGGTAGTATGCATGTTAATTTTTGAGGTGTTTTGGACCTCCAAATTGAGAAAGCAAGGGATAGGTTTAATTAATTAGTTATTTCGTTACCTTTATGAGTTTAATCATTGTACCGGTGATATCTCATATAGGTTAGGCCAAATGGCAGCGTGTGGCGGCGTGTGCGACGGCACACAGCGGCCCACGGCGGCGGTTTTGGGGTTTCCGACCCCGAAACTCCGTTTTCGGGTTTCCGAACGCCGTTTTCTTCGTATTTTCAATTACTTTATTAATCTTGGGTGTTCCAAAATAGGTTTGGCGACCCTTGGCGCTCGGAGGACGTACGTTGGACTTCCCGGCTTCGGTATTTGTGAGTGGGCCCTTTCCCTACTAATAAATGTGTTTTATTTTGGGAAATTATATTTTGGTTTATGCCTACACTTATTGTGGTTTTAAATTGATATTTATATCGTAGTTTTGGTAGACCTAGTACTTGTGGTATTTACTTGGTTTACTAGCTTAGCTCGGTAATCTGTTGGGCTTTGGAAATTAGTGGGCTTTGGGCCTCTAATTCCATTTGGGAATTTCACCATATTTTGGTGAAATTCCGTATTGATTCTCTACGCGTATTGCTAGTATCGAACCGGCACTATTTTAGGGAATTTAGGGAATTAAGTATTTTAATTCCCTACTAGTACCTATTTGCGAATATGGGTTTTATACCTATCTGACGGCTTTGAGCCGTATTTGGGTGAACCTTGGATATGGTAAACTCCTATCGTATTTTGGGTTCACCTAGTTTTCCATTAAGTTGGTATTTCTATGCCTTGGTACCCATATGGCGTATTCTTGGTATTTCACGTATTATAACTATACGCTTGGTATTTCGGGTACGGCCCCGATAATACCTTATACATTGATTAGTTTGAGGGCATCCCTTATAGGGAAATTACCCCACCTTGTTCTATGTAGAATCTTCAGTAGTATGTTTTCATACGCTCAACTAGGTTGCTTACACGGTGTTTAGTGTACCGTCCGGGGCCAGGACCAGCTTCACGTGATTGTTCACACGCACCTACACGCTCGCTATGGATCCATAGCAGGTGCCAGCTTGTTCTAGGTCGCCTGGGCGACTCGAACTCGTTGTGATGCGCATATGCGCCAACTTCACGTGATTGTGTACACGAGCGTACTGTTACTTATACACCCAGCCTGTTCATGACAGAATTTATCTGTATGAACTTGTGTGTTTGCAATACCTAAACGAGCATCTATCTGGTAGTCTTGGATTGTGGGGCCAAGACCACTTTCACGTGATTGTTCACACGCACCAATACGCTCACTATGAATCCATAGTAGGTGCTAGCCTGTTCTAGGTCGTATGGGCGACTCGAACTCGTTGTGATGCGCATATGCGCCAGCTTCACGTGATTGTGTATACGAGCGTTTATCTTATAGTTTATACTGTGGTGTTATCACCGATTGTCACTGATGCCACGGGGGCATTTATTTGGTTTACGGGTTTTCCGTAGATCTTTATTTTATGAACTTTTGATAAAGTATTTTCTGCCGAACGGTGGCTTTCTGCCCGTTTCGGACGGTAAGTATATTTCCGTACTTACCTCGTTTTCTACCTACTATTATAGTACGTTTTCTGAAACGGTTTTTCCAACCAACTACTTGATTTTGACGGCGAGGGGTTACTATTTTCAGAAAACAAAGGTTTTTGCAAAAACGACTATTACTGGCCCACTCACTCTTTTGTTTTGCGCCCCTCCAGGTTTAGTGGCTGGAGCTGTCTACGTTCGAGGCGGTGGTATGACGAAGGTTTAAATTTCTTGGTATTGTAATACTTCGTATTCTGTACCATGTACAACTGTATTTGTGTAAGTTCTTCCGCTCGTACATTTGTGTACACATTGATCTTAATTTATTCAAATATTCTTATTTCATTCAAATTGGCTTTCGTCACCCTACGTGGTGTCGGCCAGCACATCCGACTTTGGGTGTCCACGTGTACATCCGGGTCGGGATGTGTCATAACATTTTTTTTTTTTTGTAAATTAATGTGCATGCAAAAACGACGTGAAAACTCAACAATCGTATTTTTTACAAAAATTGTGACTATAACCCTAGATTTTAATTGGTGTTGCAAAGTTTGGTGCAATAAAGATGAACGATGTTGGAAATTTGAGTTGCTACAACAGAGATCTTGTTTTATTTCTTGATTCGTAATTGATTACAACTAATAAGCCAAATGATACAAAAGACTCTAGAGAGTTCTTCCTAGACAACTGAACAGACATAGCCTAGGAACTCTAATACAATAACTCAATACATCTGCTACTGAAAATGTCTATAATACTATTTTAACTTTAATATTCATGGGAATAGGAAATGCATTAATTCTAACACTCCCCCTTAATGCACTTTCTTCACAGCTCCAATGAGCTCTCTGAGGTAGCAGAACTTTTCCTTCGAAAGTGCCTTGGTGAGTAAGTCAGCTAGCTGCTCATCCGTCCGGAAATATTCAAGTTGAATTTCTTTCTTCTCAATAGCTTCTCTAATGAAATGGTATTTGACGGCAATGTGCTTGGTTCGATCATGATTTACTGGATTTTTGCCAATTGCAATGGCTGACTTGTTGTCACAATACAATATGGTGCCTCCTTCTTGCTTTTCTCCAATATCTTCGAGAATCCTTCAAAGCCATAAGGCTTGAGATGGTACTTTTGCTGTTGCCACATACTCTGCTTCGGCAGATGATTATGCCACCACACTTTGCTTCTTCGTACGCCATGAACATATTCCTGAACCAAGAGAGAAAACATAGGCCGACGTACTCTTCATATCATCAAGACATCAAGCCCAATCACTATCGGTGTACCCAATAAGTCTTGAACTTCATACTCTAGCCTTGTACATAATTCCATAGTTGAGTGTGCCCTGCACATGTCTCAGCACCCTTTTTCCAGCAGCAAAATGAAGTTGACATGGTTCCTCCATGTATTGTGAAAAGCATACTTGCAGCAAACATGATATCCGGTCTAGTGGCAATGAGATATAAGGACTGCTGATCAAACTTCGGTACTTTGTAGCAGCTGCTTTCTTTGCTCCATCACATTTCTTCATCTTCTCATTCGGCATCAAATGAGTAGCTACTGTTTTGCAGCCAAACAAATTGAACTTCTTAAGCAAATTTTCTACATATTTCTTTTGAGAAATAAAGATCCCATTTTTGGTTTGAGAAACTTCAATTCCCAAGAAATAATGGAGTAAACCCAAATCACTCATTTCGTAAGTGCTCATCATGTCTATCTTGAACTGTTGTAACAAACTTTTATCATTTCCGAAGAAGACTAAATCATCTGCATATAAAGAAACAATGAGAATAGAAGCTGCCCTCTTCAAAACATATAGTGTAGGCTCACTTTGGCTTTTTTCGAACCCACGCATGACAAAATACTTATCAATTTCAGCATAACATGTCTAGGGTGCTTGCTTTAACCCGTATAGAGCCTTTTTTAGCTTGTAAACTGTCTTCTCCCCCTTCAATAAAAAAACTTAGGGGCTGCTTAACGTATACTTCTTCTTCGAGTACTCTATTAAAAAACGCAAACTTCACATCAAGTTGATAAATTAACCAATTCTTTTGAACATCAAGAGCAATCAAAGTTCTAATAGTTTCCAGTCGAGCAACAGGAGCAAAAGTCTCAGAAAAATCTATACCTGGCTTTTGAGTCAAGCCTCTTACCACGAGCCTAGCTTTGTGCTTTTGAATGCTCCCATCTTGATTGAATTTGGTCTTGAAAATCCACTTCACATTAATGACATCTCTATCTTATGGATAATCAACCAGCTTCCATGTTTCATTCTTCTCGATCATTCTCATCTCCTCCTTCATGGCTTTCACTCAAACTTCATGCTTTTGTGCCTCTTCAAAGCTTTTCGGCTCCACACCAACGAAATTGCAAATCTCGTACACTTCTTGCAAGCTTTGGGTTTTTAATGGAGGGCACTCTGAGGATGAGTAGTTGGGAGAAACAGATTTTGCATTTGAACTGCTTTCGGCATCATTTGTATTTCTTCTTCTTGCTGCTACTCTCTTGAAATTTCACCTTCTTCTTGAACAATTACATATGGCGTCTTCTGCACTTTATTCTCCTTCCAATCACAGCTAGCTTTGTCATTAAAAATCACATCTCTACTAACAATTAACTTCTTAATTTCAACATTATAAAGCCTATAACCTTTGGTGTTGGAACAATAACGCAGAAAGATACAGTTTTGGCTTTTCTCATCAAACTTAGTTCGTTTTTCAGCAGAAATATGGCATAACAAATGCAGCCAAAGATTTTGAGATGACTCACAGACGGTTTGAATCCGCTCCAAGCTTCAAATTTCTTCACAACTTTAGTTAGACATCTAATAAGAATGTACACTATTGTAAACACAGCTTCTGCCCAAATTTTTTTTGGCAACTCTTTTTCATTCATCATAGATCTAGCCATCTCCACGATCATTCGGTTCTTTCTTTCAGCAATCCCATTTTGCTAGGGATTATAGCTTGCTGTCAATTACTTCTAAATGCCTTCATCTTTGCAATAGTCTTCAAATTCATGAGAGGTATATTCGCCTCCTCTGTCACTTCGAATGACTTTGATGCTGCAACTACTTTGCTTTTCTACTAACGCTTTGAATTGTTTGAAGACAGTGAAAGTTTTTTATTTCTCCTTCAAAAAAAATAAACCCACGTCATCCTCGAATAATCATCAATGAATGTGAAAAAGTACTTATGCTGGCTTAAGGAAGGAGTTGGCATTTTGCCACAAATATCAGTATGCACAAGTTCTAGAGGTGTTTTTGCTCTCTACGTGCTTTTATTTGGGAATAAACTGCGGTGTTGCTTGCCCATAACGCACCCTTCACAAGCATCAGTTGCTGCTTCAATTTCGGGCAGCCACTTCACCATGCTTTTCTTTTGCAAAAGCTTTAGCCCCTGGAAATTTAGATGACAGAACCTCTTGTGCCACAACCAAGAGTTTTGAACAACATCGACCTTCAAAACAACTTCATGTCCACAGTGTATTGAAAGGGAAAAAGTTTGATTTTCCTCCATCAAAACGGATGCAACTAGTTGCTCATCATCCTTCTTGTCATAGATAGTGCAATCCTCATCTTCAAAAAACAACTTCGTAGCCATTTCGTATAAGCTGCACAACACTGAGTAAGTTTTAAGCTATGTTTGGAACAAGCAAAACATCACGAATATATTTTACTCTCTTTTTTGTTTGGACAGAAACGGTGCCTTTCCCCAATGGTTGGTGATAATAATCATTTCCCATCTTTATTCTGGGAGTAATGAAAGTGTCTAGATCAATAAATAATTTTTTATTTGATGTCATATGATTGTTGCATCAGCTGTTAATGTACCAGACATTAACTGTTAATGTACCAGACATTAACTGTGGACATTAACTGTACCAGACATTGATTGTTGCAGCCGCTGTTATGGAAATATGGTGGTGCGGGTACCCAGTTGCCCAGCTAGTTTGGGAAAAGTCTCTTTCTTCTCCTTCCCCCCCCCCCCCGACTTATCTTTCTTTTTCCCTCACTTTTCTTTTCTTATGCTCTCTTTCTTCTCCCCGTAATAAAACTTCACTATGCACATAGTGGCCACACAAAATTCGTCGAACCGAGACAAACCACCACTACCATCTTGTTCGTTGTAACTCACTGAGTTCAACGGTGCAAGCCGATTGCCCAAATTCCCTATCGTTTGACGGAAATCGCACACGGAAGAACTGGACTTTTTCCGGGAGTTTCTTGAAAATATCGACCAAGGTGAGGTTCCTAACCACCACCTTTAGTTTCCTCGTGTTGAGTGGATAGATTTTCATACTAAGATCGTGTTATTTGGTTGTGTTTTGAGGTAGATCGGACTTTGTTCGTAAACCGAGGTTTTCCGACCCATTTCGGGCCATTTTCGACCAATTTTTGGACTCCAAATAGGTAAAATCGTGTGATCCTTTTCTCTAGCTTCATTTTGACATGTGGATCGTGTAAAATGGTTAAGAAATGAAGAAGTTGAATTTTATAAAATTTCCCAATTTTTCAGCGAGTTGGCTGGAGGCAGTGCCAGCGCCGGGGGATAGTTACAGTGGCGACCGGGCGAACCTGCAGGTGACACCAGCAGTGACATCATCGCTGACGTCAGCAACTGGTCTAAACCGGAGAATATTCCTTTTAAACGCTGTTAGGAATATCCCAATAGATTTAACGGAGATACCGAAATCTTCCGTTAAATCTAACGGCGTCAACTAACGTCGTTAGTTTGACCGCGCGTGTGGCGCGCGTGAGCTGAGGCAGGCCCGCGCGTGAGTCGCACGTGTGGGCGTGTGGGAGTACTTTTTCGACTTCCGTCGACGCGAGGCGACTCATGACGACGCGTACTACCTCTGGGCAGTACGTATGATATTTTTCAGAGTGTTTTGGACCTCCGTGTTGAGCAAACCAAGGATAAATGTCGTTTATGAATTTAATTAGTGACCTTTGTGAGTTTAATCATTACTATAGTAATATCTCATATAGGTGAGACTTACCACGAGGAGTACAGGGGTCAGGCAAGGAAAGGCGACTACAACCCAACTACATATCAGTGAGTGGACTTTGTTTTATGAAACCTATATTATTATTTATGTTAGTTTTCACGTTGATTTGCGAACTATTTTCTATCATGCCATGCTTTACTTACGAGTTAAGTATAAAATACATATTATGTTGGGATTTGGAAAATTGTAATGACATGATCATGTATATTTTTATTTGCTCATCATACATGCATTCACCGGTGTCTAGTACTCGTCCGGGCCAGGACCGTCCTTCACGTGTTTGTTCACATCCGCACTGTTATGCTCACTTTGGATCCATTGTAGGTGTCAGCCTGTACTAGTCTGCATTAGGCAGCTATGACTCGTATGTGACGCGTTTAGCGCCAGTTTCACGTGATCATAGTACCGAGCATATATCTATTACACCCAGTATGTTCCATGTAGCTACTTTCTACATGGGCTTATGTGTCTGCATACATTGATAAGCATATTATATATGTTGTTGAGCATACTTTATGTTGTTGAGATATTGATATTTAATCATACATTTGGCATGGATGCCTTTATACGGTTTTGTCGATGAGTATACAATATGGTTGTTGAGGTGTTGGTATTACTCATATTTTTGGCACCGGTGCCTTATAACGTTTTGACGTTGAATATTATATATTATGTTGAGATAAAGGTATTTATCCATATCTTTGGAAATTTTCGTACTATACGTAGTATGATTTTGGGAAACTATACATGAATTTTAAAAGAGGGGTTATTATGTTATGAAAAACAAAGGTTTTAGAAATGTTATTTTTGCCCACTCACACCTTCTGTTTTGCGACCATTCTGGTGTATACAACTTCCGCACCAGATAAATGTAGGATTTCTTCCTCCTACTAGTATGTTTTATCCATCTTATTCAAGATGGGAATAATTTGTACTTTCTTTACTATATTTTATCTATGCTCTGAACATCTCATGCTTTGTGTCAAGGGTTCTACTTGTACTTCTGCATACTCTGTTGCATGATTTTAATAATTGCAAACCTTGGTTTTATTTTATTCAAAAATTTCACTCCATCTGCATGACATGGCTTTCATCACCCTCCGGGGTATCGGCCAGCATACCTCGATTTCGATACCCTTCGGGATATCAGAGTTGGGGTGTGTCATCCTTATTCGGATGGTGATTGACAGGCATAAAATAAAGCTCGTTCTTTTGCATAATCCTTCTCCTCAAAATTTGCTTGATTAGAATTCTTGAATCTACAATCCTTTCCACATGCCCAAATTTGTTGCAATAATGACACTTTGGCTTCCCGCAGTGAAAACAATCCGCTGTGTCATGGTTATCTTTGTCACAAATCTTGCAACTCGCCTTTCTTCCATCTTCGTTGCTTCCGGCCTTGTTGGTTATCTCGAGTATTGCCTCTATTGGAGAATTTCTTGGATTTGAACGTGAGCTTTGATTGGAAAGCACTTTGGATAAATTGTTCATTGTTTCGTCTCATCCTTTTTTGCTCATGAGACTTTGAAGAACCCATTAATTGCTCAATTGATAAAGTAGTGAGGTTCTTTGACTCTTCAATAGCCAAAACAATTGAATTATATTTTTCTAGTAAGTTGATCAAAATTTTCTCAACAACCTGCTGGTCAGACATCTCTTCTCCAAGTGTTCTAGTTTGATTCACCACTTCAACTACTCAGGAAGAGTAATCTTGGATGCATTCTGATTCCTTCATATTCAAATTGTGGAACTTTCCACGCAGCGTCTGAAGCTTGATGGTTCTTGCCTTGCTGTCACCTTGGAACTCTTTTTCTAGTATCTCCCAAGGTTCCCTTGTTGTTTGGGCTCTTGTGATTCATGGAAAAATGTCGGCAGTGACTCCGTTTTCTTGGCATCTTTCATCACATCTGTTTCAAACTTTTCTCTTTGTGCAGTTGTAACTTCGGCGTCGGCAACTGGTTCTTCAAGCCCTGTCTCGACTATGCTCCAAAGTCCTTCTGACCGCAGAAAAGTCCTCATCTTCACCTTTCAAACACTACAAAAAAAACAGTCATTTCCGACCAAACTTTTTCGAGGGCTTTCAAAAACCGTCGGAAAAGGTACTACTTCCGACGAAAAATCAACGTCCGTCGAAACTGAGTCAACAAGCTGCTTACTATTTTCGACAGACAAAATGCCCTCGGAAGAAAATTCATTTTTCGTCGGAAATATTATTTTTTTTTGCGGGAACTGTAGCGCCAAACTTATTTTCAACAAACCTCACGGTTGTCGATAGTAGTTACTCTTTTTCCGACAGTAAGTTCATTCTGTCGAAAATGGTAGGCTATTTCCGAGGGCAAAAAGTGGTTGTCGGTAGTAGTTTTATATTTCCGAGGGCAATTATTCGCTGTCGGAAGTAATTGTGCATTTACGAGGGGAATTAGAGGCTGTTGAAAATGAGTATTTAATTCCAAGAGCAATCTATAGCTCTCGCAAAAGGGTATCTATTTGTGATGGCTTGTAGCCATCGTTGGAATTACTATGTTTAAGGGAGCAATGCAATCTTTTTTCTTTTTGAGGAGCAATGCAGTTTTTTTTTAAGGAGCAATGCAATATTTTTTTTATTCATTAACTCCAAAACATGTATCTCAAAGTAGCAATAAAATTTAAATAATCGCAATCACATGAGCGCAAATTTCACAATCAAATATAATAAAAAGAAGAAGAGAATAACACAATGACAATACATGTGAACTCAGTTAAATCGCATCCTTACTTCAATCAGTTTCATTATCTTCAACCTCATATTGGTTGGCATCCATGCGTCGGCTATGAGTCTCTTTTTCTTGGTACGGCTCACTCTCATCATTAGCCATCTCATATACGTTCCTGGGATTTGTTTCCACCACAAAACTCCAAGTCTTATTTTTAATCCCTTTGACATAAAAAGCTTGGGTTGCTTGGGTTGCTAGAACAAACGGTCTCTCTTATAACCTGTTCCTTTTCTAGCTGTATCATACCAATCACAATTGAACAATACAACTCTATTCCCTTCTATGTAACGGAGCTCAACAATGTCTAGTAAGGTTCCATACCACGGCACATCATCAGTCTGATTCTCCCCCTTAACCATAACTCCATTATTCTGTGTTCTTTTATTTTCATCCCGCTGCAATGTATGGAACCTAAACCCGCTGGTATAATAACCTGGATAATAAGTTGCACGCCTTTCAGGACCTCGAGCCAAAGAAAGCATCTCCTTATTAACTTCACCGTCGTGGTATAGTTTTGTGATCTGTATAGAAGGACAAAAAAAATTTAATTTAACATAACTGGAAGTTAATAATTTTTACAGTAAAATATTATTCATACCCTTTCCAAAAACCATTCTGAAAATTACACTATAAATCAAACACACTATAAATAAAATTAATATCTCAACATTGAAATTACCTTTCCACAGGATACATCCACTTGAATTGTATTGGACCAGCCACTTTTGCCTCCCAAGCTAAGTGGTAAGTTAGGTGAATCATGATAGTGAAAAATGCAGGAGGGAATATTTTTTCCAACTTGCATAGAGTAATGACAATTTGCTTTTCAAGAAGTTCCATGTCCTCTTAATAATCTTACGGTACAGTACCGATGCAGCCCAAAACACAAAACAATCAAATGCAGGAGGGAATATTTTTTCCAACTCCACCACTAATAAATTGATTGGGCCTAACCTTTTATTCCAGCCCAAAACACAATAATAATCTTACGGTGCAGTACCGATGCAGCAGATTACAGCTTTCCATATATATTCTCTCACTTAAAACCCTAGTTCTATCTGTGCCTCTCCCTCGACTCCCAAGCACCATACTGCTTCGTTCAATCACCTGCGCCATCCTCTGCGCCATCCTCTCACCCAAACCTGCCAAGCAAAAGCCCATAAAGCGCCTCCCCAACCCGCCACCGCAACCCAATTCCAGCAACCGCTGGACCCGGGTCCGATCCTCCAGGAAAGAGAAGCTCGACGACGCTCTAATCCAAGAACAAGCTCTCGCCGCCGCGATTCTGTTCCAGCAGCACCAGCAGAACGGCTCTCTGCCCTTTGATCGCTCCGCCTCCCTCCGCTACCCAATTCCACCTCCAAGAAGGGCAGCAATGCCCTGCCCCGCAGCTCCAGCTCCCGCGCCAGGTCCCTCACCGACCCCCTCCTGCAGCCCCACCAGCTTGTTAATCAGGTTTGTATTAATGGGGTTTGATTAAATTTTGTTAATTTTTGGATTAAAGGTTCGAACTTGGAGTGGTTTTTAGAGTTAATTAGCAATTTCCTCTTCTGGGTATTTTGCAGTTTAGGATTTGATTGTGGGTTAGTTAGTGATGAATTATTGTGATCGTTGAGAAAATTTTCCATTCTTTTTTCTTGGAATTGAAGAAATAATATTACTGAATAGTGAAATGTGAACACTTGGTGATTGTTTTTCTCTATTTGCACACATTTGTTTGGTTCTTGAGTTTATGTGTTTATTGAGAAAATGTGGAAAATTGGGGCAGCTTGAGTGTTAGTCTCCCATTGTGTTTTTTGTAAGAAAGAAAAAAGGTGTTTGCTTTTTGGTTCAATTACATGTTAGTGGAATATTGGTGATCTTTGTTGTAGATATTTACTTCTGTGGATAATGAAAGCTGGAACACATCATCCTTTGGTGGTCCTTTTTGTTCATAAGCAATTTATTTTTATTCGAGAGATGTTCTAATCTAAACTAAACTAAACTAAACGGGGAGGGAGAATCAGACTTTTGTGCAGTGGGGAGCGTACATTGCTCTAGCCAACTTGGCTATGACGCGGTGGCTGATAAAACATTGCCATGAAGGCTTGAACTTATCATCTGATGATCATAAGTGTGTTTATCTTGAATCTCGAATTCAGTTAAAATGTGTAGAAATCGGAATTTTTGGATTTGTAGGAATTTAAAGGGGTTTAAGTGGTGGAGTTTTTCTTCTCTGGCCAGTATCTCTAGTTGTGATCGTATCTGCACAATCTTGATGACATTATGGTTTTTGCTCTGTTGTTTGATTTGTGAAGTTTCTAACCTCTTATGTTTGATCAACCATGTATCTTCCTTCTGTGCTCATTATCTATCTCATGTTTAGCTTACAAACTTCTTATATTTTACTCTCATTGTCGAATAAAACGCATCCCCATGGAGTTCTGCTCTAATTTGGGTAATATGTTGATTATTGAGAAAATGTGGAAAATTGGGGCAGCTTGAGTGTTAGTCTCCCAGTGTTTTTCTTGCGATGTCCTAGTTTTGTTTTTTAATAACAAAGTAGCTCCTGCTACATTTCAGTGATTTTGAACATGTAAGCAGTGCAGTTGTTGTCCTATTTTTGGGTCTTTGAAAGCATTACCATTGCTAATTTGCTACAATTTATCTTTGTGGCTTTCAGTTTAGCTCTATTCAATATTAATTCAATGAAACATTACATATTGATTTTTTGTGTGTGGGTAAATTGTGAAAACAGGGTCTAAGGAGTGGGTTCATTGTTGCTGCTGCTTGCTGCCAATGCTTGCTGCCTTTTCTGCTGCTCCCTACACTTATTTTTGCTTGCTGCCTTAGTTGCTTGCTGCCTTATTTTCTTGCTGCCTTTTTATTTATTTATTTTTTTAATTTTGGGTATGTAAGAAGATAATTAATTTGGTGATTGTTGTTTAAACTTATTTGGACTTATTTGAACTTATAACTAAGTTTATTTGAATCTACTATCTGTTTTAGAATCTAGATGATACTATAGTATTTTTTTTTATGCATTATAAGGCCAAAACATAAGGCCCAAAACATAATTTGATTTTTTTTTTATAAAAAATTTACATTAATTGGGCCCACAATTGCAAGGCCTAAAACAGGCCCAAACCGAAACCGAACCGAATGCACCCAAAACCGAACCGATCGGTTTTCACTAAAAAATTTTGGTTTTCAAACCGAACCGAACCGACACTGTTCATTCGGTCCAATTCACAGTTTTAAGCCCAGTTCGCACCGAACCGGACCGAGCCCACCCCTAAAAATAATAACCTTTTTCGACTGCGTTTCCCTCTCGGTAATATATATTTTTAACCAATACTTTTTCATCGGAAATATTTTTATTCACTTATTTCCGAGAAAATATTATATATTGCCCACAAAAACGTGTTGTCGGTAATACTAATTACGACGATGCAGCGCCCTCGTAAATACTGTTTCGTTGTTGCAAAAACATTTTCCGACAACATTTTTTGATCGAAAACATGTCATCGCAAAAGCAAAAAATTTTGATCGAACAATATTTCCGACAAACTCCTAAATATTTGCGACCATAGTTATGGGTCGGAACAAAATTGAGATGGTCGTTTTGAAAATCAAATTCCGACAAACAAATAAGCAATACTGACGGCCCTTACTCATCGGAAATAGTACTATTTCCGACAGTTGGTCGGAAAAAAAGTATTTACGACAACACAATTACCGACGACTAGCGAAGGCATGATGCTGTCGAAAAAGCTTATTTCCAACGGGAAATGGGTGTTTGCGACCAAATTCAGCCCTTGCTAATAGCATTCTGTTTTGTAGTGAAAAATCATAATTCTCTCCTCAAAAAACTGGAAGAATAGAGTAGGAAACTGATGGACCTTCTTTCCCACTAGAAGCCATCTGCTAGAGATGTTTTAAACGCCCAAATATGAACGCACAAAGCTCTGGTACCAATTTATTAGATTAACGATGAAGATATTTTGGTGCGGGAAATTGTATTTTGGTGCAGGAAAGATAAACGATGTTGGAAATTTGAGTTGCTTCAGCAGAGCTCTTGTTTTACTTTTTTATTCTAAATTGATTACAACTGGTAAGCCAAAGGCTTTATAAAGATAATACAAAAGACTTGAGTTCTTCCTAGACAACTGAACAGACATAGCCTAGGAACTCTAATACAATAACTCAGTACATCTGCGGCTGGAAATGTCTAGAATATTGTCTTAACTTTAATATTCATGGGAATAGGAAGTGCATTAATTCCAACACTTCTCTTTAGCAAGTGATGGATTGCCTTAATGGTTAGAGTCCTCTTCTTCAATCCACAGTGTCTCGAGTTCAAACATTTTTCCCTCTTTAATATAAATTAATATAAAATATTGCTTATAAAAGTTATTTATTTTTTGGTGAGAAAACTGGGCTACAACCCAGAAAATTTCTATATATTTAATTAGGAAAAATATTTCTTAAATATATAGCTTTGAAAAGCCATGCACGAAAGCCAAATCCCAATAGGAAATCTTTTGTTGTAGTCTGCATTCACGCACATCAAACAAAATTTAAAAATTAAACCAAAAAAAAAAAAATGGATGTGCAAGTTGCCGATAACGTCCTTTTATTGCATTGAGTAGCATATGAAAAGATTTACACTTTGATGTCATGAGTTACAAGCTATGGTCAACTAACAAAAGTGGGTGTATTTCTGTGAGATTGTAAATATTTATAAACAAATTTTCATGCAGGGCCGGGCAGGGAGGTTGATATCGTAGTGCGCTTAGTAGCCTGGGAACATTGGTGGAGGTGGAGATGAGTATTGGAACCCGAAGTTCGGTGGCAAGACGAAGTCATCTACTGGAGGGGGTGGTGAGAAAACGGGAGGAGGAGGTGAAAGAGATGGAGAAGGTGGTGGTGGTGATTGGACTGGAGGTGGCGGTGAGTGGACCGGTGCTGGTGGTGGGGGTGAGTGCACTGGTGGCGGAGGAGAATGGACTGGTGGTGGGGGTGAGTGCACTGGCGGTGGAGGGGAGTGGACTGGTGGTGGAGGTGAGTGGACCGGTGGTGGAGGGGAGTGGATTGGTGGTGGGGGTGAGTGCACTGGTGGTGGAGGTGAATGGACTGGTGGTGGGGGTGAGTGCACTGGTGGTGGAGGTGAATGGACTGGTGGTGGGGGTGAGTGCACTGGTGGTGGAGGTGAATGGACTGGTGGAGGAGGTGAATGGACAGGTGGTGGGGGTGAGTGCACTGGTGGTGGGGGAGAGTGGACTGGTGGTGGGGGTGAGTGCACCGGTGGTGGAGGTGAATGGACGGGTGGTGGGGGTGAGTGCACTGGCGGTGGAGGAGAGTTGACAGGTGGTGGGGGTGAGTGCACTGGTGGTGGAGGAGAGTGGACTGGAGGTGGGGGTGAATGTACTGGTGGTGGTGGCGAGCTCATTGGTGGTGGTGATTTAGGGCTTGTCTCAGGTGGTGGTTGCGCTACTACAACTGGTGGAGGGGAGTGAACTGGTGGTGGGTGAGGGCGGATTGGAACCACCGGACTTTGCCCAAAGGGTGCTGGTGGAGAGGCGTGAACAATTGGTGGAGGGAAAATTGGAACCTTAGGATCTGTGTTTGTAGGTGATGGTGCAGGTGATGGGGTTTCTGAAACAGGCTCTGGAGCGGGTGCTTCTTCTTTAGGCGGTTGTGCCTTGGGTGGTTTCTCTTTGGGAGGTTGTTCCTTGGGTGGTTTCTCCTTTGGAGGCTGTTCTTTGGGTGGCTGCTCTTTTGAAGGTTGCTCCTTTGGCGGCTCCTCTTTGGGAGGTTGCACCTTTGTTGGCTCCTCTTTGGGAGGTTGTTCCTTGGGTAGCTCCTCCTTGGGTGGCTCCTTCTTGGGTGGCTCCTCCTTGGGAGGTTGTTCCTTGGGTGGCTCCTCCTTGGGAGGTTGTTCCTTGGGTGGCTCCTCCTTGGGTGGTTGTGGTTTTGGTGTAGGGGGTGTTGGAACCGGTTCAGGTGATGGTTTTGGTGCTTGTGGCTTAGGCTGTGGTGGTTGTTGTTTGGGTTGTTCCGGTTTTGGTGTCTTTGGCTTCTCAACCGGAGGCTGAGAAGGTTTCGATGGCCCATGTCCAACGCCACACTTTGCCTTACTGCAATCCACCGGCTTGCTCACCACCGCATGACATTCTTTTGCCGACTTTTGTCTAGGCCTGTCTGGTAAACAATTGCTTGCGTCATCAAACACAACGTCCTTCCGAGAACCTGGCACGCATTCTTGGGTCTCTCCATTGAAGTAGTTGTACGAGAACGTGAAGTTTCCCAAGTTTGGCAACGTACATATACTCTCAGGAACAAACCCAGTTAGCATGTTGTGTGCGATATCCAACTCCTCCACCTTTTCCAAGCCCACGAAAGTTTTCGACATAATCCCACTGAATGTGTTTGAACTAATATCGAACACCGTCACGTTTGCGAGTTGTCCGATTTCAGGAGGCAGACATCCGGTGAACTTGTTGTTGGAGAATACGACCTCATTCAAAGTGTTCACCATTTTTCCAATGCTTTTGGGGATGCAGCCCTCGAGATGGTTGTTTGCCACGACAAGAACCGAGACGGGGGAGTTGCCTAGATTTTCAGGAATGGTGGATGTGAACCTGTTGTCGTTCAAGAACAAAGCATCCAGTTCCTTGTTGAAAAGCTCAGGAGGCAGCTTCCCTTCGAAATCGTTGAACCTGAGGTCGAGGTACTTGAGGTTGGGAATTTCCACGACAACGTCGGGGAACGACCCCACGAAACGGTTGTTGCTAACGTCAAGCTCGTGGAGAAGAATTAGCCTTCTAAAGCTCTTGGGGATGATTCCACAAAACCTGTTGGAGTTGATGTGGAACAAGGCCATGTCCGTCAACAACCCTAATTCCGCAGGAAGGTGTCCTGCGATGTCTGCGTGGTTGAGATCAATGCCCGCCACCACCTCTAGTTCCGGATCATCAAGAGCGGGCGCGCAGAAAACTCCAGTGTAAGCACAGACATTCTCCCCAACCCAGTTCTCAGTAGTTTTGAGAGGGTCTGAGTACACGGCCTTTTTCAGAGCCTGAAGCCCAATGTATGCGCGTCGAAGCCTGGTGTTGGGAAACTTCAGATCAAGCTCAACCTCAAATTCATAGTTGTCAGGAATGTCGCCGCCTTCCGGGAGGCTTACGAGCTGGCGATGTGCAATAAAGGACGCTTCGGCATCGGTTAGGGCGGAGGAGAAGGAGGAAAAATAAGAGAAAAGGAAAAAGCTAACTAAAAAGCAGCCATAGGCCTGCATGATTTTTCCACTGCCTCCTTGGTTTGGCCCAAGGCTGCTTATAGGAGATGGGGGGAGAGGGGAGGAGGGAGTGTTATATTGAGATGGAGGCCACTTTGGTTAGGTTTCTTTGAGAGGCTGTGCAAAAATATCTCTGCATGTTTGGTTGTTTCCAGAATTTGCTGATGCCTTTTGGAGTGATGTCTAAAATTAGGGTTTCTGTTTGGTAATGGAAATGCTGAGTTATTGGAAATCTTTGCCTAAATTTGCATGTCATAGTTGCTAAATGATAGACCAACAATGACCAGGTCTCATCTTTCATTCGTTTTTGTTGGTTGCTTGGGAGATCTGAGTCTTTGCATTTAGAGGTTGTACATTTATCCGCATTTTATAGAATTTTAGCCATCTAAGCAATCCAATGACTTAGAAATTTACACATCATTTACTCTATCTTTGATTTATTTTTCTTTTACGAACCGACATTAATCTCATTCGGCCGTAATCTCTTTTCTCTCTCCCTTCGTGTTTTAGCTCCTCCCTTTCTATTTCTCTCGTTCTTCACTTCCTCTCACAGATTATTTCTGTTCAGTTATCAGTTTCTTTTTCTTTTCAAACAAGAACACTTCTTGACAAATCCACCTTTTATTTTATCAATCATAAACAATTATGAGAAATTTGTACCTGATTGCATTATTTCTCTATGGCCTATGGGTACCTTTCCGACTTCAACATATAAACTAAAAATATGTTTAATTAAGAAAACCTTCTGAAAAAAATATGTGTAATTAAGAAAACCTTCTCAAAATTCTATAACCCATCCCTAAAGCTATAGAATTTTTCCATATGGTTTGAGGGCTTGTGGATTTTAATGGGAAGCAAAGAAAAAAGCACAAAGCATATAAGTCCGAAACAACGTTTTATGTGAGGATATTCTGAAATGTGGAGTCTCATTGATTCTAAAGGCTGGTTGCGGTTGAATGGGCTGTTCCCACCGGAGATTATGAAATCTGGAAGGGCTTCTCGTGAAATAGGGAGGTAGGAGATCAAGAGATGGAGGACTGTCACCGTTTAACTGTGGATAAAATTACAAATTTATCATAATGTTGAGTTGCTTCATTTAAGTGATTGGATTGTTTAGATAGCTAAGATTCTATGAAATGCGGGTAAATGCACAACCTCTAAATGCAAAGACTCGGGAATCCTTGGGTGGATATATAATTCTGTTTTACGTTTTATTTTTTATTTTTTGTTACAATATATACTTCTAACATACAAGCAGCAAGCTTTATATAGCAAAAGTTTTATTTTATAGCAAAAGGAGGAATCACGTGATGAATGAAATAGAGAGATAAAATATAATCTTAGTAATATAAGGCACGTGATAATTGAGATTTGTAAATAAAAAAAATATAATTTCCATCATGTAAGCCACACAAAGAGAGTTAGATGAGAGATTAGGATATAACAATGATCAATTTCTTGTCAAACATGTCATGTGTAAGACAGGAAGATGAAATGTAAGAATCTCCCCTAAAGAATGGGAGTAGGCTATAATGCTCGCAAGCATTGAATGCTTACACCGATCTCACCATTAAAATGAGGGAGGAGAGAGGAGAGAGGGGAGAAAGGAGGGTGAGATCGGTGTGAGCATTCAATGCTTGCGAGCACTGTAGCGAGTCCCTAAAGAATGACTTAAAACTTTCTAAGTTGACTCAAATTGAGTCTACTCCTAGTTTAGCCAAAGATCAGTACTTTCGGCCACATGGCTCGAGGGCCGGCCACCCAACAACTTTAAAAATGAACATAATAATATGGGTAATTTTCATTTTATTATCCTCAAATAAATTTATATTTTTCTACGTTTATTTTTTTTCGTCTTACTTTCATATGTAAAGTTTAATTTTTTTTTATACTTTTATACATCTGTTAATTTATCCTTTAATTTTTCTGTTAACTGATGATGTGGCAAGACTTTCACCCATTAAAAAAATATAAAATTACTAAAAAAACTAAAGAAAAAATAAAATAAATTGTCATTCTCTAAACAACTAACTCTACAGCCCACCAAATCCAAATCAAACACAACAAATCCAAAGAAACTGAAAAATTTAAAGTTAAAAAAAGAGTTTTTTGTGGAGGAGGCTTAAAGTGGAAGGAAGGGTGAATGTGTAGTGGAGTCGAAGAGGGAGGGGGAAGAGAAAAGAGAGATGTTTTCTTTTTATTTATTTATTTATTATTAATTAATTAATTTTTTATTTTTATTGTTGACGTGACACAAATTTGGTGTGCCACATATCTGACATGTCATCAGTTAACGGAGTACTTGATGGATAGACTAATGGAAGTATAAAAGTGTAAAAAAAAAAAATCAAACTTTAGGTATGAAAGTGAGACGAGAAAAACTAAGAATAACAAAATGTGAATTTTACGATATTTGATGATACTAAAATAAAAATTACCCTAATCATATTTAGGTCCAACTTGATGGCCCTTCCCTAAATTCTCAGTTTCAAATTCTATGGTCAATCCACCAAATAAAGGAAAAACAAAGCCGACAAAACTCAACTCTTCGTTACCTTTTGGTTTGGTTAAATAGTTGTATTCCTAAATTCATTTGGAATATGTATCCTTTTATTGTGTTTCTAATTTTTTAGAGTGATAAACGCTTATTTGAAAGCACTTTTAATAGCTGCGAATGTGAGATACGTAAATTTTTTGGTCAATGAGATAACTATGTAAGTATGACATTTAAACTAATATTTGTTCAAAGTTACAATTTATTATTTTTTTAGGGAAATCAAAGCCACAATTTTAAGTGTAAACAAAACTTTTATCTCGAGAAATATTTGAGTGTGCTCACTTAAAATGCATCAGGCACACTATCAAGTAGTATCACTAGTTCACAGGTTATAATATATGTGAATGTATATTACAAACTAAAATTATACTAAAATTAATAAAACGGTGTGAGAGTCAAATTAAAAATTAGTCGTAGGGATCTTGGCTTGGTCCGACTTTTGGGTAGAGGTTTGACTTAAAATCCTTTTACAAGGAAGACTAGTCAACCGAGAATCCTCTTTTAGTTTGTCTTGTTCCACACTATATACCCATTTGTTTTGTATAAACACATTTTATACGCGTTTTGAGCCCATTATTACAGTCAACAGCAAAAGCTGCCCTCCTTCCTTCGGCTTTTTGGTACAAAGAAGAAGAAGAAGAAGGCAAATGCCCACCAACTCTCCTTAGCCTAGCCAGCCAGCCAGCCAGCCAAAACAAAAAGCACTTTTTTTTAAGCACTTTTGTATTTCAAATGATTCCCCCAAGCCCAACCAACCAGAAGACCCCAACAACGCCATCGATTTCTTCTTCTCTTCTTTCTCTTCGCCAATGAAAGACAAAGACCCTTCTCTTTCTATGGAATCCTCTGCGGCGGCGGCGAGAACCTCCAGCTCCGCCGCGCTGACCACCACTCTCTCCAACTCAATCCAGGCTCTCGGTCGCGGGTTCGACGTCACTTCCGATATCAGGCTTCTCTACTGCAAAGGTGCACCCGGGTCGAGGCTCGTGATTCTGGAGGAGGATCAGGGGAAAGATCTTGTTTTTTCTGATGGGGTTGTTGTGCCGAATGTCCCCGTCGACGTCGAGTGCGCGCCGGGGAAGAGGACCATTGAGAGAATTCCTGTCTGCAGCTTCCACGAGGTGATTTTTTATCAAATTTTGGTTGATGGGTTTTTGTTTTTTGTGAGGTTGGATTTGAATTCTGTGATTTTTTGGGTGTTTTTGGATTTTCAGAAGCTTCAGTTCAGTATTGGACTTGCTGGGAATTGAATTTTCTTGGTTTTGTTTTGGTTGAGTACAGAAAGTTATAATCTTGGTTTGTTTTAAGTTGGATAATGTTGCTTTGCCGGGTTTTTATGGTTCTGGGATTGGTTTGTTTTCGAAATCGTTGATTCCGATATCATATTTCATGTTTTTGTGTCTGTTAGGATTTCTGGGATCCTGCTAATTGAACTCAATGAATTTATATTGAATAACCGTACATTGGTTGCTCAAAGTTATTCAATTTTGTTTGTGTCATTCAATTGCTTATGTGTAGCGCGGTCTGGAAGTTTGAAAAGATCATGTCTTTCACTTCTTCTGGGCTTCTGAGTTGTTTTTCTCCATATAAACTTGTAGGGAAGATAATGCCTTACTTTCTGTCAGCATTATATGCTAGGTTGTCTTGAATTGTTTTGTGATATGCAGAGTATAAATTACTCATCTCTTACGGAACAATGCACTATGAGCTTGCTGGGCTAAATTTTTAGTGAATGTTTATCTTCCTTCACAAGCAGCAAATTAATCATATGGGATATTTCGGTGTTGGTGTTGTATTTTGATTCTGGATTGTATAGCGGGTTAATAATCAGTGTAATTAGTCAATGTACTACGAAAAACATAAAGAAAACTGGGAAAATGTTGCATACTCAGACAACAGATAGATGGCTAAATAAAGAAATCTGGCATTAGGTAAGTGTTTGAATTCAACTGTTTGCAGAGTTTGCTAAAACTGTTTGGTGCATTAGAGAATAAAATTTTACTGAGATCCTGTAAACATGCTTTAAGATAAAGCTTGTTTGGTTACTACAATCCCCCAAAAGCTTGAGCAGTTAGGATGTGAGCTAGCAGTTAGTATATATTCTAACACTAGCGAAGTTTAGATTCGCAGTTTCTTAAATTACATTTTCTCTTTTGAAATATATCTACCCTGTTATGGAATGAATAGTATCTCCTCCTATTTGGTCAGGATTTGGTGCATGCATTGGGATTTGGACTTGCTTCTCCTAATTATAGCAAACCATTTTACCTTCTTGTTATACGAAATTTTTTTGACCTTATGGCTTTGATGCTTGAAATTTCAGATGGCAGAATACTTCAATAAGAAATCGGGTATATCAGGGCGCATTCCCCTTGGAAGCTTCAATGCCATGTTCAATTTCACCGGTTCTTGGCAAGTTGATGCAGCAGCAACCAAATCCCTTGCCATGATTGGATACTTCATTCCCCTATACAAAGTTAAATTAGAAAAGGATAATTTAGTTTTGCATGAGGAAATCAAGCGTGCTGTTCCTTACTCATGGGATCCTGCAGCCTTAGCAAGGTAAGCAACTAAATATGATAGAGTATAAACATGAAATCTGTGTTTTTTCAATTATAATCCTCTCGGTAAAAAAACAATTATGATAGGCTAATACCTACAACTCATTTCCTGCCTATACGTTAAACTAATAGATCTTCTGGAGGCAACTTGTCAGTACTTGATTACTCAGTCTAATACCTACTTTCTGTCATATTCCATTCCTACTTTGATCAGCAGGTTATAAAATGCAACTAAAGAGCTCGGTGGTGAAAAATAGAATGATTAACCATTAGATCTGTGTATGCTCAAAGCCTCAAACTAATGGCGAGGCACTTGATTCAAAATGGTCTGGATATGTACTTAAAGATGCTAGTCACTGTTATTGAAACCAAACTTGATATGCACTAACAAGAAGGATAATCAATCAAATTTCCTTAAGTTGGGCAGTTCTGATAGTTACATATTTCAAAGAATAATTTTGGACATGGCGCCCCACCAATTCATATTGAAAATTTAAATTCAAAATGCTCCAAACTGCAATATTTGGTGATGCATAACTGCAGTGTGTTTCTTTGATAAGGTTACTAGATCTGTTGGTGTGTACAACACCAGAATTTTGATACACAATTTTCTTTCGTTATCCTCTTGTTCATTTTTCAGTTTTATCGAGAGTTATGGTACCCATATCGTCACATCTGCAATTATTGGTGGAAGAGATGTAGTCTATATCAGGCAGCACCAGTCATCTCCTTTGTCAGCAGGGGACATTGAGAATTATGTGAAAGACATTGGTGATCATAGGTTTGTGGACTCAAAAAGCCAGTCAAATCCAGGCCCGTTAAAATACAAGGATAAGGTTTGTGTCATAGGCATTTTAGACGTACTTCTTCTTTTTTGTTGTGTGTTGTTTTACCAAGGAATTCAATCATCTGGCTCTCATTATTTCGTCTAAAAGTCTCATGAAACTTTTTGCTCATTCTTGAAATAATTCTTGAGGAACTGTCGTTTCCAATGGATGTGTGTGAATATCCTTAATTTTGTGATCTTCAGGATGTTACAGTCATATTCAGGAGAAGAGGGGGCGATGATCTTGAGCAGAGTCATTCCAAGTGGGCCGAAACTGTACAACTAGCACCAGATGTGATTGACATGACATTTACACCCATTGTTTCTTTGCTTGAAGGAGTGCCTGGAATAAAGCACTTGAGTCGAGCGATTGAGTTATATCTAGAGTGTAAGACCTAATCTAAAATGCATTTTGTTAAAATGTGACTTTTAATCCAATCTGATGTTAGATATATCATGTTATGTATTAACAATTTACAACTATGTGGCTCCACTCATAGGTGTTAGAGGTTTTTTAATATTTATTATATATGTTGGTAATTGTTTATACCAGACAAGCCACCAATTGAAGATCTGCAGTATTTCTTGGATTTTCAAATTGCCCAAGTTTGGGCCCCAGAGCAAAATAATCTGCAAAGAAAAGAACCTGTATGTTCATTCCTTCAGTTCAGCTTGATGGGTCCAAAGCTTTACATCAGTCCAGATCAGGTACTTTTGTTGGTTCTCGTTAGTTCTTTGATGGGTCCTAAACCCTAAACCCTATTATTATCAAATTATTGTGTGGGTAAAGAAATGCTCTTTCATTTCCTTATATTTGTAGTTTTCCACTTCCACCTCACCTTAACTGAAAAAGTTTCTTGACACTGCAGGTAACAGTAGGCCGTAAGCCTGTCACAGGGCTTAGACTAAATCTAGAAGGCAGCAAACAGAACCGACTTGCTATACATTTGCAACATCTAGTGTCCCTTCCGAAAATCCTTCAACCCCATTGGGACGCACACATGGCGATAGGTGCGCCCAAGTGGCAAGGTCCTGAAGAGCAAGACAGTCGTTGGTTTGAGCCAATCAAGTGGAAGAACTTCTCGCATGTAAGCACTGCACCGATAGAGCACGTGGAGACTTCTATTGGTGACCTCTCTGGTGTTCACATTGTCACTGGGGCTCAGCTCGGTGTTTGGCATTTTGGTGCCAAAAATGTATTGCACCTCAAACTCCTCTTCTCCAAAGTACCAGGCTGCACAATTAGGCGGTCTGTTTGGGATCACAGCCCAGCCACCCCTTCTTCTGCACAGAGGATGGATGGTTCTTCTTCGTCACATTTAAACAACAGAAGCACTGACGATAAAAAGGAAAAACTAGCAAAACTAGTGGACTTGACGGAAATGTCAAAGGGACCACAAGATATTCCAGGTCATTGGTTAGTCACAGGGGCAAAGCTTGGAGTCGACAAGGGAAAGATTGTATTGCGCGTAAAATATTCCTTGCTGAACTACTGATCATCGGCCTTTTATTCCCAGTAATTGTAGGCTTTTCCACTAAAATTCAATAGTCCAAGCATTCTTTGCACAGGCAACCCCTGTTCTGTACATTTTCTTCTTTTTGTTTCTTAGCCATCTTCAATTGATAGTCACATCATTATTTGTCTGAGGGGTTTTCTTCTAGAATTGGTTGAGAAGACGATGTGTGTTTCCGAATAATTATATACTTTTTTAGGTACTATATAAAGTAATTTTTTCACAGTGACATCAACCCTTGCGTTTGCATGCATATATTTCTATGTTTTCAATTCCATCATGAACAGTTTTCCGTATCATATTACACATTTGACTTTTTGAGTTATAAAGCATCTCCGCTCGGAGAAATTTGAGTATGACGGGTGTTACTAATTCACTTGTTATGATATCGTCGGACGAGAGAGTTAGTATTTCATGAATTGAGGGTATAATATTGCAGTGTGGCCGTCCTATCGAAAATTTGCAATTCATATAACTCTTTAGAAAACTTGAAAGGGAAGTTCTTTGATTGCTTGTGTGCAATGGGATAGTAGTAACTACAGCCTAGTGATGGAAACTATGTACTTAAAAGAAAACTTCTTTTAAGTTATGAGACAATCAATAGATGACTCAGCCTAGTGCAGAAAACTATGTCATGCATTCACTTAAATCACTTTTAATTGTGTCTGCTTTTACAGTATTAATCCACCGAAAGAGAAAAGAGATAAATCAGTCACTTCCACTAACCTGTAATTAACATAATCACTTAATACTCTATTTAGTATAATTGGATGTTGGATGAGTTTGTAATCTTATGAACAGTTTTTATACCGTCTGGGAAATTTATTGTCTGCTCCAACATACGACGTTGATGTGAATCTAACACTAACAGTTGTGAGAGAGAGAGATTGCATAAGAAAATTTCTTACCAAATGAGCGAAATTGCAGAAATCATCCGGTGTGGTGTGGATCATGCGTCAATGTTACTCCTGTGGCAAAAAAACCTCTTAACAATGTCTTTGTGATCAAGCGAGTTATCAATCTCAGTTCAAATCGATCTTTCCATCTAAATTATGTCCAGCTTTTTCCATGTGTCAGTTGTTGGTGAACAATTCAGAAATAAATAAAAATAACAGAAATTGAAATACTTTATTGATAAAATACTTGCTTACTACAAAATAAATAACAAAAACAAATACAGCAAAAAACGAAATTGATACTAACTTGACTGATCACAGGTAGAGGCTAGCGTAAAAGCTATGTCCTTCGAACAGTATTTCCGTCCCACTCTTGTGCTTGTGGTTCTACAAAGTCTGTTCGACCAGGATACAACTACCTAATTCTACGAAGCTATACAACTCTTACGTTTTAATTAAAATTTAATTCGGAAATTAAAAACTAATTGATCAGATTAGTTTTAATTCTTAGGCCCCAAGTGCCCCAAGGCGCAAGGCCCTTGTCTTGATTAATTAATATTAATTAATCTTATTATTATGGTATAATCATCAAGCCTAATCCACATAATTTGAGGCCCAAACCTCAATCCTCATTCCATTTGGCCCAAGCCCTAACTACTTTTGTAGAAGAAAGAAGATATATAAGGTGTATTGGAAATTTGGTTTTCACCAATGTGGGACAAGGAGTCTCAAAACTCCAACATCAGTCATATGCATGGGTGAAAGGGTCCATTTGGGACATGAAGCACATGACTGCAAATTAAGGCTTGAAAATGCACATTTACCCTTGCAAGTGATGCGCACATTGGTCGAAACTGATAGCGGTTGGGTTTAACCGCAGGGGGTGTTATCGAGAGTTTATTCAAACAACATACGTAAAAAGGACATATGACCTACGCCGCAGGAATCATTCGCGCAGAGCCATTAAATATTCTAGCTCCGGCGAACTGGAGCAGGCAAGTTGCTACGGGTGAGATTATGCAGCCCCACATCTGACTTAATCATCCTGACCATCATACGTTAATCAAAGTATTAAACAGTGTTTAAGGTCTAATTTTTCTATTATAATACATAACACAGCGTGAACCGTTTAGATGTTTGTTCTAGTATCTTTCAGCTGTCTGATTTAACCCTTCTCCGATAACAACATCAAGTCCTTTTTAATGCTAAGCCCCACACTTATTAGTCTGACAATTTGCACTAATTAAAGGGTTTTTTTAATTAGCTTTCACTAATCATGTTTACGTGGAAACTATGCTGCTCTTGATGTGAATGATTAATTTGCTGCAAAAAAAAAATTAGAGATTTTGGTTGCAATTACTAGTGACGGAAGAAAGAGGTAGATAGTAGCGTCCAAAAGAAAAGGTTCTCCAAGGGCAAAAGACAGATTGGGGTGTTTAGATGCTTTTGGACTTGGGTGAAATGCAAGACTTTCTTCTTGTAATGTTTCTTTGTGAAATTTTTTCTAGAATTAGAACTTGAAAGTGCCCCAAAGTTTTTGGATTGCACTCAATCCCTTGTGGTGGACAAATTTAGGGACCAATTCTATCAACTTTGATTGTTAGGAACCAAACTTAAGAGTTATGTCAATCTCAATGATCATTTTAGCTAAAAAGCTAAAAAAGAATAAATTAATCTTAAAGGGAAAACAAACGAAAGTATGAAAATTACTACCCATAATTTTCTTTTCATAACACTACCCATAATATGGACAATGAAACACAAAAGTTGCTTAGGCTTTTGGAGTGTGACATGCCCATTACGGCTATTATGTTATATTCCACACAAAAACCAAAACCTCAAGATGTTATAGAAGAGAATGAGTTAAACTTTTACCCTATTGTAAGTAAATACGTCATCATTGGAGCTACAAGTCCTCACATTTTGGTAAAAAATTTATTGTCCACTTCTTGATACCAAAAAAAAAAATATTTTATTTTATTTTTTTTAGCAGTAAATGCTAAATGGGTATCTCTCACTCTGTCGCCCTTATTCTTGTTTCCTCTTGGACAATCTTGACAATGTCTTGGGAATCTCTTACTCAAGAAGGTCGGCAATGTTATAGCAAAACATGCACCAACATTCCAACAAATTAAAGGGCATTATGGGCATCACAAATGGTCGTTACACAACTTCCAATGAGTCCCAAAGTCCATCTGTGTCAAAGTCTTATATATACAAACCTCAGTTTCCATTAGCCTCTCATCCGTTTTCCAAAATTCATATCATCATCTCTTCTCTTCAGTACCAGAGAGAGATCACTGCAATCCTTGTAGCTAGCTATGGTAATTTTATCAAATTAATGAGCACATTTGTTCTTGTTATTCTTTCGAATACAATCTTGTTAATTATATTCTCTTTGATTTATAACCTGCAGGAGAAACTTGAGCTTGTTGAAGGGAAGGTTGATTGGAAGGGAAGGTCAGCTGTGAAATATAAACATGGAGGAATGAAAACTGCTGTGCTCATACTAGGTACTCCTTTAGTACACACATCCTATCCATGATCATTTTCTTTTTCTTCTAAGAAAACGATATTATAAACTGGTCTAATGTACGGGAAGGAGAATTCTAGCGTAGGAGAAGGGACACATTGTCCTGACTAACTAGCATAATCTACATCTGCTTACATGATCACCATAAATGCATAATATGTAGTCCTTGACTAACTTACCATTTTGGGGTTGTCTTTACATGTTGCAGGTACATTTGCTTTTGAGAACATGGCAACTCTTGCCCTGGCTGTGAACTTGGTTACCTACTTCAATGGGGTCATGCACTTTGAGCTAGCAGATGCAGCTAACGAACTCACCAACTACATGGGAACTGGCTATATTCTGTCCATTCTCATGGCCATCCTTGCAGACACCTTCTTTGGCAGATTCAAAACTCTTCTCATTTCTGGGTGCTTCGAGTTTGTGGTATGCACAAAATACTCAAATTACTCATCATAAATAGCAAAATATGCACAAATATAACGATCTATGAACCTTTAATCAAATAGAACCGGATGGATGCTAACTAGACAATAAAATGGCATTAAATTGGGTTGAACACAACAAATTGTCTGTTCAGTGACCCTGAGTTCTATTTTTCGATTCAAAGTTTGTAAACAGTTCTATTTGTGTATAATTCGCAATTGAATAGTTTTTTATGCATATATGTTTTGTAAATTTTCATTTCAGGGATTAGCACTAATGACTGTGCAAGCTCACTACCCTAAACTGAGGCCACCAGTCTGCAATGTCTTTGATCCAAATGCTACATGTGAGAAAGTTGAAGGTGGAAATGCTGCCCTTCTTTTTGTTGCTCTCTACATGATGGCAGCTGGCGCTGCCGGGCTGAAGGCCACGTTGCCATCACACGGTGCTGATCAATTTGACGAATCGGACCCAAGAGAGGCAAGGCAGATGTCTAGCTTCTTCAACTTTCTGTTGCTAGCTGTGTGCATGGGTGGTGCAGTCAGTTTAACCCTAATTGTGTGGGTTCAAGACAATAAAGGATGGGATTGGGGATTTGGGCTCAGTACTATCGCCATGTTCTTGGGCGTGGTCATCTTTTCTGCAGGATTGCCGTTGTATCGGATACAAGTTATCAGAGGAACTAGTGCCATAGTTGAAATTGTACAGGTTTATTTCTTTTGTCAACCCTTCAAATACTAGTTCCAAGTCCTTCTTTCGTTTCTCTGTTTTTCATTTTTTGCTTCATACAAGTGAATACTGAGGTGGGGAAATCATAAACAAAACTTGGGTGCAAAAACCTTTTTTGGATGTTAATAAAGATATTGATTTCAATAAGTTAATCCAAATTAATATAATAGATTGACTAAGTCACTAAGATGTAGTGTATATATTTCCTTTTCCTATTGGTGTTTAGTTGGAGGTCGGCTTAAGGAAGATATATTCTTAACTAATGAATATATGCTTCCAAATATATTCAGTTTGTTCAGATCAAAAGTTAATCACAACTAGCTGACTTGTTGCTCATGTTCTTTTCAGGTGTATGTTGCTGCCATCCGTAACAGAAATCTTAGACTTCCTGAGGACCCCGCAGAATTGTATGAGATTAGCAAAGACAAGGAAGCTGCTCTTGAACAAGAATTCCTACCTCACAGACCCATTTTCAGGTAATTTTTAAGTTTTTACCAAAATATATGATCTTCCACCCTTGAATTAACACCAAATTAGGGTGTTAATTAAGAACATTCGTACACTCATAAATGATTAGATTTCTAAACCATAATTTCTATTCAGATCTTTAGCAAAATATATGATCCTCCACCATTGAAGAGGGATAAAATTAAGCATGCTTTTCCATTACTTCTTTAATACATTTTTGGTGGAAATATGTACTTCCATTATTAGTCTAGCGGGTGATGAATTCTTACCAGATATCTGATAAGTTAAGTTATCGGTTGAATTGGATTAGGACCGAACATTCGGTCATATTTTAACCTAATTTACAATATTTTTCATTCAGTCTCACAATAAAACATGCCAAATTGTTTGGTGACAATTGAATTTCTATTCCGTCATAAGAAAACTTCTTGTTAGTTCCTTGCCTAACACATAACTGAATTTTATTCAGGTTTTTGGACAAAGCATCCATCCAAGGAGGGCAAGTTGATGAACAACAGCCTCCAAACCCATGGAAACTTTGCAGAGTCACACAAGTGGAAAATGCAAAAATTATCCTAGGCATGGTCCCAATATTTTGCTGCACAATTATAATGACTCTATGCCTGGCACAGCTCCAAACCTTCTCCATCCAACAAGGTCTCACCATGGACACAAGCATCACCAAACACTTCCAAATCCCACCAGCCTCACTCCCCATCATCCCCATTGTCTTCCTCATCATCCTAATTCCTGTCTACGACCGTGTCTTCGTCCCCATTGCAAGTAAATTCACCGGCATACCCTCTGGCATAACGCACTTGCAGCGCATAGGGGTAGGGTTAGTTCTCTCATGTGTTTCCATGGGTGTGGCTGCAATCATGGAAGTGAAAAGAAAAGATGTGGCAAGAGAGCACAACATGCTGTTGGCAAGGCCGGTCCTGCAGCCATTGCCAATCAGCACATTCTGGCTGTCTTTCCAGTACTTCATTTTTGGAATCGCCGACATGTTCACCTACGTAGGGCTTCTTGAGTTTTTCTACTCGGAGGCTCCCAACGGGTTGAAATCAATTTCAACTTGCTTTTTGTGGAGCTCCATGGCACTAGGGTATTTTTTCAGCACCATTTTGGTTAAGATTGTGAATAATGCAACAAAGGGTGACACAAAAAGTGGAGGCTGGTTGGCTGGGAACAACATTAACTTGAACCATTTGAATCTTTTCTATTGGTTGCTTTCATTGATGAGCTTGATCAACTTCTTCGTCTATGTGTTTGTTGCAAAGAGGTACAAGTATAGGCCTGGGAGCTCCATGCTGGTTTCAAAGGAGAACAAGAAGGAAATTGAGGTTAATGAGTTCTGAGAGGATCAAGAAAAAAAAATTGTAGCTATTATATATATGTGGTTTAATGTATTGTGTGAAAATTGGATAATGTATTTTTTTTTTTTAAACACTGGATAATGTGTGAAAACTGGATAATGTATTTTAAATATGATATTTAGGCCCAGGACGTTTGTTTCCTTTCAGCTAGTATCTGTGACCAATTAATTTGTTGTGTCCATCAATGAAAATTTTCAATACCCACACCTTCCAATTTAATTTCATTGATTCTTTACATTAATGATAATAAAAGAAAAATCTAGAAACAATTCTCTCTTCAAAATTTATTCATGATATTCAAGATCTTATACATAAGTTGCAAGTTACTAAGTACTCCATAATTATTATTTATTCAAAACATGGGCGATGTTATTTGATACACAAAACTGACGCACTTGCTGACATACTGTATGGTATGTGTCACTTTTATTAAAGAGTGAATTAGTTTTATGTGTTCAAATAGTTTTATGATATATATTAGACTATTAGTTTACTTTGATGAACTTTTGAATGCCATTAAGATGTTAGAGATTTTAGACATTAGAATGTTGGATGCAATGTTCACTTCATACATGCTTAAAATTGTCAAGATTGTTAGGTTTATGACTTTGACGTCATAAGATTATAAAAAGGAAGTATGATGTGTTTGATTCATTTCTCAAATATTAAATTTGTGTTGCACTTAACATACGTTACTGGTAGATATATAAACTGTATAAATTACACACCCAAAAAAAATACAATCCAAAAGAAATTAAAAAAAAGTATTTAGCATATGCTTAAACGTCAAACCACCATAACCAAATTAAGTGCCTAACACTAACTTGGTTTATCTTCTCGCATTAGGTCAAACAGAATCAAACTGCAACACTTAATAGTTGTTTGACCATAGATTAGAGTGAAACTGATCCAAACTGGACCAACTCTACCCCTAACCATAAGTGTATAATGGATCGAGCTAATCCATCTCAATACAAGTCCTGCATGTTTAAGGTCAACCTAGCATGATCCAACCCGATTTTAATAGATTGAACCAAACACAACCTACACCTTGGGACCAAACCGGACCAGACCAAATATTTTGACCTAACAATTACCAAACGAACCGTGCAGATATCAGTGTAGCTTCACTTTATAGGCTCACCTCAATACTTGGAAGCCACCAACGCAACCCAAGTATACTCAACCAGGACTTACTCCAGTACGCCGTCCACGAGTTTTACCTAGATTGTAAATGTAAGTTATTTACCTATAGAATTTACCATAATTTTATATGTACATTATGCACTACATTTGCATGTACAATAACTTACCTACCAACTAGAAAATTTAGGTAGATTAATTTCAAACAAAAACATATATAGGGAGAAGAACATGTGAGAACAAAGTGTAGAGAGCACCAACTTGTGATATTGTGTTTTTTGTCCATTGATCAAATTAATGTCAAAGGAGAACAAATACGAAATTTCAAAATTTGATAGGAAAGAGAGGATTTTTAAGTGACTTATCAATCCCACCCCACCAAAATAGACATGCCAATCAATTCGTAAATTAATGTAAAACCATGAAAGAGAAACATTAACAAAAAAAAACCATGAAAGATAAAGTAGTCAAATTTTTAGTAAATTCCACCAAATATGTTTAAACAAGATGAGGGTTAATTCTTTTTCAATGATACATAGCAGTCAATAATACGGAAAATAATGGCTGAAATTGAGAATAGAGGATCTAATAGTTGTTGAAGTAGCATCTAACAACTAAACACTTGTAACACTTAGTGTTATATAGCATTGAAGTCACACCCTTAAAAAAATAATAGGACCAAGAAAAGTATATAATATGAGTCATCAAACAATAAAAGGAAATTTGATGAGTTGGATCGTAGTCAATGGGGATTTAAGCCACGCAAAAAAAAAAAAAGGATGAGTTGAATGTAAGAAAAAATTAGTTTCAAGGGGATAACTCGAATTTTATTGTAGTAGTTAATATGTTGCATATAGATCCAAGTAAAAAAAATGTTCATAGTTTGTGTAGCTTCCCTGAAAAAAGATCATTTTATTTTATTTATTTATTTATTTTGTAATAAGGTGGACGTAGTTTTCCATTTGCTTCTTGAAAATGTTCCTATATAATAGTTCTTAATGCTTTTATATCTGATTGTGACCAGCTGAGTTTGTAGATTCTGTGAAGACCATTTAGTCCTCTCCTCCCACCTTGGACCTACGCCGAGCAAAAAATCTCCGAATATTTTCCCCACATGTTTTATTGCCTTTTGTTTTGTGAAAATTTTACGCCAAATATGGTTAAAGTACTATTGCGTGGAACGCGTACTAATCGTAGGTTTTCAAGAATGAAGAATATGATACCAAAGTGGATACGTATTCTCTTTTGCAATAGTCTAAATCTAGAATAGGTATACTGGACCAATATATAACAGTGTTTAAACATTGTTTTTATGAGCCTTCTAAGTAACCGTTTGTTTTTTAGTAATAAGTTATAATATCAAATGCATCGTGGATATACTAATTAAGTTATTACCATACCTGATTAGGGAATTTCTAATATATGTCAATCAGTTGATTTATCAGGCCTAATTAGTGAATTTGTAAGATGCTGTATTGTTGTCGATAATGAAGTGGCAAAAGCATATGTGCCAAAAGCATATGTGCCAAAAGCATAATCAAGGGGCACTGTGGGCATGAAAAATGGTCGTTACGCAATGTTCATAAGTCCTTAAGTCCACAAATCTTATATATGCAGACCTCAGTTTCCATTAGCCTCTCATCCATTTTCCCAAATTCATATCATTATCTCTTCTCTTTAGTACCAGAGAGAGCTCACTGTAATCCTTGTAGCTAGCTATGGTAATTTAAATTTAACGAGCACATTTGTTATTAATTATTATTTCTTTCGAATTTTGATCTTTTTAATTATATTCTCCTTTATTTATAACCTGCAGGAAAACCTTGAGCTTGTTAAAGGGAAGGTGGATTGGAAGGGAAGGCCAGCTGTGAGATATAAACATGGAGGAATGAAAACTGCTGTGCTCATACTAGGTGCTCTTTTAGTACACTGTAAACACATTCTATACATGACCACCTTTTTTGCCTAAAAGAATATATCTAATGCTAATGTACAGGAAGGAGCATTTAAACTTGGGTGTGAGAGTCGACCAAAAAAAAAAATCTTGACTGTAAGAGCAAATCTAATGAAATGCTCAAAATTAATTGCCATTTTGGGGTAGAATCCAATCTGGCCTGGGCGAAATTACTAAAATTGCCATTAGACTTGCTCCAAAAGGGTGGCACATTGTCCTAAGTAATTGGCATAATTCACGTATGCATGCATGATCACATTTAAGTTGTATAAGATGTAGTCCACGTCTAATTTACTATTTTGGGTTTGTTTTTACATTTTACAGCTACATTTAGTTTTGAGAACATGGCAACTAATGCCATGCTTGTGAACTTGGTTACCTACTTCAATGGGGTTATGCACTTTGAGCTAGCAGACGCAGCTAACCAGATCACCAACTACATGGGAACTGCCTTTCTTCTCTCCAATTTCATGGCCATCCTTGCAGACACCTTCTTTGGCAGATTCAAAATTCTTATCATTTCTGGGTGCATCGAGTTTGTGGTATGCACTAAATACTCAAATTTCTCATCATAAATGGAATCAGAATTATTCACAAATAGAACGAATTATGAATTTTTAATCAAATAGAAACTGGGTGGATATTAACCAAACAATAAAAGTGCATTAAGCCGTGTTACATACAGATAACACGTTTTATTGTCTGTTGCGTGTCTCTCAGTTCTATTTTGCGATTAAAAAAGTTTGTAAATAGTTCTATTTGTGTATATTTCACTAAGGCGATTTGGTCTTGTAAATTTTCATTTCAGGGGCTAGCACTAATGACTGTGCAAGCTCACTACCCCAAACTGAGACCACCAGTCTGCAGTCTCTTTGATCCAACTGCTAAATGTGAGCAAGTTGAAGGTGGAAGTGCTGCCCTTCTTTTTATTGCTCTCTACATGATAGCGATTGGCGGTGCCGGATTCAAGGCTGCGTTGCCATCACATGGTGCTGATCAATTTGACGAATCGGACCCGAGAGAGGAAAGGCAGATGTCTAGCTTCTTCAACTTTCTGTTGGTAGCTGTGTCCTTGGGTAGTGTAATCGGTTTAACCCTATTTGTGTGGGTTCAACACAATAAAGGATTCGATTGGGGATTTGGACTCTCTACCACCGCCATGTTCTTGGGCGTGGTAATCTTTTTAGCAGGATTGCCGTTGCATCGGATACAAATTTTTAGAGAAACTAGTCCCATTGTTGAAATTATACAGGTTTGTTTCATTTGCTAACCCTTTAAACACCAAGTCTTTTGTTTTTGTTCATACAAGCGATACTGGGGTGGAAGAAGTCCGAAAAGAGGACTGGGTTGCAAAGATGAACACTCTTAACCAATCGAACAAAGCGAAAGGTCGAGAGGTCAACTAATTAATCTAATTAAGCAAGTAATGTTAATTATCAATCTTGTGGACAATTCATTTATGCCTTTGTGGTGGGAAGCCCAAGTGGTCACGTCTTGCCTTTTGCAAGTAATGCTTCCAAATATATTCAGCTTCTGCAGATCAAACATTCATCATAACTAACTGACTTGCTGCTCATGTCCTTTTCAGGTGTATGTTGCAGCCATCCGTAACAGAAATCTTAGCCTTCCTGAGGACCCCGCAGAATTGTATGAGATTAGCAAAGACAAGGAAGCTGCTCTTGAACTAGAATTCCTACCTCACAGACCCATTTTCAGGTACCTTTCAATTTTTTACCAAAACATATGATCTTCCACCCTGGAAATGACACCAAATTAAGCTTTAACTTCACTATTAGTTTCGAGGTTAGTCTTTGCTTGCGAGAAATTTCGCATGTTATGTTGTTAATTAAGAACATTGACCACTCATAAATGATTCTCTGCTTGTGAGAAATCTCATATGTTATGTTGCTAGGCTTAAGAACAGTGGTATACACTCCGAAATGATTGAATTTATAATCATAAAATCTAGAGAAAATTAATGAAAAGTCTCTATCCAAACAAATTAAATATTGATCATAAACACTCAATAACAATTTATTAATAATAAGGATAAAAATTTAAATAATATATTAATCATAAACACTCAATAACAATTTATTGATAATAAGGACAACAAATAAAAAAAAAGGTGGTGACAATTTCGTAAATAAGTTGAACTTTGATGGCACCGACTGCTTATGCACAAATAGGTCAACTGTTTATTCACAAGTGTCACTGTTTATACACAATTAGATCAATTATGTATAAACAGTTGACCTAATTGTACATAAACAGTCAGTGCCAGTAAAGTTCAACTTATTTACAAAAATCACACCGCCTCTTTTTTTTTGAACTTCTACTCAAGTACGATATTGCCACTAAACTTCAACTTATTTATAAAAATGTCACCACCCACTTTTTTTTGAACTTCTACTTAATTACAATGCTGTCACTAAACTTCAACTTATTTACAAGCCTAAAGTTCCAAGTAAAAAGGTGAAATGATTTGTTATTATCTCAATTGAAGTACTGATCCTCAGTACTTCAACAAGTCCCCGTGTTCGTCGAATGGATCTCTTAGTTGTTGAAAGGGTTGCCCAAAAGTAGTATATGAGGCGTATACCCAATAAAACTTACAAGTAAACCAGATAAAAAGATGGCAACTAGGGTTGCTGTTTCCATTATTATATAGTTTTAAGACATTATAAAGTTTTAAGATCACAATGGAAATCATTTATTTACAAACGGAATGGTATACAAAGTCAACAAATCTTATTGAATATAAAATATCATCGCCTCCTTTTTTTTCAACTTTTACTTAATTACGATACTGCCACTAAACTTCAACTTATTTATAAAAATGCCACCACCTCTTTTTTTTTTTTGTCCTTATTATTAATAAATTGTTATTGAGTGTTTATGATTAATTTTTTTAATCTCAAAGACTTTTTATTAAAGCTCCTAAAATCTAGTCAGACCTTTACCAAAATATATGATCATCCACCATTGAAGAGGGATAAAATTAAGCATTAATTCCACTTTGATTATTATTTTTATATATTTTTGGTGGAAGCATGCACTTTCATTATAATTCTCATTCGGTCTCACAATATAGCATGCCAAATTTTCTATTAAGAAAACTTCTTGTTAGTTCCTTGCCTAACACATAATTTCTATTCAGATTTTTGGACAAAGCATCCGTCGAAAGAGGGCAAGTTGATGAACAACATCCTCCAAACCCATGGAAACTCTGCAGAGTCACACAAGTGGAAAATGCAAAAATCATCCTAGGCCTTGTCCCAATATTTTGCACCACAATTATAATGGCCCTATGCCTGGCGCAGCTCCAAACCTTCTCAATCCAACAAGGCCTCACCATGGACACGAGCATCACCAAAAATATTAAATTCCCACCTCCCTCACTCGCCGTCATCCCCATCGTCTTCCTCATCATCATAGTCCCCTTCTACGACCGTGTCATCGTCCCCATTGCAAGCAAGTTCACCGGCATTCCCTCCGGCATAACGCACCTGCAGCGTATAGGGGTAGGGCTAGTTCTGTCATTCATCTGCATGGCTGTGTCCGCAATCATTGAAGTGAAAAGAAAAGATGTGGCAAGAGACCACAACATGCTGCTAGCAAGGCCAATGCTGCAGCCATTGCCCATCAGCGTATTCTGGCTGTCTTTCCAGTTCTTCATTTTCGGAATCGCCGACATGTTCACGTACGTAGGGCTTCTTGAGTTTTTCTACTCGGAGGCACCAAAAGGGTTGAAATCAATTTCAGTTTGCTTTGTGTGGACTTCCATGGCACTGGGGTATTTTTTCAGCACCATTGTGATTAAGATTGTGAATAATGCAACAAAGGGTGGCACAAGAAGTGGAGGCTGGTTGGCTGGGAACAACATTAACTTAAACCATTTGGATCGTTTCTATTGGTTGCTTTCGTTTATGAGCTTGATCAACTTCTTCATCTATCTGTTTGTTGCCAAGAGGTACAAGTATAGGCTTAGGAGCCCCATGCTGGTCTCAAAGGAGAACAAGAAGGAAATTGAGGTGAATGAGCTCTGATAGGATCCAAGAAAGCATAATATATATGTGTATACATATATAATTTCACTATTTCTAAGAATTTATGTAAATGCTTCCAATGTTGCTCAGTAGAGTGGAAAAAAATGAGGACATCATCAATTTTGTGAAGACCTGTATTTTAAGAAACATATATAAATGATAACATAATTTTAGTATTATGATTAATTTGTTTGAGCTATATATTTATATATATTTCAGCTAGTTACTTATTAAAATATTTTATTTAATATTCATACTCTATGGATTACACAAGTCAGCCCATTTATATTTTTAGGCCAGCAATGTGAATTATAGCTCGATTCCATTCGAATAGTTTTAGCCCAACTGTTTTGTCATAACCGACACAAGCTTCTCATGTATCTTCCAAGTTTTTCTTATCTTCTTGAAAGTATGACACTGCTAATTAAATTCCAGCACACCTAGCTTGCTATCAACTTCTCATTCATTTTAATTAGATGGAGTTGGGATTTCTTTTTCATGTCGACAGCTCCTGCTTTGAAATGCCGACCTTTCCTTAAAGTTTCCACTGGCTATTTCTATTTCATCTGTATCTAATAGCCAAACATTTTGGTCTCCTGATATATGTTGATCATGTTCTTCGTTTCATCTTCTTTATTCTCAAACAGCCAAAACTCGTCAGACCTGTTCAGTCCACCAAAACTCCATCTTCTGTAGCTCAAATCGGAAAGGTTATTCACAAAAGTTGTTGGTCTGTTCGATTACTTTAACATATCCAAAATTCAGGTCAATCTGATCGCCACTGCTCCAGAGAATCAGGGATGTAGGAGCTAGATTGATGTTTTGACTAGTACGAAAGTAACGTGGAACTACGTTATAGTTGGAATCAAGGTAGGGGTTCTTGGGGGACTCTACAATGATTGAATGTTTGGTCTTATTAAGCTTTGTGAACTATAATTTGTGCTTGTTAATATGTGAGAATTGATATGTTGTTGTTTGTCTGGATAATTAGAATGATTGGTTTGGCCACTTACTCTTCTTGGATATAATATGATTGGGATTATATGGAATCATTGTTGATATTATTCTTATTGATCAAATGACTATGGCACGCATATATGAGATGTAATTCATATCATGCATTGCAATAATGAGAGACATAAGTCGTGTGGGTTACATGGGCTTGTGTTGTGATGAATTGAAATGGTTTGATGCATTGGAAAGATTGGATCCAACTCTCCTAGGGATCAGGGTTTTCGGTAAGCATAATTGATCGGCGGTAAAGATGATCTTTATGTGAGGGACGACTTGGCCACCGAGAAATGGATATTGTGATTTGAAAGAACTATGGAAAGTGAACGGATGTGTATCATGGGTGGTAATTCATATAACAAGATACTCGAGGCCAAAGCACGGTATGGGATGTGTTAGGCTTTTGTGTTTTGGAGTATGGATTAACGAGAATAGAGGTGGGAATGAGGGAACATTCATGCATCATCATGGAATCATTGTTTCTAATTTCTCATGACTGAAATGTATGATTATGTGTCACTTTGTTTAGTTTGATTAATTATTCATGATGAGGTTTATGTCCCTACTGAGCCGTGGTTTCGCTCACTTGGAGGTATTGAACCGGAAACCTAAGGTCTTGGTACAACAGTTGGAAACTAGAAGTTATCGTTAGAGTTTTCATATATAATAATCAGGTTCTAGATTAAAGAATAAGGAACCATTGTTGTTTAGTTTGTGAGTTGTAAATCCTTATGTAAATTACTAGTATCACTAGACTTCCACTCTGGAATTTTAATGTTTAAGAAATGCTCTGATTTTATTTTATTTTATTTATTTAATTTTATCGCATCTTAATTATAAAAGTTCCTAATTTTATAATTGGGATGTGATTCACGCCTCAGCTCAAAAAAAAAAAATATTTGGGAGTTCGAGCGTGACAAATTTAGACTATGAAAAATTCACTGAAGGGGTTTAACTATTTCATTCATTATATTGTGGAATTCGCTAGGTGCATTTTTTAATCTAAAGGGCATTACATTCTGTTCATAATGACTAAAGAAAGTGACAAAAGTAGTCTTGTACCTATCTTCTTTCTGGATTTGGATTTGCCAAAATCCACTTTTCATGTCAAATTTTGGAAAAAATAACTGAATTACTTAGTCTTTTAATTAAATCTCTTTTGTTAGGGATTGGATACCTGATCCATTCCAAAACAGTGTTGAGAGGTTTATAATTAATGACTAATATTGGTGCTCCTCGCTCTAATTCAGCGTTGTTCTGAACATAAAATGTTGGACAAGACTAAAGAGATTTACTTTTACAAATTATTCCTTTGTTGAGTAATTATGTAATTTCTTTTTTACAGAATTCCATCATTTCTTGACTCATTTGAATTGGTCAAGCTTTGGTAGGAATGTTCTTTTCACTAAACCCTTTGACATAAGGAAGACTTACAACATGTTGTTTCCTGTGTCAGAAGGAGATCAGCACAGACTTTTTGTTTGATCTTTTCTTTGATTTTTTGAAATTTTTGTTGAAGTGTTTTATCAGTAAGTTGATTATCAATTCTTTTGAATCTAATTTCTTCTTTAAGGAAATCAATTTGTCTACTTTTATTTTGGATTTATTTGATTGATTTGGAAACTGTATCATTTTGGAAGGCTTTCAGGGTTTGTAGCTCTGACAAATAAAGTCAAGAAATAAAAGCAAAATCAGTCAACCAGAAAACTTCCAGCATCCATGTCTTCAATCAAACATGATAGTTATTTTCCGTCCCAACTAGTTCCTTACCAAAATCACCAGCCACTCCAAGTTGCAAACAGATTTACCAGTCCAGGAACTACTGTTAGTAGCATCCGTTCCAATTACCAGTCAGCTTTGAAATCTAGTTATGATCCCTTCCAAGTCACAAGTCAATCGTCCACTCAGTCACCGACTCGCCAGTTGGTCTCAAAAGAACATCTCCTTACTTCATCAAAAGTCATATGCTCTTTTTCAATATTGAGCCTTGCTTTAGTCACCTTACAAATCCGGCACAAATTGCCAAAGCATTTCTCACTCCCAATCCCCACTTCATTCCTTCACATCCAGAAAAGTTACTTGTGTTCTATAGAGGTATTTTGTTCGAAACAGAATCAGTAGCCATCAAGCCAATACCTGACAGGAATGATACCAGCAAAGTTCTTTATCATTCTTTATATATTCAAAAATTAATCAGTTCGTCTCAATGGGGAGACCATCCACGCTCCTTTAAATCACTGCAGTCAAAACTCTGTTATAGTTACTATGATTATATTAATGCATGGCATTTTATATTTATGCATCAAACGGATGATTTAAGTCACTCCTAGTTTATTAATTTCGACAACAAATTCAAAAGCCCATTCCCTACTTGGTTCATCAACTGGTGGGATAAATATGGACCAACCATTGACCTTTTTCCACCAAGTCTAAAGGAATCAGTGAGTTAATTTACTACAGTTTACAAAGTCGGGAAATCAGTCATTTTTCCCCAATCTACTACTTTTTGTTGCCAAATACAAGGTCCCTTGGATTCTCAAATTGCAGTATAATGCTAATTGAGAAAGCAGAGAAATTATGCGCGCAATTTCAGCAAAATGGTGGGATAATTTTAAACATGATAGATTTATTGGTCAAGTCAATGCTGAATTTCCAGTAGCCAAGCCTCTCCAGCAGAAGCCTTCTACTTCTGGAGCCTCTTCTTCTTCCATCTTAGTCGATGGAAAATCAAAGTCAGAACTTAAGGAGTTAGCTCAACAATTATTATTTCAAGTCTCTCAAATGGGCGGAGATGATGAAGTGAGGAGCAAGAAACCTCTTCCCATGCATTGTCTTCCTGTCACAAAACCGACTCCCCTACTCAAAAGTTAAGATAGGCAGATTACCAAGATGCCCAGGACCCTTTCGATCTTGGTGAAGAATGAAAATTATTTGATTGATTTAGAAACTGCATCAGTTTGGAAGGCTTTCAGGGTTTGTAGCTCTAGTTTTGCTAGAAATTCAAATTTGACTCTTTCACCCATAGGATGAGAGGTAATTCCATCATATTCTACCGTAAAAAAATAGAGTAAAGCAATGAATGGTAATCCTAAGATGACTTTATCTGTTATATCTTTGACTAGAACAAATGATGTTTTGAAACAAACATTACTTTGACATAGATGAGATTTGAGAGTTTCATATTTATGTTGTAAAGGTTTACCAGTTGCTGTACCTAGGGACTCAGTAGATTTTTTGTAGTATTTTGTGGGAATTAGACCTTCTTGTATACAATTTAGGTATGCTCCTAAATCAAAAAGTGCTATAGTGTTTAATTCAAAATCTCCAATAATTATGTGGACTTGTGAATACCATTTTTGAAACTTTAAATGCTTAATCAAATTGATAGTTTTTTTAAGGCTTGACTGTTCTTCTTTATCTGGATTAGCCTACTCTTTTTCAGATTCTTCTCAGGAGTCATGATTTGATTGTTGTCCTAATCTTTCCATGAGGCTAACTATATTCTTTTTTATTTCGTAATTCTCACTTTGTAATTCTCACAATGGACTGCCACGTCAGCAAAATATGAGGTCCTACATTTGCCACGTCAGCAAAATGGGCCCCTGCATTTGTCATATCATAATTTAATAGAGAAACTAACAGATTTTTTAACGGTTGTACAATTTTGAAAAGAAAAAGGAAGTCGTTGTATGAAATTGAAAAAAATGAAAAATGTTGTATGATATTGAAAAAAGGTTAAAAATTGAGGGAGTTTTTTGTAGTTTACCCAAAAAATGTCTTTTGCTTCGATGTTTTTTAGTTTTACTTGCTTGTTTTTCATAATCCTTATGTTTGTTTTTCTTGGAAGGAGGAATTGACGTTAAGCCATATTGTTCACAAAAATTTCTGAATTCAAAATTGGCTGACTTTCTATCAGATTGAATTTGTTTTCCTATTTTCATATCAATACACATTTTCATTTATTCTTGGTTAATTGTATTTGTTATATTACCATAAGTGAGATTATCAAAATCTATATGACCATTTTCATTACTTAAGACTTGTCTTATTTTATGAGCAAAAAAAATTGGATAAACCATTAATGAATTTTTCTTTCAAAAATAATTGATTACTATCTTCTCGTAACATGACTCTGAAAATAAAGACATCATTATACCATCTAAAAGAATTAACTCCACGATGCAAAATAAAGGTTTACCAGTTGATGTACCTAGGAACTCAGTAGATTTCTTATAGTATTTTGTGGAACTAGACATTTTTGTATACAATTTAGGTCTGCTCTTGAATCAAAAAGTGCTATGTGTTTAATTCATAATGATGTGGACTTGTAATACCATTTTTGAAACTTTAAATGCTTAATAAAATTAATAGTTTTTTGAAGGCTCGACTATTCTTCTTTATCTGGATTAGCCGGTTCTTTTTCAGATTTTTCTGAGGAGTCATGATTCGATTGTTGTCCTAATCTTTCCATGAGGCTAACTATATCCTTTTTGTATCTCAAAATTCTCACTTTGTAATTCTTCGCTTATTTGTCGTAATGTTTTAATCTCATTTTTTCACAGTTTTTCTTCAAGTTGTAGATTTTGGATTGTGACACTAGCTAGTAGAAAAAACAGCTTGGGCGACAAATCATTTTTCGTCGCCCAAAATCACTTTAAGCGACGAAATCCATCTTTCGTCACCTAAAGTTGTGTTTAGGCGACGAAACTTTAGGCGACGACCTATTTTGTCGCCTAAAAGCACTTAAGGCGACGAAATAATTCGTCACTTAAAATTTCATTGGGCGACGAATAAAAAATGGAAAAAGTGGCGGCAAATAGAGAATGTGGCACCAAACTTTTGCGCGACAAAAAAAAAATTCGTCGCCTAAACCTTTTTAGGTTTTGGGCGACAAATTTTTTATTTCGTCGCCCAAAGATACTTTAGGCAACGAATAATGTTTTGTCACCTAAACCTTTTGAGGTTTTGGGGACAACACTTTAGGCGACGAATAAGTTGTTCGTCGCCTTAACCTGGTTTTGGGCGACGAATAATAATTTCGTCACCCAAAGACACTTTAGACATAAGAAATTTACTCTACACCGTTCGTTTTTTTATCTGCTAAAGAATAACTTATTCATGTCTGAATGAAATAATTTTTGTACAAAATGATCTTGAAGAAGAGGTCTACATATTCAACGGTTCAGATTTAAAGAAATATGTATCTATGTGTGTTTACAAATTAAGAGTTGTAAGAAAAATTAACTTACAGTGAAAAATTCATAATAAGTAATTGAGAAGGGGAAAAAAATTGTAAAAAATATACAAACGCTCATAACGAGAAGGCCTACAACTTTCGTTTAGGGGTCATCTCCAAAATCAAACACTAGAAACCATGAAGCCTATAATATTTTTTAACCGTCGATTAACGTTTACGTTTACCCTCGGTTATTATATCCGTAATTTGTTTCTTTCATGCCGGTTCTTTTTTGAAAACATGATCTTTTACTAAATTCAATAAGATGAACGGTTTGGATCGTTGTTAGAATGTCCCCATAGTTACAGTTTACTGAAAATTGTGATGATGTTATATAGTTTCTATGAACTTTATAACGTCATACACAAATTTCGCTAAACTGTAAATTTTGGGACATAATATAAACAATCTGAACCGTTCATCTTATTGCATTCAGTAAAAGATCATATTTTCAAAAAAGAACCGGGATGAAAAAAACAACTTACGGATATAATAACCTAGCGTAAATGTAAACGTTAATCGACGGTTAAAAAATAATATAGGATTCATGGTTTCTAGTGTTCGATTTTCGAGATGACTCCTAAACGAAAGTTGTAGGCCTTCTCGTTACGAGCGTTTGTATATTTTTTAAAAAAATTTCCCCCTTCTCAATTACTTATTATGAATTTGTCACTGTAAGTTAATTTTTCGTACAACTCTTAATTTGGGCGACGAAATTATTATTCGTCGCCTAAAGTGTCTTTGGGCGACGAAATCATTATTCGTCACCTAAAGTGTCTTTGGGCGACGAAATTATTATTCGTCGCCTAAAGTGTCTTTGGGCGACGAAATTAAAAATTCGTCGCCCCAAACCTAAAATTTGCCCCCAACAACCGCCAATAATTTTGGGCTGATTTTGAAATTTTTAATAAAATTTAGCGCGACGAAATGATGACTTTGAGCGACGAAAATAGTTCGTCACCCAAAGGCCTTTGGGTTTACTTTTTCAACCCGTGCCTTTTCTCTTCTTTCTTTCTTCTTTCTTCTTGCTCTATCTGCAAACTGCTCCCTGTCGAAGCAACCCCAGCTCCTCCCTGTCGAACCAACCCCAGCTCCTTCCTCTCGAACCAACCTCAACTCCTTCATCTCAATTTATTGGTAAATTTGAACTAAACCCAGTTCGGTACTTCAATTTTACAGCCATGGAGTTTCTTGAAATTTGAAATTTTTAACTGCGTTTTGAAATATATTTGCATATAAATTGTTGGATGATTTTAATTTCTTCGTTCTGTAATTATTATGTTCATTGTTTGTAGCGTATCTATTATAGTATTTACTGGGTTTTAGGACCCTATGGAAACTGGAAAATTGGCTATGAAGTCTTTGTAGGACACCATGGCCATCTGGTTTGGGACCCTAGAATATCCACCAGCTGTTTGATGAAATGTCTAAATGGGTATTAACAGAATCTGGCAGCAATTCTTTACATCTTGCTTCGGTTGTTAGATCTCTTGCTTCTCAACAAAAGAATTTTCTGATATGCAGCAATCCTTTACACGGAATAATTTTCATGCTGAATGAATTTATATGCTTTCTGGGTTTTAATTTATGGGACTTTAGAAATTTTGTTACGATGATGGTTCCAAAGTTTTCATTGTTGTGATCCATTGACATTAGAGATAATAATTAAGCTTATTTCTTTGATGCAATATTTTTTATACAAGGATCAGCTCTTATTTCATGGGATTAGCAAACACGCACATTGCTATTATGTTTGAGATTCGGGTGTATTAGACGTCTTAAAAGTTTCTTGTTTTGTGATTTGAGCAACAAAATTTTGGTTCTTGAATCAAGATCGTTGTTGATCTGTCTGTAATGGATGGAACTTTTGGCTGGTGTTGGCTTTTTTTGTGAGCTCTAGTGGCGACTTTATTTATTTTGCTGCTTTGCTGATTTTTCTTGAACCAGAAGAAAAAGAGTAGAAACAAGAGCGATAGACTGTCAAAATCTTCATCCGTTAGCTCACTTCCACTCATCTTGGACATAGACGACTTTAAGGTGAATAACGGAAAAATATATCATATATGTTCTATAACTTTTGTAGTATACATATTATGAACTTGACCATCAATGTAAACTAATGATTGAAATTCTTTGAAATTTAATTTGTAGGGGGAGTTTTCTTTTGATTCATTGTTTGGTAACTTGGTAAATGAGCTGCTTCCATCTTTTCAAGAAGAAGAAACAGACTCGTCTAAAGGTCATAGCAACCTCAGTGGGAATGATTCCTTACAAAATGGACATATGCGAGTACCAACAAATGCAGCAAAATTTGCGCAAGGACTTTCAGATCCTTTATTTCCAGAAGTAGATAAGATATTATCTCTGTTTAAGGATTTTTGTAAAGAGTTGGTTGATATAAATGATGTGTTTCTACAGCTCCAGCAGTCTGGTGAGCTCCAATTTGATCTCACAACCAACCAAATCAAAGCTATCGCACTGGTAATTAGCACCATTTCATACATATCTTATTTTCCTTATTTCTTCCTTCATTTAAATTGATTATATATATATATATATATTAGGTTAGTTTAAACGTGCATTAATTGAACAAACTACTTTTCTTAGGACGTTTTCTACTTGGTGCTGTAATTTTAGAAGTTAGAAGCATTTTTATATCTGAGATGATTTTGAAAAAGCTAAACTAACTACATCAATTTTAGAGGAAATACATTGCTACATTTGTACTGTGGAGAAACTCGATTCTATTGCTGGGGCACAATTGTGCAAGAGAAATTTGTGGTTTTAGAGATGAATATTAGTGACTGGCGTTTATTATTATTGTTATTAATGGATTTATGTGATGTAGGAGAGCTAGAAGATGGACAAGACCATATTAGATTTAAGATTTCATCATCACTCTGGATCAACCCAGTCTGAGGAGTCTGCTCTAGACTTGGATAGGAATTACTGCAGTCATCATCCTAATCTACCTTCATTTAGTCCATCGACCCTCCAGCCTTTTGCATCTAGTGGTCAGCCCTCTGAGAGCAATGCTGCCTACTTCTCATGGCCTACATTGAGTCGGTTAAGTGATGCAGTGGAAGATAGAGCAAACTATTTCAGAAATCTTCAGAAGGAGGATCTTCCTGAAACTTTGGGCAGGTTGCCATCAGGGCAGCAGGCTACAACCTTACTTGAAATACGTAGTTTATCATAAAATTTTGTAACATGTTACTATTATCAATTGATGAATATAATTTATTTATTTTTCAATTGAATATTTTGTACGTATATTTCTTTATATAATATAATTTATTTTTCTACATTGTTTATTATATTTTATTGCCTTTTAAATACCAATTAATTTATTTAAAAAAATTTAAATTTTAAAATTTAAATATTTTGGGCGACAATATATTTCGTCGCTTCAAGTGTAAAAAAATTAAAACATTAAAAAATTAAATATTTATTTCGTCGCCTAAACTTTTGGGCGACGAAGGAAATACATTCGTCGCCCAAAGATTTGGTCGACGGACTTCCAGCGATGAATTTTGGGTGACGAATTTTGGGCGTCCAAAAGTTTAGGCAACGAAATATGACTTTGGGCGACGAATTTTTTGTTGTCACCCAAGTACCTTTTTGTACTAGTGTGACTTCTTTTCTTACCTTGTTAAATTTTTTTAAAGTTGTGCTTAGACTTATTTTTGGAGTAGGTATTTTGGTATGCATATGTGTGTGTGTGTAGCAGCTTATATATATGGTTTAATGTAATGTGTGAAAATTGGATAAAATATTGATGAAATTTTAGATGTCGTTAAGATGTTAGAGATTTAGACCTTGGAATGTTGAATGCAAAGTTGACTTATAGGTACTTAAGATTGTCAAGATTGTTAGGCTTATGGTTTTGACATCATAAGAGTACAAAAAGCAAGTAATATCTCATGTGTGTTCGTTTCGAAATCGTTTGATAGTTATTTTGTTTTTAGTTTTTAATTTTTGGATTGAACTGAAAACTAAAAGTAGTTATCAAACTTGGTTTAGTCAGTATGACAATATGGGTTTAGCTGATAAGGCGCTATGATTCTCTTCGGGATGCCGGGAGGATGGAAAACGGTGACATTATTTTGTTCATTTAATTTTGATTATATTTAAGAATTCCCAGATTCTCATTAGGCATTTGCTGGTTTTGATTTCTCTTTTTAGGAGAGGTGTTTCTTTTTAATTTTCAGTTCAAATCTATGTGTGAGTGGAGTTGTCTGATTTATTGGATCTACTTCACTTGGTGTTATGGAATCATAGAGGTAATTAGGTAATATGGTTAGACCTGTGGGCATCGTAATCTCTATCCCAATACAGTTTGAGAGTTTTTGTCACATGATTTCCATGTAACACGAGATTTAACGAATCCATTGATCCTTGTAATCTTGCGGCCACCGGTAATCTCGGTTTTCAACGAAGTGCTTGAAGTCTGCTTTGCATTAGTCATGATTATTGTAATATTTTTATATCTAGTTTGCGAGGACCATTTTAGGGTTGAATTGTTTATGAATATGTCTCTGTAATGCCCCTTATCCAATGAATGAAATATTGTACTTTTTCTCAAAACTGAGTTTTCAGTTTAAAAAAAATGAAAACTAAAAACTAAAAAATTATCAATTGGTCCATTCATTTTCGAAGTATATAAAATTTTGTGGTTCAGATAACATAATTAGATCTAAGGGTGCACACTTTAGTGGGTTTACTAACCAACTCAACTAAAATTGGTTGTGTTGGGTTGTAAACTCTAAAATTTTATTTTCAGGTAAAAACTTGACCACTTGTTCAATAGGTGGGTTAGGTTGGGTTGAAGTATTATTAACTCGATTAAAACCTACCCACTTGAATATCAACAATTCTTAAGCAAGCATGTATATTACATAGACATATACATAAAATCTAATAATTATTAAACACACTTGTTTATTTATACTTTAGTTAAATAATAAAATTTAAATATTAAATAACAACTAGTGATTCTACAACATCAAATTCACATGATTTAACTCTAATATGACATGTATTTTGAATTATTTCTCAATGATACTCACTTTAGGAATAAGAAAAAAAGTAAATATATAATCCCAACCCTTGGAACCTGATCAACCCAACCCGCCTTAAAATGGTTTGGGTGGGTTAGTTTGCCCATTTTCTTGGATGTAAATGGGTTTCAATAATGTCAACCCTAGCCTATTTGGTTGGCCAACAACTCACCTAACGCCCGCCCCTAATTAGATCTAAAAAGTGTATAAATCACACAAAAGAATATGAAAATAAATTATTGGCTTATTTTTTGCAATGCCCATTGGAACTCAACTTCAATCTCACTTTGCCCGTAGAACTCAATTTGTGTCACTTTTTCCCTCAAACTCAGTTTGCATCACTTTGCCCCATTTTCCATTAATTTCGTTAAAAAGTCTATTCACTGACCTGACATTACTGGACCCACTAATTGCTCTTGCGATTACCATGTCATAGCCATGTAAGCAAAATAATATATATATATATATATATATATATATTTTTAAATATTATACTAAAAAAATAACAAAAATTTCCAAATTGTTCCTTCTTCCCCTCCGATCGCCGCACCTCCCTACCAACGATGCCCTAATTACCCGTGGGATTCCTATTCACTACTTTGTTTTTCATTTTCTGATTATTATGAGACAAAAGAAAATCAACCTTTGGTTTTTTTTTTTTGTCTATATGATAGCGCATCTTCGCAAACAAAAGCAAAGCATTCAAAGGAATCTCATGTCGAAAATGGTGCCGCATCCAAACCAAAAACTCATATTCGAAACTAGAGGATTACGACGACGGTGTTGATTTTCGATACGACGACCCTCCACTAGTCTTCAATACCTTCGTCAGATCATTTATCTCCCTTTTTTCTCTTTTTCACACATTCCAACTTGAAGCGTTTTTGGAAATTTGAATTGGGTTTGGTGAGATTGTTGGTCTGAGGAAGAAATAGGTGGGATGCACTGGGTGTGGTGGCTGGATTACGAGATGGAAAGAGTGAAGACTTTGTATTTATTTAATTTTTGGTTGGAAATGTTTTGTTTTTCTTTAAATGTAGTTTTTAATATTATTTTGCTTACATGACTGTGACACAAGAGTAATAAATGGATCCCAATAATGTCATGTCAACGAATTAACATACTTTTAAACGGACGCACAAGCTGAAGAATTCAATGGTGGCAGCTCTCATTGACGAAGAGGAGAAAGAGAGATGAGATTATGCCGGCGACGAGGAAGAGGAGGGTTGGGCAAAGGCTTTCGTTTTTTCCTAAGTTTTCTCTTCTTTCCAAGTTAACAGCGTTAACTTGGTGTTAAATGAGATGACAGGTGTCAAAACGAGAATGCAGGCAGAGGGTGGGCAAATGCTTAATGGGAATAGCAGATCTCAACTCGTATCAAAGATTTTGACCTAACAAAAGTACCAAACGAACTGTACAAATGTCAATGTTGCTCCACTTTATAACCTCATCTCAATGAGAAATTTTTTAAAGTGTTCAGTTTTTAATCGGGTATTCCACATATCATTTTACAAGTGGAAAAATTTACAAAAATATATTATTTCTTCCACTTATATTATAACATAAAAAGTACATTTTGAAAACCAAGTACTTAAAAAAAAAGGGTATCTACCTCAATATACTTAGAAGCCACCAGGGAACCGAGGTGTACTCAATCTTCCACATTTGGACTCACAAGCCTCGGCCACCTCACTCCTCCCCATGCAACATGCAGCTCCACGTGGAAGCCTCCCAAAACACCCACGTACGTTCCCATCCACTTATTTATTCCTCCTCCCTCCAAACTGTCTGATATATAGCAGTTATAACCAGAGATAAACAGAGACTAGGCTGTATGTTAATTTGAGATCAGAAACAAGACACGACGTCGTTTTGAGATGGCTTCAAGTGACAAGACACCGACTCCGAACCCCGCCTCCAGGCCGGGAGATCAGCCAACGCCGCCGGGGAAGCCGATGACCATGGGACAGCACGTGCTGGACAAGGGCGCCGAGATGATGCAGTCCCTCAAGCCGGTGAACCAGATGAGCCAGCACGTGTGCACTTTTGCGCTCTACAGCCACGAGATGACACGTCAGATCGAGACCCACCACTACGTCACTCGCCTCAACCAGGACTTCCTCCAGTGCGCCGTCTACGACTCCGACGACTCCCACGGCCGCCTCATCGGTAAGTTAATTGACGAGTAACACTTCAATTAAAACCAAGCCAATTCGTTTAGGGTTAAGCCTTTTTTTTTTCTTCTTTTCTATTTTTGGTCGATTAGGGTTGAGGCTTAATTTGCAATTTTGTCATGTTTGTGCAGGTGTAGAATATATTGTGTCTGATAAAATATTTGAGTCGCTGCCTCCGGATGAGCAAAAGCTTTGGCATTCGCATGCTTATGAGATCAAAGCCGGCCTCTGGGTCAATCCTCGGATCCCAGAGATGATTGGCCAACCTGAGCTCCAGAATTTGGCCAAAACTTACGGCAAATTCTGGTGCACATGGCAAGTTGACCGAGGTAAGTAATAAGATAACGCTGCTTGGCACATGCGCAAAACTTAGGCCACTTTTGTTCATAAGCGCTTGAGCTAGAATAACATTTTTTTATAGAAAGAATCGGTAGATGGTTTTTTTTTCTTTCTAGAAATTAAATTAGTTACTTTGATTTATTATTAATGAAATTGTGGGTTGTTAATTACAATTAGGTGATCGACTTCCACTGGGAGCACCGGCCCTTATGATGTCACCACAGCCGGTGAATTTGGGCATGGTGAAGGCGGAGCTGTTGCAAACGAGGGATGCGAAATACAACATATCAACGGATGCCTTGAAGACGTCGAGGGTGGAGATTGCGGAGCCAGAGTGGATCAATCCGCAGGCAGACTACTGGAAGCAGCATGGCAAGGGTTTTGCGGTTGACGTCAAGCCAACTGAAATGAAGAAAATCACACCCTTTTAATTTGATGAGCATGCATGGTTTTAGTTTAGATAATTAGTAGAGAGTACCGCCTTAAATAAAAGAACAAAATATGTGTACGTTAGCTAGCTTTTGTATGTACAATCTGTGGCATCTGTGTTTTGGCGCTTTTGTTTTGGGTTGTGTTTAGCTTGTTCTGTTCGTATCTATATAATATTATAGTTCTTGTGCGGCAATATTTAACGGGCTCTACATGTTATGTACAATACAATTAGTTTTATTTTTAATGACCATTTTTATTAAAGTGTTGAATGGATAACATCCAAATCAGCATGCAGTGAGACATAGCTACGCGTACAACATGAAAACAAGAAACACTGTTCAATCATCTTCCAGTAGGAACACTGTTCTGTATACTTCCTCCTTTATTTCTAGTAAACAAAATGAAAACAAGCAACTAAAAACAAAAACCAAACGGATTTTAGGCCCTTTTGATAACTAAGATAACTATTTGAATTTTTTTTGGTAGTTTTCTTTTGTTGAAATATGGGAAAATATAAAATGGGAATGGAGGAGGAAGGAGAGTAGTGGGATTTTTTATTTTCAGTTTTTATTTTTTGGTACTTGAAATATGAGGAAAATATAAAAAAGATATAAAAAAGAGAGAAAAACCCCGAATGAATGAAAACATTATCTTGAAAGTGAAAATAGTTCGAAATAATTTTATTTTTTGATTCTTAGTTTTTTCTTTTACACTTCTAAATCTCTCCCTACTATTATCATTCCTTCGCTCTTCTTATTCATCTCTCTTTTTTATCATGTATTCTATGCTTTTGTTGCTTATTTTATAGCAGTTTGGATCAATTATTTGAATTATTGTATTCGTTGAGTTTACTCAAATTATTGTGTTTATTAATAAAGACAGTGCTGAAATCCGAGGTATATTTCACATGAAGCTAAACATTAAGAGCGTTTAATCCTACATCTAAATTTCTAAGCTCGATTCACCTCTTAATTCTACAACATTATTCAATAATGTTATTCTTACTAACTATTTGTACCACATTCTTAATATCACATTATGTGGCAGTTAAGGTGTACATCCACATCAATTAAAATGGTCTAATTTATTTAATCAAAATGATAAAAAACACATCCTTTTTTTAAAAAAAATAAGGAAAAACCTATCCTTTCACCTTCTCTGTTCCCAAAAAGAGAGGAGTTTTGAAAAAAAAAAGGAGAAATGTCATCGGTCACCGGAGAAGGGCGTGCAGCATCGTCAGTCACCAAAAAAGGTGACAATAGAGAGAGGAGTGGGGGGAGGAAAACTGCAAGGCTAGGGTTTTATTAATTTCTTAATAATTTATTAATTAATATTTTTCTAAATTGATATGATTATCCATGTCCGCCGCAAGATATTTTTCAAATTGACATGATCGTCCACCTCAACTGCCACATAAGAAGGTTTGAAGTTGTGGTACATTTAGATGGTAAGAATAGCACTACTTACTTTTATTACATTAAAAGATTTTGAACCCTGAACATATAGCATATTCTTACCCAGTAACATGGACCACCTAATTCATGCCCCTCCAGTTTTGGGTGGGGCAGGCTCATGCATCCTCTAAGTTTAGATAAACTAAAACCTCTTATCCAAGAGTATATTTTTTCTAACCACCACGAGGTGGCCCAGTGATTGGGGGTGAATTTTAGGCCTATATTCCACACGACTCGTCCTGGGTTCAATTCCTGACATTAGTGAATCACACGATGGTGGCTAGGGAGAAGCTGAAATGTCTCTGTGAATCTTTTCAGCTTCTGGAAGAGTGGACTGCCGTAGCATGGCCACCAGCTAGTCTTTTTTTTGAAAAAAAAAAAGAAAGAAAAGAGAGTCCAGTTTTTCTTTATATTTTTTGGACCGAACCCAAAGTCTATCAAAAAGCTTTATTCTAGTTCATTAAAAAAAAAATATGTAATGTTACACTTACCATCTATTTGTACTACAATTTTATATCATCTTAGGAGGTATCTTAAGTGGACATCCATATCATTTAAAATGATTTGAAGTTTTATTCAAAAAAAAGGAAAAAAAAAATCGTAAACCTAGCAGCATGAAAGAACAAAGCTTGGCTGCTAAAAATTTAGGAGCAACTTCTACTAACAAGTCAATGTGGCTGTTCCTTGGTTTGACACATGTCCAATCCTTTTTTTTTCTGAAAAATTATTCAATACTAAAACTACCAATGTAAAAGACTAAAATGCCTTCACTTACTAGTCTCCTCCAGTCCTTGCTTACTTTGTAGAAAATTCATTGCCCAAAACCTAAAAAGGTTTAGGTGACGAATTTTTTTTGTTGCGCAAAAGTTTGGCGCCAAATTTTAAGCGACGAATTATTTAGTCGCCTTAAGTTTCGTCGCCTAAACACAACTTTAGGCGACGAAAGATGGATTTCGTCGCTCAAAGTGATTTTGGGCGACGAAAAATGATTCGTCACCCAAAGTTTTGTCGCCCAAGCTATTTTTTCTACTAGTGAGTCTTTTCTAGCAAAGCCGTCGTCCTTTTTTTTGAAACAGAAAGCCATCATGCTGCTTAGGTTTTATTCTTATGCTAGGTCTGTTTGTCATTTTGTATTATAACATAAAGAAGATGAAATAATAATAAATAAGAGTACTTTCACAATTGATTTTCCAATAATATATGAAGACATATTAATTTGTCAAGTTGATTGAACAAAAAAAGTCTAAGCTGGCACCGATGTATTGCCTTACTTTGAAAGAATTCTTAGTTTGTCAACTTCATTTATCTCGCTTTCATTTTCTAAGATATTAATTTGAACTCTCATTTTTCCTTATGCCTCTCATAGGATATATCAAATGGAACCACATTTTCATTTTCAACTTCTGATAATGTGGACGAGATGACATGTTGGCAACAAAATGTCCCTTTCACTCAACTGCTTAATGTGAGTATAATACATATATGACAACTATAAATACATACAAACATATATAGATGTGTACTCAATGTTCGAAATGCTAATCATATTATATATTTAACCGCTTAACTTTCTGTTTGTAGGAATCAATAACAAATTTTAATGTCTTTTCACAAGATGAAGGAGGCAAACAATATGGAAACTGAGCAAGACTTTATTTTGTAGATTTTTCCCAAAATGGAAAATTGGAGGTGTGGAGACTGCACATGATATTTTAGCGTAGTGCAACATGAAGAAAAGGTACTCTTTTTTTTGTTTTGGCAAATTTTGGGTAGTATAGAAATTTGAAGTGGAGATTGCTCTATTTTCTTTTTGAATTGTACTATCTTAAGTTAAAACAAGTTGTAGTTGTCTTCATATATTATTAGAAAATCAATTGTGAAAGTACTCTTATTTATTATTATTTCATCTTCTTTATGTTATAATACAAAATGACAAACAAACATAGCATAAGTATAAAACCTATGCAGCACGATGGCTTTCCGTTTGAAAAAAGAAAGACGACAGCTTTGCTAGAAAATATTGTGAGTGAGTAATTTTTTTAGAGAGTAAGCAAGGACTAGAGAAGACTAGTAAGTGAGGGTATTTTAGTCTTTTAAGTAGGTACTTTTAATATTGAATAATTTTTAAAAAAAGAGAAAATAACTGAACATGTCAGACAAAGAACAACCACATTGGTTTGTTAGCAAGAGCTGCTGCTAAATCTTTAACAGCCAAGGTTTGTTCAACGTGAAATCCACGTTTGCCTCCCTTCCCCCTCCTCCTTCCTTCGCCTATACTTTCACACAAAGTTCTCAATCAACGTTTCTATACCTACAGTAAAAACCTTTCACCTCCCTCTAAACAACCCATCTCTTGAATTGAAGGTAAATAAGTTTCATGTGCCTTCGATATTCATGGACAACATGCAAGGATGGTCGATCTCCCAATTTCATCTTTATCCGGCGAGTCCAGAGGAGCACAAAGATACGTTTCTTATTAGTCAGATTAATTATAAGTTCTGAAATTTTCCAAATTTATTCCTTAAAACTCATAGAAGAATCAATGGAGCACGAGGTGAGAAGCAATTAGGTGACCATGGTGAGGGAAGAGGGAGGAACCGGCAATGGAAGAAACTAGCCTGAAATTAGGGGTTAATTATTTTCTGAATTTTTTATTAATAAAATATAGAGATTTTTACTTTTTTAATTTGTGATTATCCACCTCAATTGCCACAAAGGTTATTTTTAATTGATGTGGGAGATAATTTGAGTAATGGTCCCTGAATTTTAACTCAATTGGAGTTTTGGTCTCTAAACTAAAAATTCGTGAGTATTGATTCATAAACTTGTTATAATGTGAAGCAATAGTCCTTTTAGCTAACTCCGTCCGAATTTTCATCCATTTTTTCTTCTTTTAAACCTTTTATTTTGGATGGAGAATCTAACAGAGTTAGCCAAAAAGATCATTGCTCCACATTATAACAAGTTCATGGACTAATACTCATGGATTTTTAGTTCAAAGACTAAAGCTCCAATTAGACCAAAATTCAGGAACCATTGCTCTAATTTTCTCTTGATATAGCTATCCGCTCAATTGTCACATTAGATGGTATGATATTATGGTACATTTAGATGGTAAGACTGTCACATCTCGAACCGACTTCGCCGTAGCACGATATTGTCCGCTTTGGGCCACACCCTCACGGTTTTGTTTCTGCGAACTCACGACCAACTTCCCAGTGGGTCACCCATCGTGGGATTGGTCCAGCCCAAACTCGCCTAACTTCGGAGTTTCAATGAAATCCAAAGCCAGTGAGCTCCCAAAAGGCCTCGTGCTAAATGGAGGTGGGCATGTACACATAAGGCACATCACCTCTTCTCCGTTGGTCGATGTGGAATGTCACAATCCACCCCACTTAAAGGGAACCCAACGTCCTCGCCGGCACATCCGTACCGAACGGCAGAGTGGCTCTGATACCATCTGTCACATCCCGGACCGGCTCCGCCGTAACACGATATTGTCCACTTTGGGCCACGCCCTCACGGTTTTGTTTTTGGGAACTCACGAGCAACTTCCTAATGGGTCACCCATCGTGGGATTGCTCTAGCCCAAACTCGCTTAACTTCAAAGTTCCAATGGAATCCGAAGCTAGTGAGCTCCCAAAAGGCCTCGTGCTAATTGGAGGTGGGCATGTACATATAAGGCACATCACCCCCTCTTCGTTGGTCGATGTGGGATATCACAATTCACCCCACTTAAGGGGAACCCGGCGTCCTAGCCGGCACACTCGTACCGAACGGCAGAGTGACTCTGATACCATCTGTCACATCCTGGACCGGCTCCGCCATAGCACGATATTGTTCGCTTTGGGGCACGCCCTCACGGTTTTGTTTCTAGGAACTCACGAGCAACATCCCAGTGGGTCACCCATCGTAAGATTGATCCAGCCCAAACTCGCTTAACTTCGGAGTTCCGATGGAATCCGAAGTCAGTAAGCTCCCAAAATGCCTCGTGCTAAATGGAGGTGGGCATATACACATAAGGCACATCACCCCCTCTTTGTTAGTCGATGTGGAATGTCACAAAGACTATAATTACTCAAAAACAAAAACACTTTATTCTAATCCATTATTAATGTATCGAATAATGTTCCCATAATATTCTATTTATTTTGCTAATAAGATCAAATACCGAAAAAAAAAATGATATCACCCCCATCCCCAAAATCCTAACAAGTGTTGGACTTTTGGGGTTTTCTCTCTTCTTATTCATCCACTCCTCATTTTCTTCCATGGCAAACCCACAGACCACATCCACTGCAGCGGAAGTAAAGAACGTCTACTCGGTGTGGGCCCTCCCGCCGGATGACGTTACCCCCAGGCTGAAGAAGCTGATGCAGGGCCTCCGTGCCGAGTTCGGTGGGCCCCAGTTCGAGCCCCACATCACCGTGGTGGGGGCCATCAGCCTGACCCCGGAAGACGCCCTCACGAAGTTCCGATCGGCTTCTGAGGCCCTCAAGGCCTACGACGCCAAAGTTGATCGCGTGGCCACCGGCACTTTCTTTTACCAGTGTGTTTTCCTCCTCATAAATCCGGCCCCTCAGGTATTTATTTATTTATTTCCAATTTCTTCCCTCTTTGTTTTTCTGGGATTTAATTGAAATTTAATATGAGTTATTAATAAAATTTGTTTCTGCGATTTTATTTTCTCAGGTGGTGGAAGCTAGTGCTCACTGCTCTGGGCACTTCGGCTTCAAAAGCTCAACTCGTAAGTTCTAATGCACTAATTTATTTTCCTTGTAAAAAAATACACAGATTTATTTTAATATTTGTTAATTTGGATTGAGAGCAAGTGAGAGAGGAGAAGAAAATAGATGTGGGTTCCTGTTAATTTTTCTTTTTCTGTTAATTAAAGTTGCCAGAGATTAAGTTTTGAAATCTTATGCTTTTGATCAAGGGAGTTTTTAGTTTAAATATCAAATTCAAAATAACTTTAAGTTAAAATACCATAGTTTTAGTTTAGGTACTAGTTGAAAAGTCAAACTAATTTGCTAAGTAAAATGACAATAATGTCAAATCCTACCATCACAAAGTTATAGCCATTAACTTTCCCAATGAATTATAACTAACAAGCATGAGTATGAATTTTTTTAGAAGAAATTTTTTTTTATTACGTTAATCGCTTAGGGCGTAGGGTCTAGTTCCCGGATTTTGGGCTTCGCCCAAAACCCGAGACCTACACCCTAAGCCCTAAGCTCCTCCCAAGGACATTCTAAAACCCTAAACCCAAAATGATCAACCCCAAACCTTGACCGACCTTTTAAAACCTTCAAAGTTAACCCCGAGCTCTAAAGGCCTTATAAAATTATAAAAGAAATAAACTTGAGGACAATATGGTAATCTCTCATATCTTTTATTTAGTCATAGGATCACTTGCAATAAAGTTTGTAGCTTATCATAAAATATTTAATTAGACTTGGTATTTTTCCTTAAATATGGTATTTTTCCTTAAAACCTATACCCAGCTTGGTATCTAATATGAATTTACCTTTTGATCAATAGTTGGTGTTCTCTTTCAATTGGCAAGACAATGATTGAAGCATAAACATGGCTACTCAGTGTTATCCGTGAAAATTAAAAACGAAATAGTTATCAAACCTTTTCGGCTTTACTTACTTCAAAGAAGGTAGTTGGCATCTTTCGAAAAGGTTACATTTTTGTAAGATCGCCGATTTCAGATAAGCGAATTATTGTCATGGTTTTTGTTAAGCATTTAGACAATGAAGATTGGATTTCGAATGGCGATACATTGTGTGCAAAATTGAAGTCACATTTATTTTTATCAACCAAAAGTATTGTTCTTGGTTTAGGATTAATGGTTTCGGGATGGTATTCTATTTGTCCTGCAGCTTATATGCCACATTTGAGCATCCTTTACGCTGATCTGACCGGCGAAGAGAAGAAAAAGGCGCAAGAAAAAGCTAACACTCTGGATGAGAGCATTGCCAGCCTGAGCTTCCCCGTTACTCGCCTTGCATTGTACAAAACCGACACCGAAGATAAAACTCTCGAATCCTGGGAGAAGATTGCTGAGTGCACCCTCGAATCGAATTAGTTCTTATACTGCATGCTTACAATTAAAGCTTGTAATCAGATTCTGTTTCAGTGTCCCTGTCATCTCTTGATCTTTTCTCTTTTTCTTGGGCAAGGCTTAAAGCTGTCACAAAGGCTGGGGCTTTTTTGCTAGCTTGTGTTTGTTCCTTAAGTAAACGCTTGGTTTAGTGACCACTAATCCACTGTGATTTTAATATGTTCCCTTTTAAGTGGTTTTTTATTTTATTTTATGAGACTTTCAACTTAGATCCCCCTCAAATGAGTTTGATGAGATTTTTGGCTGAGGTTACAATTTCTGTCCAATAGACAGTCCAAATATCAAAATGAAAGTAAAACAAATCCAGATAAAATGAATGGTTGCGTTATACAAACGGTCACAATGCAGATTCATACTAGTCGGGTCATTGTGCATTAATTTGACCCTTTTTTTCTCCGATGAAATTAAAAAACCATTCTATTTATGGAGTGGAAAATTACAAAAAGGCCCAATCCTTGTTTCCCATTTTTCTTTGGGCCAATAAAAGCATATTATAAAGAGGAAAAAATTACAAAAAATAAAAGCATATTTATGTAGACAAAAAGGCCCATGTCCTTGTTTTTTTGTTTTGGTCGATACCCATGTCCTTGTTAAAGGAGAAACTAGTTCCGTGGTTCTTTTACTCCAATTATGATTCTTTAACCGGTACAGCGGGTCATGTTGTGTAACTTGTTAACTTAACGAGCTGTGTTCACGTCAACTTATTAAAAAATATGATCGCGTCCAACACGCCATGAAAAACATGTTTGGACACGACCTGTAAATGAAAAAAAAGCACATTTGCTAGGTCTATTATCTTTGTAATTAATATGCCAAAAATAGGTGCAAGAAACAAAAATAAATCAATCAAAAAATGGTGATGGCAGCACGGCAGACTAGTTTGAGTAAGTCAATAATATTACGATGGTCAAGAAATTCAATCGAAAATATATATAGCTTAGATCCGAAGCAAATTATGTAAGCTTCCATGTGATGGATCTTATCCACAATCACAAGAATATAATGCAAAAACCTACAGTATTTATTTATTTAGTTGGTTGTCAACGGCAGCCAGCCTCAACAATTCTCTGGATATTTTTGACTTTGCAAATTGCAACCCACCAAGTCAAAATCCCATCCCCAATCCATTTCTTTTTTATTTATGCTTGTAATTATTCTTAAATTGTTAATTAGCACGTTCATTGAACAAGCCAACAAATAGAGCCCATGAAAAAAAGAGAGCCTTTTTTCTTGTGATCCACTTGCCAGATTGAGACAAGATTTTAATTTGGTGTTGGTGATGGGGGAAGAAAATAATCAAATTGACAAGTAGCCGCCAACCTCATCTTCCTCTCATTTCTTTTGTTTTCTGGTAAAACTACTTAACGATGGTTACGAGAGAAAGTCTTGGTTACGGCGGTTGTATAGAGCAACACACAATTAATTGAACACAATCGTACTTGCCTGAATCAATTTGTTATTTATTATTTCACTCTAGTTTTTGTTCTATTTTATAATTAGCGTTGAAGATGATTTCTATGAAAAGAAAGTATGAACATAAAAGTGTGCCGGCGAATGGAAATACGATGTCTGGTTGTCAACATGTTTCATTCGGTCTCCAACGTAATTCAAATAGCAACTGCTTATTAATTTTCAGGAGACGACCGTGTCAAGCTGTGGAAGTTAATGGATAAGGGAAAAAGTGCTCGACAAGAAATTATGGGTCTAACTTCAGTGGTACGTACCATTGAATGGTACGTACTGTTAAATGGTTAAGATTCATTTGAGGCCCACTGCAAATTAATCTGAATCATTCAATAGTCGTACCATTCAATGGTACGTACCACTCAAGATTTTTCCAGAAATTATGGGAAAAGAAGAAAGTTGTCTTGATGGGGACTGCTTTGTAAGAAAACCCATAATTCAGGGCTCTATTTTGCTTTTGTCCAAATAAAAGGGCCCTTTTTTTCGGGTTCAACTTCAGTGGTACGTACCATTGAATGGTACGTACTGTTAAATGGCTAAGATTCATTTGGGGCCCACTGCAAATTAATCTGAACCATTCAATAGTCGTACCATTGAATGGTACGTACCACTCAAGATTTCTCCCTTTTTTTCTTTTGTCTTTTTTTAAATATACTTTTATGGGGCCTCTCTATTTTTTTTTTCCTTTAAGTTTTCACTTGTCAAACTTCTATATCTTTAAAAATTCATCTCTACACTGGTTACTGGTATTGTAGAAAAGACTACACTATATATCTTTCAAAGCTACTTTTGATTTTAATGAAAATCATGTGTTGACGTTATGCAGTAATGAATATCTTTTTTTTTTTTGTCTTCAAAAAATCCCATCAGCTCATTAGCATCAACATGAAATTTATATGCTGAGATGCACTTGAGAGTTTTGAAAATATGAAACCTAATAACTTCGTCGAAACAAATTAAACTAAGCGCCTCCTCAACATATTACAATTAGTAAATTTACTTTGTGTTAAATTGTGAAAATCAAACCAAAAATCATATTTGGTGGTGATTATTTTAAAAGGGTTAGGATCTAGAGACACATATTGACACACGTTTTTGTGAAGTTCATTCAGTAATGTATTTTAACCATCTAATCGTTTAACTTTTATGTCTTATATTAAAGATCATGTCTATTGTTTCTTTGTAGAACCGTATTCATCAGTTTTCTTTATTACAAATAAATATTTTAATGATTTTAAATTTATTTAATTTTTTACAAAAATAATTTATGAGTGATGAATTGAAATATAAATAATTTATATTCTTAAAAAAAATTACAGAAAAAAAAAAACAGAAAAATGTATGTCAAAATATGTGTATCCGAATGTCAGTCCATTTTATAGAAAGTTTCGGACCCATAACCATCTGTCATTAAGCTAAATCCCTTATTTGACCTCAATAGCTTAATATTCCCTCACGACCCCCAAAACAAAAAAGAAATAAAAAACCTGATATTCTCGTGCGGCAAATCTTACAGTTCACACTTCACTGCCAACCCCCAACGGTCCCATGGACCAGTTCGTTGGTGAGGCGCACCTAACACCCCAGCTCACTTTAGATAAACCCTTCTTTCGCCGTAACGCGCTCTCCCCACGTGAAACCCACCACAGAAAAATATAAAAACGAAAATCCCGAACGTTAAAACTAAAAGCACTTTTCCCACAAATCCGTCGCGTATATAGCAAAAAAAAAAGAGGGAAGGATAGAAAAGCACTTCTTCTGTTCTGCTACTTGTCTGAGAAGCTGACTGAATGGATTTGAAAACGACGCCGTTGAGGTTCACTCTGGGGAAGCAGTCGTCGCTGGCGCCGGAGCGTGAGCGGGAGGAGCGCGTGGGGGAGGGGGAGGAGAATGATCCGGAGGGGATCGATCCCCGAGTGAAGCTCATGTATTTGGCCAATGAAGCTGATTTGGAAGGGATTAAGGAGCTTCTGGATTCGGGACTCGATGTGAATTTCAGGGACATCGACGATCGGACGGCCCTCCATGTGGCCGCGTGTCAGGGGCTCACCGACGTCGTTTCGCTGCTGCTCGACCGCGGTGCTGACGTTGACCCCAAAGACCGATGGGGGAGCACCGTAAGTGAAAATTTGAAATAATAAAAAATGAGGAAAAAAACCCAATTTCCAATGTGAAAAATTGAAAATTGGGGAGTTAATATGTGCTAATTAGTGATTAGTGATAAACTAATGTTGCCTAAACAGCCTCTTGCAGATGCTATTTACTACAAGTACCATGATGTGATCAAGCTTCTGGAGAAGCGTGGGGCAAAGCCTCTGGTACTTTTTGATTAATTTAGCTGAATTGGTTTATTTTTTTGACAAATCAAACAAACCCAAATCAGCTAAATGTCTTTTGTGATTTAACATTCAGATGGCCCCCATGCACGTTAGGCATGCCAGAGAAGTCCCAGAGTACGAAATTGATCCCAAAGAACTGGACTTTAGCAACAGTGTTGAAATTACTAAGGTAAAGTTTTCGGTTTTCGATAACTTGGGTATACGGATTTGCCATTTCTTGTGTTCCCCTGTTATGAATTACACCTCTCGGAGTAGGAACCATCTTATCTTTGTATGAATTTGATTGTTTCATAAGCATTTTCGATTAGTTGTTTAATTGGATGTTGTGTTGTGCCTCTTTTAGTACTGTCTTGTCACTTTGCCTTATTTGGGTCTGTTCAACCGTATGTTGTTTCACAGGGAACATACTGTATCGCATCCTGGCGTGGAATACAGGTTGCTGTTAAAATGCTCGCAAAGGAAGTGCTTGTTGACGAGGATAAAGTGTGGGTTGATCGTAAACTTATTCATTGGTTTTTCCAGTTCATTCTTTCCATGCTTTACGGTCTTTGAATTCATAGGTCAATTTGCTCTTTCTTCAGGAAGGCATTCAGAGACGAGCTTGCATTGCTTCAAAAGATACGACATCCAAATGTAGTTCAATTTCTGGGTGCAGTGACTCAAAGCAGTCCAATGATGATTGTAACAGAATATTTGCCTAAGGTTTTTTCCCATTCCATTGGTCTTCTTAACATGGAATATTAATGCCATGGTTTATATAAGTTTCGGTTATTTCCTGAGTTCTTATCTTTCTGTATTTTGAAATAGTACAAAGAGTATATTTCATAATCTTTACTAGTAAAAGTTAAAGTTCCAATCGTATAGTGTGAAGTTGAATATGTTACTCTTAGAATGCCTTCCTCCTTTGCATATGTTAGCCCTCAAATTTGGTTTTAGGGTTCCATTGAAAATTGCAGAATCACATAGGCATGGCATTGTTAGTGGCATAGTTGTGTGAAACAATTGTACTTATAAAGCTTTTTATTCTGTTCAGTTCGCATTCCTCCTCCGGGGTGCGAAGGGAGACAAATTGGAGAGGAGAACAGTCAAATTAGAGCTTAAAACAAATGCAAATTTAGTTTTTTCTTTACATCTTTATTTCTGTTTTTTTATTGCAGGGAGACCTTCGTGCATTTTTGAAAAGAAGAGGAGCACTAAAACCAACTACAGCTGTAAAATTTGCACTTGATATTGCAAGGTATGGTACTAGTTTGAATTGGCCTTGATTATCTCGTTCTGTATTTCCTTAGCTAACAAATGAAGAGAGACTATATACTAAATCAATGCTTGACCGATAGAAGCTACAATGTTTAAAAGTTGGTTGCTTGATTCGTGTTGTGAAAGCAAGATCATGTATTGTACTTTGATATTTTCCCTCACTACTTATCTTTTGATATCTTGCAGGGGAATGAGTTATTTGCATGAGAATAAGCCAGAAGCAATAATTCATCGGGATCTTGAGCCTTCGTAAGTTTCTTGTTCTTCTACACTGGCCTTTTCTTTTTCTTGGCAAGAATTGAACCCATGACAATCTAATCCCCATTCCACTGAGCACTTAAGTGATCCAAATGCCAAATGCCAAGTGGTCTCCCCCTCCCCCATGTCCTCATTTTGCTCGAAGCATATGCTCGTATTAGCTTGAAATTCCAAAGAGATGAATCATTGTTTCCCATAATAGCATGGAGAATTCGGCATTTTATTTTTCTTTTGCTCACGAGTAAGATAACAGGAATATATTGCGGGATGATTCCAGTCACCTGAAAGTTGCGGATTTTGGAGTTAGCAAGTTGCTGACAGTTAAAGAGGATAGGCCTTGGATTTGTCAAGACACTTCATGTGAGTTTTTTTTTTTTTTTTTTTTTCTGGGAATAAACCATTGTGGTTAATATGTTGCATAGATCCTAGCCAAAAAATGTTCATAGTTCGTGTAGCTTCCTTGAAAAAAGGTTTTGTATTTTTGAGTTTGAACATAGTTTTCCTTTGCTTACATAGTTTTTGAGTGGAATGTGTTAATTGTCATTGACAGGTCGATACATAGCTCCTGAGGTTTTCAAGAATGAAGAATATGATACCAAAGTGGATGTATTCTCTTTTGCGCTCATTCTACAAGAGGTAAATATGACTCATTTCTAAATCTGGACCAACAGTGTTTATAAAGTTGTTTGTATGCCATCATAGTGCATACCCCTCTTCTAAGTAAACGTTTGTATTTAGTAACAAGTTATTGCGGAAGAGCATAATATCAAATGCATCATAGATATACTGAGTTATTACTACCTGATTTGGTTTATGATGTAGAAGATGGGAATTTTTGTAACCTACCGATCAGTTGATTTATTAGGCCTCATTAGTGACTTTGTAAGATGCTGTATTGTAGATGATAGAAGGCTGCCTACCATTTGCTGCCAAGCAAGACAATGAAGTTCCGAAAGCATATGTTTCAAAAGAGCGCCCACCTTTTAGAGCTCCAGAAAAGCTTTATAGACATGGTCTGAGAGAGTAAGTGCTATATGTTTCTAAGAACAACCTTCTCCAACTTATCCTTTATTAATTCCAATTTCCGAGTTTCTTTCCTGGGAAACATTGAATGCTTGTGGGATTTTGTCATGACTTTTGGTGTTTTCTCTTGAGAATGCAATCAACTGCGGCTTATTTGTCAACTTCTTAACCAGTCTGATTTTGGGATGCAAATCAGAATTTCACTTTTCTTCAGAAAAACTTGTATTTAACCTGTGTGTTTTAGGGTCATAAAAACTAGGCTAATCTAGTTAATGTGATACCTGTTAACAGGTTGATTGAGGAGTGCTGGAACGAGAATCCAGCTAAAAGACCAGCATTTAGGCAAATAATACTGAGGCTGGAAGCTATGTATAACACTCTTGGTCATAAAAGACGTTGGAAGGTGACCTTTACTTTCGTGCATGACTAGTTACTTGCATAGCTGAATATTTCCTTCTCACTTGGTCCCCCCCCACATAACATGTACAGGTTAGACCGTTGAAATGCTTTCAAAACTTTGACGCCATGTTAAGGAAAGATAATTCTGGTCGAAGCGGCAGAAGTCGTTCATCACGTTCTACCAGCAGCATATAAAATGGGAATTGTTTCTGCGTTTGTCTTAACAGACAGACAGCCAGCCGAAGTTGCTCATTCCAGCTTGGTGACAAAAAGTTTGTTGTCAAGACAGCAGAGCATTGGTTGTTTCTGATCTGCAATCCTTTAGCTAGTAGTTCGATTTGAATGCTTCCAATTTATTTTTTGGTAACACTGCTTCCAAATTTTTTCACTCCCCCTTTGATATCCTGATATATATTCTGGGCTGAGAATCACCTTCTGCACAACATGTTTCGCATGTAACTACAATTTTATGTATTTGTTTCCAAGAATTTTCTTTCTTTCCATCACTGTGGTCAGCTTCGTGCTCATGCCGAGCTTTCGAATTTGTGAAATAGATAGGTTGCTTGTAACTGTGTAAGTAAACTTTGGATGATGAATGATACTGTTTTGAATTTGATTTCGGCCAAAATTTACATGATTTATGTTGAAGACATTGTGAACGTGAAACAATCAGCTAATAGCTGTTACCATTCTTATTTCTTTTCACCAATGGGAAATTTTCCAAGACTTTCTTTTTTCTTACGACGTCAGATTATAAATTATAATCTATGGGGGAGGGAAAATTAAATTCAGATGCAACGAAGCGGGCATACTATTCTGGATGTAATCGAAAAAATCTACACTAAATAAACTAATTTAGCATAGTGTAGGGAACAGAGACGTTTGAGGGACAAGAGCCACATGCAGATTGGAGCTTTGTTTCCCCAAGTACCCCAACATAAGTTGGGTGCCTCTTTTGGGTTTGCATGTATTGTGGTCACAAATTGGTTAGCTTATACAACAAAATCTCTTAATTTTGTGGTTTGGTCATATAACTTTTTGTGGTTGGTCATATAACTTTGTGTAAGCAAAATCCATTGAGGAGAGCTTCTTAATCCTGGATTCACCATATTCTCAACATGGGTCAAACTAGCCGTTGCACCCAATTATTATGGCTCAATTAGGCAAAAAGAAAGAGCTTAACAATGAAGAAATTCTAGTGTCTGGTGTCAGTTTCTTACAGCCCACACTAAAAAATACACTCATGGCCCACTCTTACCTCATTTTTTGATCCCACCCTCTCTAACACCACCCCTAATCCGCCTCCAACACAAAAGAATTCCTCCTAACAATGGATTGTAGAGCCATTTAAGTTTGGATAATAATTGGGTAATCAGTATCCAATATATTCACTTTGTGATTTGACCCCATATGTAAGATTTTAACTCAAATAAAATTAATTCATACCTCGTTTGGAGGCTCCAAAACTTTGAACTCGTCATCCATTCCTCAAAAAGAAATTGGTTTCCACTATCAATGTGTATGAATATAGTTAGGGTTTAGTTATTATAATAGTTACTGGGTCTATTGAAAGGGTTTTACGTTTTTATGTTAAGTGCATCTTGTCTTTTAACGGTAATGGTATAGTTGGGTAAGAAGATAATTCATATTTAATTTTCCGATATAGGTGTAAAGAAACAAATGCTAAATTCAAACAAAATTTCTTAAAACTAAAATGGTTTTGAAAATAGATATATTCTTCATTGAAAATAATCATACAATGTTAGACAATAACTTGACCCTTAAAGTTTATTTTAAAAAGGATAGTACTATATACGCACCTCTTTTTACCTTCCACAACACTTTTCAATTTTCGACCGTCAGATCGAATAATTTGAAGATGATTAAATGATAGAAATTAATTAGGTGTGTGAGAAATAAAAAATAGGAGCATAAATAGCACCACCCTTTTAAAAAATATAGCAACAATGCATATATCAAGATAACAATTCTAACTTCAAATTTGTCAAAGAAATACTTGTTTGCAATATTTGGGAAAAATCTTGAGTGGTACGTACCATTCAATGGTACGACTATTGAATGGTTCAGATTAATTTGCAGTGGGCCCCAAATGAATCTTAGCCATTTAACAGTACGTACCATTCAATGGTACGTACCACTGAAGTTGGACCCCAATATTTGACATTATTTATTGTGCAGAGTGGATACTAGAAACTTCCACAGTTGCAACTCAATAACTGTGAAACAAAGTGAGCATGGAATTGGAAATTGAAACAATAATTGTATTCCACCCAAAAGAAAAATGAAATGCAATCATGATTGTCCTTTGGACCGTGGATTCATAAAGCAAAAATATGAATACTGATTACATGTCTCCTTCAATGGAACAGAGGTAGTGTCATGTTTGCAATCTCATGAGACGATTACAATTTGCAGGAATAATCCTGGCCATCCATGTTTAGTTCTGAAAAAAAATTAAAATACTAAATAGGTTTTAAAGTTAAATTTTAATTACCCAATCTGGTAAATTTCAAATGTGAAAGCTATATCTTCTGCATGGCTATTTCTACTTTGGAAGAAATTTTTTCAAGTGTTTGGTATTCAAGCGGGTACGTACTCCATGTGTCATAAAATAAATGGAGACACGCAAAAAAATATATTATTTTCTCCACTTGTATTATGACATGTAAAGTACTGCTTGAATACTCGATACTTGAAAAAATCTCTCCTACTTAGGCATGGATAGTCTTATATGGCTTAAGGCAATGTGTGTAGTAAGTGCTCCAATAAATTGGAGTCCTTGAGAACCATGAATCAGTTTTCTTAGCTTCGAGATATTTAGGCATTACGTACCCTTTCCTTCGTGATGATTTGGGAGGAAAATAAGATAACTAATTGGGTGGTTATTAGTACTTACAACGAACAACGAAGAATAATTAAGATCGATTAGGACGATTGATTGGGTCTACCTGCCAAGTTAGCTCAGGCATTTTCTTCAATTTTAACCATGATGTTGACAAGAGGAATTCTTAACAAGGATATTTAAGTTCATAATAGGAGTTCCTTTAATGTGAGAATATAATTCACTATTACATAGTTATTTTTTTTATCAAGAAAACAAATTAACTATTAAATAGAGTGACCACGGTCACAACCAGTACCAGTACAATTAAATAAAAAAGTATTTTTTGCCACAGTCGGCAGGGCCCTATCCCAAATATCTAAATTATGAATATTAAACCAAACACTAGTAATAGCATCAACTAAGAAATTTGCTTCCCTAAAAACATGTCTCCAAGAGATAGAGTGGAATGAATTTGCCAACCACCTAATATCTTCAATGATGTTCTTCAGCCTCCAAGGTGTTGAGCAATTTCTTTTGACCGCATCAATAACTAGTTTAGAGTCTCCTTTCGCACATATATTCGTAAATCCTTTTCCTTTTGCAAACCAAAGAACATCTCTTAATGCCAAAGCTTCAGCCACTGAGATAACTGAGTGTAGTTTGTGTAGAACTAGATGGAACTGAAAGGGTCAAGGAAGAAGAAGGATATATATTCTTCATCGTTATTATATTGCAAAGACTTGATCTGATCCATGTGTGTGGTCACATAAGGAAGTGGGAAAAGGGAGTAAGGTAGTAAGGTAGATTTCGTATTAATTAAAAAAAAAATTCAGAAAAAAGGAAGTCTCCATGAGAAAGTTGAATATTGTTATTATTTATTTTTACATATATTTCAAGTCACGAAGTAGTCCGGCTATAAAACAAACGTATATCGATATATATATATATATATGTCGTTGATAATGTCTCGATACTATTGTAATCAGCAAAATGTGTTAACATGTCGTTACAGGTACACATAGATGTATATGTATGCCACAATACAATACTGGAAGAATATAATTAATGGGAGGTGGGACTCAAATAGCTGCCCATGACAAAGGAATTAACGTTGGAGTGGTTGTGCTAATGAGTGTAAGCTTTACTAGTAATAAGTGGGGACTACATATATCAATCACATATGCCTTTGAAGAGGACCACCAACATTAATTCAACTTAACCTCTCACTTTCTCTCATCTCTTTTTCAATTACATTCTTGTTTTGGAGATGAAAGGCTTTTTCTTTTATTTTCAAGAACAAACAAAAACGAAAAAGAAACGCAATTCCTTTCAAATAAGTGCCCTAAATTCTTCACTCATATATAAATTAAAATACTCTGCAGTGAAGGATGATGATAATAAGAAGCAAAATATATATCTCCATTTCATACGGGCATGCATTAAGCTGCAAGCTAGCTAGCATCATGTGCTTCTTAACATCAGTATACTTAAAGAGAGAGGATAACAGGTCAATATCCATCAATTTATTATTACCTTCGTTAATACCGTGGGTACCAAGTAAACTCTACTTGCGACACTGACTAATTCTTAGCTAGTACATACGCTAGTGGTATTTCTCTTCTCAATCGCAAAAATGATGTTCAGAGTTCGAACTTTTCCTCCCCTCCTATGTTGTGAAACTTAAAATTTTTGTGGTGACAGTTACAAGTACAATGTATAACCTATAGGATAATGTTTGTGTTCCCCTCATAGGGGAACCTACTTGTCTCCCCACCTATGAGAATGTTAATTATTTGTTATCAAAATCGTCAATTGGTTTGACATGGATAGATGGCTAAATGATCTCCAAATTGAACCTTTTTTTTTTTTTTGCAAATATGATCTTTAGATGATGATAAAGAAAATAAACAGTTTAGATTATGATGTTTGTACGGTGATAATATGTTAATTATAGGTGGAGGGACAAGTAGGCTCCCACGGAAGGAATCAATTAAAGAAGACAGATAACATTTGTGAAATTAAAGGGTTTGGTAGTAGTGTACGTAATTAGGTAAAACCAAGCATCCACAACACATTTGCACAATGGCCCAAACCATTAGGCTCGCTGAAACAAATATAAGACCAAGAAATTAATCACTTGTCATGAGGAGATGCCACCGTTGTGGATTACCGGCCGGGTAAACACCGCTGGAGGCAGCTGAGATCACCACCTTGTCATGAGTAACCTCTAATAATTAATAAGGTAGTTTTGTATAACATCAACAATTCAATTTAATAACTTAATGTCCAATATCATAATAAGGATGTGAATAAAAAATTAAAAATTATTCTACAAGCCTTCAACACTAGCAAACGAAGCATATAAAAAGATCAATGATAAGGTCTATAGTTCATAATACATTATATACATATATATAGTATCATAGCTAGCTGCCATGTAGCAAGGCTTAGACTTTGGCAGATCATTTATCTAAATTTGGTAAGCTATTGAAAGAGTGACCCATTGGTTACTAAATGTATCACTTCATGAAGTTGTCCAAGGCAACCGTATTAGAGGATATTCATTGGATAAATATTAATTTTTTTGTGTTGATTTCTTTTTCTTTTTTTTATTAGGGCTCTTCAACTTTGTGTGTGTGCGTGTATATATACGGGTGAATTGTCGGTTTAGTCTATGAATTAGCACCTAAGAGAAATTTAGGTCCCTAAATTCATTAAAACTGATAATTTCATCCCTACTATATTATATTCAAAGCTATTATATCCAATTTTTTGTGTACTTAATTAAGACGTGACACATTTTAGAGGGTAATGCCGTCATTTTCTCGTCTATAAGGCCTTAACGTTGTATATTGGTTGCAAATTTAATTTCTACCCTCCAAAGTTAACTTTGTACACTTTTTTTTTCAAAAAAAAATAAGTCCTTAGACTTGTGGAAAACTACCATATACCCTCCAAAGTATGTTACATACAAGTCGCATGACTTAAATTGACGAAAAGTTGAATAGAATAGCTTCGGATCTAATACTAGGGATGTAATTGGCAGATTTTAATTAGTTTAAGGACTGCTTTTTCAAAAAAAAAAATGAAGTTTAGGGACCTAATTTTCACTCGGGTAATAATTTAAGGACTAAATCGACACATTACTCTACACACACACACACACACACACTAATTAAGGGGTGGGAGAAAAATTGGTTTCAAACTCGTCATCCACGTGATTCGAACCTAAGATTTCTCACTTACAAGTGAAGAAAAGTACTACTAGACCGTAGTATTAAGTGACTAGGGCTCTTCAACTTTAAGATGAGGACATGAGATGCATATTTTTATTTTTCTAAACATATGATATTGGGGGAGGGGGCACTGAACGTAGGACCCTGGTGCAAGTGAATGTCATTAATCACCTGAGTTACATATAACCATCTTGTACAAGACCCTTACTTACCTCATAAGGTTTTTAAGAAACTTATAATTAGTAGTAATTAGTTCACAAATTAATAAAAACAAGGAAAAAAATATAGAAGAACCCTTCAAAGAAGTGAAAAAGATGGTGAACTGCAATGGACTATGAATCTATGATGCATTTATGGTATTAGGTCTTGCATTGAAGACATGAACATCTCAACATCATTTGAAAGAAATGCATTGTTGCTTTTGTGGTCCCTTTGCCTTTGGAGAGAATATAATTAGTTTCATTAGACTTGGACTTGTACTTGGATTTACTTATATCGATATTTCAAATGTATTTAGATATGTATACGGGAAATTAACTTAATTAGTACGTTATTACATATATTTGTTAAGTGAAACTTACACCTAAAGTGGTATTATATAAAGAGGTTATCATCTATGAACTAAACTACTTTATTTTCCCTTCTTAGCTAAACAATTCAAAGCTGCCTCGTTTCTGGATTTACAAAGAGTTGATAGTGTTTTCGTGAAACATTTGCTAGTATATATAACGAATAGTAAGAATATGTTTGAACCGTTAGGAAATTCCCTGGAGTCCTATCAACTAAATTGGGGAATTGAATAAAACCAAATTCACTTTAATTTTCCTTTCCGTTAAATCACATTACAAGATGTTCATAGCTAGTGTTCATTTTCGTAGGACAATGTCAACAAAGGGCTATACATATAGTACCATTTTTACCAAAGTCTCTTAGGTTTTTTCCCATTTGTTTTCGACTGTCACACTAGGATAGGTCGGGAATTCAATCGCATATCCAACGTACCGATAAAGAAATTCATAGGAGTCGAAATCACACCCGATCGAGAGTCGAGTAATACTATTTAACATTTACCATGTGTGGATGGATATGTATGAGTAGGGTTTTAATTATGGTATAAGTTGCCCTCAATGTGGTCCTCGTTGTAGATATGGGCCGGGGGAGATTTTCTTGTTGTGAACCATAAAGATTTTTGACCTATGAGAGCATGGAGAATTACCATGGCCTTTCTATTTTAGAACTAAGAAAACTCAGACATGAAGCAATGAGATAAGAAGGTGTATTGGAGCGTTTTGAGAAAGCTTATGCACGTATATATTCACAGAGGAACGAAAGAAAAAAAAAGATAATAATCGAATCACAGCAAATGGTTGAGGGTGATGTTTCACTAAAGATTGATCATATAATATGTATGGCGTCACCACAGTAACATATGTACAAGGGACAATAAGAGCATATATATATTGTTATGTGGCATCTAGGATCTAGCGTCAGTGATGTGTTATTATGTATGGACTCATATTGTGAAAGAAATTTACAGGCAGTCAGTAGCGGAGCCAGAATTTGATAACAATGAGGTCATAATTTCGGCCAAAAGAACTTCATTAATCAATTCATTGAGCTCCTAGTGGCTACCTGCCGTGTTCTGCAGATTTCTGCAGAGGCCTATCAAGTGAGGCATTTTATCGAATACTTGTTGCGGACTATAGAGTCGCACACAAGAAATAGGAAGAAGAAAGATGAGTAAGAAAGAAGTAAATCTACAAATAACTATACATGTATACAATGTATACATAGGGTTGCACAAAAGAAGTATCGTACTATAATTTAGTGTTTTTGACTCATTCTTTCAGTTTGTTGCAGTTGTGTATGTGAGTCATATACAAATATATATACACATAAACATAAGGGTTATGAAGCTATTGTAGTCAATAGCAGTCAAAAACCCATGTTGGCTCCGCCATTGCGGACAGTGGAAGTTTAAATTAAGGTAAAATGATCACATAAATAAAAGCACCTACTATGATTAATTGGGTAGTATATAGTAGGTCGAATTATATGTGGCAACAAGAGAAAGATGGATGATGTTTTTCCAATGTCGATCGAGCATGGCCAACATTACATATTTCCTCTCAAACTTGTTATCATCCCTGTGTTTGCAATTAGGTGGGTAAGGAAAAGTGACATGTCCTCTACAAATCACGAGTGACATGGCAGAACAAACAAATAGATGATCAACCAGGAGTACACAGGTGGGCGCTACCCCTTTTGCTGGGTCGAATCAGATCCAATGGAACCCCGACTTACGGTTAAAAGTGAGAAATTGGAATTTTTTTTGGAAAAGTTAATTTACAAATGCAACCGAATTACGCGTCTTATTTCACTTTGCCCTTTAAATATTCAATTTGATTTCATGTCAATATTCTCCTTACCGTTTATTCTATCATTACTCCGTCAAATTAAGAATTGTTTTTGTCTATTTGGTATAGGAGAGGCCTTTTGCTTTACATGTGCAAGCTTGTTAAATTTCTCATACTTGAAGTATCAAAACTGACGGGTGGTACGAATTGAAAGTTTACGAGGGCTCAAAACTAAAATAAAAGTTCGGAGAAAAACGTAGAACAATGTTCAAATTTCAAGAGTCGTCGCTAATATTTTCTCTTTTCTTAATTCAACAATTGTTCTTCATGAAATTTAGGCTGATAGTTATTTTCAGTAAAGTTGAAAATGAGTGCCACTAAATCAAATGATGATTATTAACGACTGGATATTTTTGTTTTTGGTCTGACCAAAAGTTGGGACTTGGTTATGGCAAATGACAAATACAAGCTAGCTATGGTCAGGCCATCACAACAAAAAATTATTGGTCACTACAACGTCAAGAGCTCCCTGTATTGTAAATATAAACTCATTAATTAAGGAGCTGCATATATGGCTGGACATACGGCAGACAAAGTTGTACTTCGAATTAGCTTATTAGCAAAACACCAACGAACTCAAATCCATATTTTAATTTATTGATCAAACCCGAAAAGTATGCTATTTTTTCTTAGGAAATAAACTGGTTTATAAATTGACTTCATGTTTCATGTGGGAATTGGGATATATGTATTTTCTCATTGCACCAAGGCCGACTACTTTTTCTATTTCGTAAACCTCTTGTAATCCAGATTTTTTTTCATAGATACAATATTATATACACTAAGGGATAGGAGAGTAAACTAAACCTTAAAATGGACTAGCTATAATAATTTGGTTCGAATTCGTCTTTAGGGATAGATGTATCTTAAGCATTCCAATTTAAGAAACTAAATTCAAATAATACTTCAAAAATAGAAATAACACAAAAAAAACATGTGGTGAATTGCTCTGCTGGATAGGACTTGCCAAGGCTGATGTTCATTGTGATCTCGAGGTTGAGTGGTTTGAAGAGCCCTCGGACTTATTAGCAAATATTTTGACAGATTTTAGTCATGTTTAATCCTTATTATTATTCCAAGTTTTGTAATGGTGACCTCTTTTTTCTTTGAGTTTGGGTTGAAATCCTGGGAGTAGGCTACAATGCTTGCAAGCATTGAATGCTTACACCGATCTCACCATTAAAATGAGGGAGGAGAGAGGAGAGAGGGGGGAAAGGAGGGTGAGATCAGTGTGAGCATTCAATGCTTGTGAGCACTGTAGCCAGTCCCGAAATCCTGACAAGGTTTTTTTTCAAGATTCACTTCTATTTCCAGTTCCATCTTCATTTTATGAATTTTTTACGTCTTTAATGAATATTGTACTCTTTATAAAAAAAAAAAATCTCCCCCTTATCGTTTATGTGTAAGTAAAATCATAATATTTATTATAATAAAAAATAACAGGAAAAAGCGATGAGAAGTTCCCATAAATTTTTTTGTCTTTCTATTTTTAACGAAAATTTTTTTGGTAGTACGTATTATTCAATAGTACGACTATTAAATGACCCAGATTAATATGCGGTAGGTCCAAAATAAATCTCAGTACGTACCATTGACATTAAAGTATGACCCATTTTTTACATGTACACAATTTTTTAAATATTTTAAAGGGAGGTGTGCTAGCTAGCCGCTTAGCCAAACGTCACATTCACCATTAATAATCGCTTTCAGAAAGTACTTTTCCTTTCTCTTTCTCCCCTGTTACCTCTCATCTTTCACAGGCAAGAAAAATATATTTTATAATTAAATAAATAATAAATAAAATGAATGGTTGATGGAGTCTGAATCAAATGAGTGATTCCCCACTTCCCATGTTTTCTCTTTTGCTTCATCTCCAGTATATAAACACCATGCACTTACTCCTCCTTGAGAAAAATAATAACTAGCTAGTGAAAAATATAAAGATGTAGATTAAAAATTGGAAGTATTTGTCACCTAGTATTACGGTTTAGTGATATTTCTTTTCACTTGTAAGCGAGATGTTTTAGGTTTGATTCTTGCCAAAGTCGAATTCAAACCAAATTATTATAACTAGTCCATTGTGAGGCTTAACCCACTCCCCCACTCCTTAGTGTAGATATATCAGGTTAATTACACTAACACTCCTGAGGTTTATCGAGTTTTCACAAAACCCCCTCACGTTTAAGACATTACACTAACACCCTCTTAGGTTTTAATTCCATTTCATATAACCCATTGAGTAAAAAATTTGCTTATAAATTTACTAATTTATCCTTATAATTAAAGAAAAGCTCAATTTTTTGTTGAATAAGAAAATCTTTATAAATATATAGAAAAAGCATAGCAAATTAAACATTCAATATTAAGAAACAAAAGTTAAAAATTAAAACGTCAGTTGGAGAGACGACAGAGTCCCTGATCTCGCCAAGCCCATGAATTTGGTTTTTGGCGATGTTGTCGTGTCCAGCCAAGAGATGGATTTGGTGCCTCTACAGTTTTTGTGTAGGTTTTAGTAAATTGAATTTGAGATTCAACTTGGATTCAATTTTCACGGACGACGACAATGACAATTTATGGCTATGAAATTGAGAAGAAGATATTTGGCTTTATATCGACTCAAATAAAAAATTAGGGCAACAATTCAAAGCTTCATCATCTCGGGACGGCCCCGAGGAATCAAAAGTAGAATTAAAATTACAATATCGAAACCCTCGTGTTGATGTTGCAATCGGTGTCGTATTGGGAGTGGAGTGCTGCCATCGGTTGAATAAAAGGGTGACAAAGTCCTTGTTGCGGTGGGGGGCATGGTCATGGAGGTGGAGAATGACATTGTCTCGAGGCTAGGTGGTAAAAGTTGTAGAATACACTGTAGCTGGGGGAGGAATCGGCCAGTCGTAGAAGAGGAGTTGGAAAAATTATAGGGAAAGAAAGAAGATATGATGGTGTTCTTCTAGTCCTTTTTTATTTGGTGTTTAATATTTTATGATTTTTTTATATATAATTATAAAGCTTTTCTTTATTAGTTTTAAGAAATTAACAAGGGTAAAGTGAATTTTTTATTAGATTTTTTACTCAATGGGTTATTTGAAAGTGAAGTAAAAATTTCTAGGAATGTTAGTGTAATTAACCCTAGATATATCGTATGTATTAAAATAAAAATGGAAGTATTAGCAAAATTGAGGATATGTCGTTTTTTCCTTTATAAATACACACCTCCATCCCACCTCACTTCCATTTTCTGCATATCTCCTTGTTTAGATTTGTGGAGAAAGAAAGAAAAAAAGAGCTGAGAAAAATCCCAAAAGGTAGAAAGAAAGAAACCTCTGTTTCTGTCCTTAATTATCATCATCTTATGATCTTTTCTTTGTGTGTTCTTACAATGTTTCATTGAGCAAAATACTCAAACACAATCTCCTAAATTTTCTTCATTTGCCTCACTTCTTTTAGCCCCATCAATCTTTTTCACCAAGATAATCCAACAACAAATATGAAAATTCAAACTTTAGTTCTTATATCAAATCTGTTCAGCTCACAATTTCTTGAATTTGGGATTGTTAGCTTAATTTGCTACTCAATTATAGTTTAAGCTACCTAGTTGTTGTAGTTGAACTGCACCAAGTTTTCATAATTTCATTTGTTTCTGCAAGCTTCAAACTTTTTGTTGGTGATCGAGAAAATAGTAATTGAAGTTCTGGTGTTTTTGTTTTGATTAAAAAGGTGATGAATTGATTGATCTCTTTGTGCTTATTGATTCAGCTTGCAACTATGGCCTATGAGAGCAAATCCTTGTCAATGGACTCTCCCCAGAGAAAATTGGGTAGGGGAAAGATCGAGATCAAGCGGATCGAAAACACGACAAATCGCCAAGTCACCTTCTGCAAGAGGCGCAATGGGTTGCTCAAGAAGGCCTATGAACTCTCTGTGCTCTGTGATGCAGAGGTTGCTCTCATAGTCTTCTCTAACCGTGGCCGCCTTTATGAGTATGCCAACAACAGGTAATATTATTGCTTCAATTTCCTTGCTAAATTTTCCTCTTCTTCTTCTTCTAAATTTTTTAATGGAAGGCTTTTAGAATTTTTTTCAGACCCAAGTTTTGTTTGTTTTCAATTTACCTTTTATTATAAGTTCTTTGTTCTTGTTAAAGTTCTTTTCTTTTTCTGTCTTCTTTTGTGCAAATTTTGGTCACAAATTTAGCATTTCAAGAAGTTATTGGTGTTTCAGTCCTCAAGATTTTTGCTTCTGTGAAATAGATCTTTGGGTGGATTTAATCAGGAAAAACATAATCATTGTTATGGTACTCAGTTGAGTTGAGATTGAGTTCTCACTCTCTCTCTCTCCTCCATTTCTCTCTCTTTCATCTCTCTATATAACTTATAAGATTCACTTGTCTTTCTTTCTTCTGTTTTGTTTTTTTCCATGTATGTGCTTTTGTTGGGTATTTTTTAATTTAATTTTTCTTTTCTGTTTATGATAATTTTCTCAGCTCTTGGTTTGGTGGAAACGTAGATCTGGTGTAATAGATAGAAAAAAGAAGCATATATATATATATATATATATATATATATATATATCATGGGGATGTATATAGCAACAAGTAGTGGTTTTTGGGAATGTATGCAGGCTTCTGAGATCAGCTCCTTACCCTCCCTCCATTGTTGTTAATTTTCTGTTTCCCCTTCTCTTTTTAATTTCTTCCATTCTCTCTCTCTCTCTCTCTCTCTCTCTCTCTCTCTCTCTCTCTCACCATGACTCTTTAGGTCATCTATGAAGCTAAGCAGGCCTACAACACACAAGCTGTCATGCCCCCATTAGCCAAGCCCCCCATCTCTTTGACACTTCCTTAATAGCACGTCAGTTATAGACATCAGGAAAGTAAAGTACAATTTTAATAAAAAAAAAAGATTTAAATAAATGTATTGACAGAACCTTCTCTGCAAAATAAGCACAAATTAGGGTTCCAAGACACCGAAATGTGTTTTGCTAGAAATATGAAACAACCTTCCCTGTAGATCCAAATCTGGCTACAACCACCAAAACACAGTAGCTAAAATTCCCCAAATCTCAGTTTCACCACGTGGAAATTCCCACAGAAAATTAAAAACCCTAATTTGGGAAATTAGGGTTCTTTAGTAACTACATTGGGTAATCAATTTGTCCAAAGATTTGTGGTGGGTAACCCTTAAATTGAGTAAAGGAGACATTTTTTTCCACAGCCAATCAAAACCCAAGCGTCAAAATGTCATTTTTTTTCTTAAATTTGACATTTTTTGGAAATAGGATGTGGTCTAGTTAGGGTTAGGTTCTGGGTTTTTTTGTTTCTTTTTTTCTCATTTGTCTTTGGTTAATAGAATCTTTGGTCACGTCACACAAGATTTTTCGGTTCTTGACTTCTGACAAAAGGCGTTTATGTCATGATTCTTACACTGGCTTCTCTCCCCCTTTTCCCAGTTCTTCAACCCTAAATTTTTAACCTTTCTGGTCAATTTTTTTCTACTTGGATTGGATCTCAAAATTAATATTCTTTTATAATTTATTTCTCCAAATTATTAGAGAGAGATAGTGTGTGTGTGTGTGTGTATATGAGATCATAGATCAAGGGTCAAGGGTCATCAAAATTATGGCATCATAGAATGGCCTTTGCATTTGCGGAAGATCTTGCATAGATATATTTATGCAAGTTTTTAAGTGTTTGAGAGATACAAGTGAAACAGAAGACAACGTACGACAACTGCGAGCCAATGGGAGAGTTCTGAGCGTTTGGCTTATATGTCTGCCTTCTCTGCTGCTCAAAACAGACGGCTTTGATGTTCTCATCAGAGTTTCAGTCTCTCAGACAGAAAACAATATATATATATCAATTTTTTTAGGTTGTTGCTACACCCACTTTTACTTTTCACATATATATCTTAATTTTCGGGCCATAAAATTGAATGAATTGAAGATGATCAAATGACATAAATTAACAGTGTGTAAGAAGTAAAAAGAAGTGTTGTGTGGGGATAAAACCAACTTTTTTTTATATTATATTTACTTCTACTTCTTTAAAGTAAAAATATACAAAATTTATTAAATTGTTTGTGTATTACTCGAGGTGGGTAAAAAGGTAAACTCCGGGACAATATCCCTTGTGTAATGAGTGGCAAGAGTTACGGCCTTTAATCTAGTCGAACCAATCATATTGGGGAGCTGTGCCACCGTGGCACAGGTAACCAATCACAAGCTCGACGATTTTAAGGAATCAGTATGCATAGGAAAGCGCGAGTCTTTATTTTTTAATAAAATAATGATATTTGATATACGGTTTTGTATCACATCCGTCAGTTGAGAGACTGATTGAATTAGGTCAGCAGGTCTAACTCAGAGAACTGAGTTTTCTTTTTGGTGTCAAGGAACTGAGATTTAACTGAAAGAGTTTGTTCATTTGACCGTTAGTAATTGCCTTATAATTTTTTTAATTAATCACAAAATGTCAGATTAAGTCAGTAGGATTAGCCCCTAATGGTATGTGATAGAATGTGTGCCTAAGGAAATGAATAAAACTAGGCAGAAAGGCTAGAGCTTGGGGAAAGAAATTCAATTTATAGCACAGGCAGAATCTGACTCAGAAATTCTGCTGAGGCTAAGTATGCATTTTGTGGAAACAACTTCAATTACCACTTATATTTCAATCAATCAGTTCCTCCCTCTTTCTCTCTCTTTCTTCCTCTTCCCAACACTAGAAATTTGGCTGAGGTTGGGAACCCCCTTTACATGTTGTGTTCTTCTGTAAATTGACATGAACATCAGCAGTTTTATATCTAATTAAGCCAAGTGTTTATATCTAGTTAATTAAAATGCACTAATTTTTGTACTCATTTTTCTAGAAACTATTTGTGAAGAGAGCTCCACGTATAACTGCGAGCACCAAGAGATGACAAGAGAGCCTAATAGTAGCTAGTTAGATTTGTTTAGTTAATAATTTAAACTGAGAATGGAATCCTACATGTATAAAATGCATCATTCATTTCTTTGGATTAGAAAAGCTAGTAAGTTTCTTTTTTATAGTTATCCCCAAGATGTTAATTAGTTGAGAAAAATTACTACTCAAGGCAATAGAAAATGGTAGCATCTTATGGTTCCGCCCCTTTTGTTTTCTTTTGTCAATATAAGAGGGGTTTCGAACTTAAGACCTCTTTCAAGATTGGAAAAAAAAGTATCACTAGAGTACTAAAGAACTAGTTGGTAGTTCCACTCCGCACCATGTTCTTGAAGTTTACCATCTTATCTTTTAGATGCTTTAAGATAAAGGTTGATTAATTAATATCTTGTTCTTTAGTTTCACAGTTTTTCTTTAGGTTGAAAATGTTTAGGAACTTATTTCATAAACCTTCATGTTGAAAGTTTGATCTAATAAGCGAGAGATAGAACCAATCTTTTGCTAGGTAGCTTTCCTCATGTTATGCCTTTCATATAAACTATCACAATTTTTCAGACTATATATTTCTTAACATTATTAAAGTGTCTAATGCATAAGCAATGCTATAGTATATAGATGTAGCTTGCTTATAACATTTGAGGATTTGGTACTTGCATTAATTGATATTGGTGTTTTTTGCTTTTGAGCACTGGTTCCATACACATTGGTTGGACTAATAATTATAAGGGTTCGTTTGGTGTTTAAGATTAGATTGGAGGATAACTCACCATATTTAAGGTATGTTAAAAGAAGAAATTAAGAGTTTTGTCCAAGTTCAAGGTAGAAGATGTATTACTTATGAAAGAAACTTATCCCTTTCAATCTCCTTAAAATGGTAGGATTAAAAGAGATAAATTTCTTTCACGTCTAATCCCTTCTAATCCCTTTTAAATAAAAAGTTATTTACCTCTACCTTCAACATACTTGAGTTTTATGAGTTGTCCAATCCAATCCTAGTGACAAAAAGAGAATGTCTAATTTGTGGTATCAATGCATGAGATTCTTTTCTGGTAGCTAGAAGAGTTATCCGTTAATCATTTTAGTCTTATGTTAGATCCTCCTCATATTTAAATGGTCCCTACATATATAGATTCATATATTAATACATGAGTGCATACCATGCAGTGTTAAAGCAACAATTGAGAGGTACAAGAAGGCATGTGCAGATTCTTCAAATACTGGATCAGTTTCTGAAGCTAGTACTCAGGTACACTGACTTACCCTAATTGTAGATATTATTTGACAGAAAAGTTCATAATTTTGGAGTTTGATTCAAAAACTTAGATTCAGTTCTTTCTGGGATATCATTGTCATACTTAATTGATATCCTCTAGGGGACCATGAAACTTGAAATCTTGAACTACTCAGACATTGACTTCAAGACTAGTTATGTAGGTCTTGAACAAAGCCATTCCACGACTAAGACAAGTCTTGTTTTCCTTTTTGGACGTCTTTATCAAACTTTAGGCTATATTATTTAACCAATCAGTTATTTCCAATATAAATCCTGGAATTTGGGTGAGCATTCAAGATCCATTTTAATTTTCTGTTCATTCACATTGCAAACAAAGATGCCGGTAAAGCGAAAGCTTTTACAAGAATATGCCTTGGTAGTTGTAGTTAACCTGTTATCTTGATTAATATAATTGCCTTAAAAGAGTGGTTTCATACTCTCATATTTGATACAAAGATATCAAGTTCTCAGGGAACTAAACAGTTAATGAAACTGTGTAAGATTATTTTTCCTAACTTGTAATTCATGAATATGGAGCCGTAATTATACTAATTCTGTGGCTGTGCGTGTGTGTGGGTGTGTGCGTGTATTACATATATACACATACACTAATGAAACTTATTTTATATTTACACATTATGTATGTAGTAACGTATTATAAAGCCCTAATTAAGAAGCAAGCATCTGAAGGTGTATCTGTGATTTCTTAAGGCATGCATCCTGTTAAAGCAGTGGTTCTATGAATTTTTATCATAGTTTTAATGTTCAGATGTTTTAACCTATTGCTTTATTGATGTAAATCTCAGTACTACCAGCAAGAAGCTGCGAAATTGCGTGCGCAGATAGGGAATTTGCAGAATGCCAACAGGTAATATTCTTAAAGACATCTAACCCTAGCTACCATAAGATTGGCAGCCTTTTGTTTGACAATGAATGTTGTTTCCAGGCGTATGATGGGTGATGCATTGAGTAGTATGTGTATCAAGGACCTGAAGAGCCTGGAGAATAAACTAGAGAAAGCAATTAGCAGAATCCGATCCAAAAAGGTATCTAATGAAGCTATTGATCATTTGTGATGATTTTCGCAATCTGAACTGCCCGTTGTGATCGTATTTCTAGCTTTTGCATAGCCATTGACACGTTTTTCTTTTCTTTCTTTCAAATCTTGAACTCTTTTCAGAATGAGCTCTTGTTTGCCGAAATTGAGTACATGCAGAAGAGGGTACACCTCTTCAACTCAGCTTGCTATTTTACAAAATTACTTCCTCCTATATGCTTTATTTCTGAACATATTGTAAATGTGGTTCATCTGCATTTGGAAAGCTGTAGGCCGGCATCAAATCGTCTTAATCAACTTAATTAGTACATGCATGCATGGTAGAAAACATGATAATCGATCTGTAAGTCATTGTTATAAATCGTCATACTTTAGATGAACTGAAAACTAATATTTTTCAAAAGTACTGGTGAAAATTGATTTACACTACAAATTTTTGGTTAGGTTTAAGTTTTCTTTCGATTTTTAAGAGACGCCTCTCACCATTTGTTCTCATTCCTATAGCTTCTATGTTGACTAACAGTGAGTTCTTACATGTTAATACCAAGCATTAATATTAGTTGATGATTTTCACACTCCTATATATGCTATATATCTACTTTGGACTCCTCTCTCTTATTTAATTATTTTTGTGCTTTGGTAATTGAGTAAACGTGCAAAAGAGAAACGGTAAAAACAAAGGGAGGAGTGCGAATGGTGAATTATCGCAACAAGTTGTACGCTCGTACTTTTGAAATCATCATATAACTAATATGAGTGTTCTACTCCTCAAACTGATATTTTTTGGTTTTCATTATTGTCAAAATTTTCCTTGCAGGAACTGGACTTGCACAACAATAACCAGCTCCTTCGAGCAAAGGTGAGTTCTCTCTCTTTCTCTTTAAAAAATATGTGTGTTTTTGTGTGCTCCCGCGCATATTGTCTTTGTGTTTATGTGAGTATGCAGTACGTATTTAGCTAGTTCTCATGGGGAATTATGAATTGGATATATAGATAGCTGAGAATGAGAGGGGCCAGCAGAACATAAATGTGATGGCTGGAGGAGGAAGCTATGAGATCCTGCAGTCTCAGCCATACGACTCTCGGAACTATTTCCAAGTGAACGCGTTACAACCCAATCATCAGTACAATCCTCGCCACGATCAGATTTCCCTTCAATTAGTGTAAGTTCATAAAAATCCAAATTATCACAAACTACCATTCACATTGTTTTGATCATCGTTTATTCGTGCGCAGTTAATATATATGATTGGACTGTATCGCTTCTGCTGATTTAGTTTTCTGTGGTGGATGTGTATAATCACACCAGATGAATGATCGAGATTGCTTAGGGAATGAAGACTGTTGGTACCAAGTACGTATGTATACGTACATATATTAGTGGACGGAAGGGGATTTCTTGTCTGTATTTTTATATTTATGCCTGCAGCAATGTGTACTACTAAGATTTCTGTGAGACATTACCCTAACAAGTTCCTCCAACTTTCATGTGATTGAATCTTTCATAACGTTGGTTTGAACATCTATTATATATGTTCCAAGGCTACATAGTAGTGATTATTTATTAATCATCTGTGTATATATATGCTTGATTGTGTGATAATTAGTCAAGATTATAGGCTGAGGGTAACTAGGTGACTGATATCCATCGGATAAGTGTCGGACGGGTCGGAGGAATTGTATGTTCTTCTTGCAGAGACTATATTGGAGGCCTCAGTAGGATGGAATGAGTCCCATAATGCATACTCACTCCTATTCTGGCATGGAAATTGGAAAGGAGCACATAGACCTAATTGATTTACCGGACAGCAGCCAGTGTTAGAATCCTTGAATCCTGAAATCAACTTAACAAATTAATCAATGTCACTTACTCAGAAATTAAATGCAAACGCTAGGTATTTTAATTTGCGTGAACTGCCGGTCGTATGACTCTCTTTTTCGCAACATATACACACTTTGGAACTCGCTGTATAACAGCGAGTCATGTACATGTTACGAGAGGAATGTCATATATGACGGAATTATATATGGCATACAATTAAGCATTGTAACGAAAGAAATCGCAGATGAAGAAGAGAGCGATATCCCCCAAATGTATAACTTCATACCAGTAGAAGTTGAACGTGTCACTGAAGAAGTGTTGACATAGATGAACTTTGCATCTTCCAGATCGGTGTTGAGCTTATCCACCAGAGATACCAGCTTTTGGTTAAAAGCATCGGTCGCAAATGGTATATCTGACACTCCAACCAAGGCAAACTTCCTTGCTCCATACTCGTACAAAGTCTTTAATTAAAAGCAACATAAAACAAATAATTAATCAATATTCTAAAAAAGTAAAGAAAACTGATATTCAATTCTCAAAGACAACATGGGCGTATTTGAGACTGCTTCTGAAATACCTAAAACATTTTGTGACAATCTAAACTGTTTTTGACTGCATTTGATAGGAAAATTTAAAAGTGTTTATGCATCAAATTAAGAAACATTTTTTCTGCTTCTCCATGAATAAGCCCAAGAATAACTTGAATTTTAATAGAAATTTTGACGTGTTTGTAAAAAAAACATTTTTAGATAAAACGCTTATAAGTAGAAGTGCTTTCATACATAAGCAGTCCAAACAGGCCCTAATCAATTAGAAAATTAATTACTATTTACTAACCATAATTTGGCTGGAATATTGTTCAATAAGAACGGCAGCATATTGTTCAAGGGTATATATGCGACTAGTGTTAAAAAACCGAGGCTGGAAGTAATTGTTAATGTAATCATTGCTACCCATTCCCACATAATATAGGCACTTGTTTAAATACTTCATAGTTATTTTTTTACTTCTCAGTATGGAAGCAATGCGCAAGACTGTAACTTTGTGGTTCAGTAACTGCTGATCAAAGTTGACATTAGCAACACCCTGCATACGAGAAGTAATCATATATTATATGATTAACTAATACTAATTAAATTTTCAAATTCATACAAGTCATGTTTGTGTTGTGATTAGTTACCAACTGAGTGTCAGTTTCCACTCGAATTCCTGCTGTGCCAGATGCGTAATTCAAGCCTCGTAGTATGGTAGCTGGGCCGAAAGTATTTGCAAATGGTGGGATGTGATTCTCAAAGCCCAAAAGTTCAGCTGTAAACATTCATATTCTTATTATATATAGCTAGCTAGGCTTCCTTTTATTGAAACCCTTGCAAACAAACTGATTACAATTTATATACGCAGATTCTCACTTGTCAGACTATTTGGTAACATAAGATACTTGTATCGTCAAACTGTAAATATGAATGTTTAAATATCAATTCAAGACAACATCTTCTCTATCCATCGTAAATAAATACACTATGGTAAGCAAATTTAGCAACTACAAATTATATTTCTGTGTAATTTCTATAGCTCTTAATTTATAGATTAAGATTATGATATTAACAATATAATATAAGAAATTTAGAGAGAGAGAGGCAAGACCAAGTACGTCAACTGGAGTTCGACCATTGCAAAATCTTCCGGTTGGTCCGGTGGGATAATCAATCCCGTAGGGGAGGTAGTTCACTCTCAACGTCGGGAGGAAGTTGTTGTTGCCATTATCGAGCAATGAATCACCAAAAATGAAAAAACATGGTACTTCCGGCTCTCCATAAACACAAGGTTGTGATATTGAAACCACCAAAATACCAATCATCATGAACCATCTTGCTACCTCATTTGTTGCCATTATGAAATGATATAGCTAAAGTGAAAATTGCAATTCTAACACTGAAAAGGAGTTAAGGTAAAGAGAAATGGAGGTATATATTATATGTAATGTGAGAACAAAGATGCAGGAGGGCATGTATATAGAGAGAGGCAGCCTTGGAAATGGTACATGCTAAGCCAAGGGGGGCAAATTAGCGTACTCAAGGAACTGCTTTCAAATTAGACTTATAATTAAGGAACTGTCTTTCAAATTAAACTTAAAGGACGCCGTTTGATAACTATTTAGTTTTACTTTTCAAAAAAATAAAAACTATAAAACTAAAAATTGAAAACTGAAGCCACTTAATTAGTAGTACGGTCTAGTAGTATTCCTTTTGACTTGTAAGTGAGGGGCCGGGTCTGAGGTTCGATTCTCGCCAAAGGTGAATTCGAACCAAATTATTATATTGCAAGCCCATTGTGAGGCTTAGCCCATTCCCCCACCCTTTAGTGTAGATAATATCGTATATTTTAAAAAATAAAATATTTGAAAACTGAAATAGTTATCAAACGGGCTATTACATATATAGATGTGTCTTTTATTTTTATTTTTATTTTTATTTTATTAAATATTTTGGATGCAGAATATCTGGTTTAATGAATGAAAGCCTGAGTGCAATGTGTCGTGGGGGCAAAGCATGTGTGTTCTTGATCACACAAATACAATGAAGCCTGCCGCAATAACGCTCACCATGAAAAGTAACAGAGTTACCATCCCCACCGGTATCTAATACCACAGGAAAAAAATATTCCAAATTTTTTTTTTCGATAAGAATATTCCAAGTTTTTTTTCACCAAATGATATGACGTACAATATCATATTAGCTGTTACAAATATATGTGATATACTTCAGAGTAGGGCTGCTGTATAAATAAAGAAACCCTGCCACTTCAGTTAATTTAATATTGTCTATAATTACTCGCTATTATCTACGTAGTAGATGAAAATTTTTCACAGCCAAAGGAGACGTGTGGTCGTAATTTGGGGACTGGGGTTAGGGTACGTACGGGAGTTAGGGTACGTACTCTTCTTAGACTTTGCTTAAGGCTGGTATGAAATCTTTAATTTATGTAGTTCTTTGAGAATACCATTAACAGGTCCATCTATCAGCCTATATCTTATACTTCCATCAATCTCTCCCGCGGATATGGTACAAAATACTTAGAACGCTTAGTTCAACTTTATCAAGCTATCAACGGAAGAGAGAAATTTGAACTTGAAACATCTTTCAACATTGTAAAGAAAATACATACCGCTAAGCGAAGAACTAGTTCATAAAAGCGCTTAATCAATGAAAGAAAAAGATTCGTAGAATTGAATTGGAGTTACATTTGGACTAATACATTAAAATTAATTTCATGCCAAATTGGCAAAAAATGCATATTATATTTACAATTATAGTATACTCTTCCTAGTTAGCTGTTGTAAATGTCTCGTAGTGATTAGTTTATTGATCTTTATGTACATGGGGAAGACTAATTTCAATGTAAAATCTAATTTCTTGGCTACCCATGATTATAGCCTAAGCTGAACTAGGTGACTAAGATTCATTGGATAAGTGTCCGACGAATTAGAAGAATTGTATGTCTTTCTTGCAGTGATGAGATTGGAAGCTTCAGTAGGATGGAATAAATCCCAGAATACATACTCACTTCTATTCTGACATGGAGCTTTGGAAGGAACACATTGGCCAAATTCATCTACAGGACAACAGTTAGCTTTCGTCACCTTCAATCCTGAAATATGAAACAAAACAAATTAATATAACACTTTAACTTGTTCTATATATGAAAATATGGCTGAGCTAGGATTTTAATTTGCATATATGAGCTCGTCGCATATGACTTCTTTTTCACATAATGCATGTGAGTCTCATAGTATAACAGTTAATAATACTATCCCTCATACATATTATATGTGACCGACGTCATATATAACGGGCTCATGTGACGCTAACAAAAACATTGCAATAAAAGAAACCATAGCACGAAGACAGTTTAAAAACCAGCAGCTGTAAGATCAGATGGACTTCCGGAAATTCCAAACGTATCAACATAGATGAATTTCGCATCGGTCAGATTGGCATTGAGCTCACAGACGAGAGACTTAAGCTTTTGGTTAAAAAATTGGACTGCATCGTTCATATTTTCTGCGCATGTTGACCCATTTGTAGTCGAAATTGAAGATGGAGTGCAGCCTACTTGTCCCACTCCATTCAAGACCACCTTCCTTGCTCCATACTTGTACAGAGTCTTGAGTAAACCAATATATGAAATAAGTCAATACTTAAACAGTTTTTATGCAGTTGCTTCGAGTCTCAGAGACATGAAAATTAATTAAACACAAATGCACTGTGTTAATTAGTTACTAACCTTTATTTGCTGAGAATATTGCTCAATAAGAACTGAAGCATATTGTTCAAGAGTGTATTGCTGACTGGTGGGATAAAACTTGGGCTGGAAGTAATTCATAAGGTAATCATTGCTACCAATTCCAACTGAATATAAGCACTTTTGTAAATGCTGCCTAGACAACTGTTTAAGTCCCATTATTGAAGTAATGCGCTTGACTGTGGATTTGTGATTCAGTAATTGCTTATTTAAATTGACATTCTCGCCCTACAAGGAGAAATTATGTATTATGATATAATAACTGCATATGCAAAAATATGGGCAATATATACTTTGAATTTGCATATTGTAATTAAGTCATGTTTATTCTTGCGATTAGTTGATTAATTACCATATGGGAGCCAGTTTCATCTCGAAGTCCTGCTGAGGCAGATGCATAATTCAGACCTCTAACCATGTTCTTGTACCCCCTAGTGTTTGCATAGCAAGGGATGGGATCCTCAAAACCCAGAAGTTCAGCTGTAATGTAAAGATTGATGTTCAAATAATAGCCTTTATGTTCTACATGTCTTGAAAACATACACTTAAATTATAAATTATTTTGAATATACATACGCAAATATATATGGAGTATATTCAACAAAATAACTAAAGCATTGTGTTTGGGCATGGCCCTAGGGCATAATAAGTTGGTAGTTGATATAATTTTATTCATTTAATGTCATAGGAATGTTGAAGTTACATATACATTTTGAATTTTCTTTATGGATAACAAATAAATAGGGGTGGTCCAGAAAAAGAAAAAAAACGTGTGCAGAAATCATCTCCCTAAATTTAGATGTTCATCAAGATTCCATTTACTTAGAACATTATGAGTTTACAACTTACTAGCTCCATTCTCGACCATTAAAGACGCGAATGCAGCGTACAAGTATATATATGATAAAATAATTCAGACATAAAGAAAAGGCTATAGTGTGTTAAGAATTTATAGTGCATAAATGAAGTTTAAAAAGATAGGCAATGTGCAGACCTATAAAATCAACAGTTGTTCGGCCATTGGTAAACCTCCCTGTTGGTCCCTGAGGAAAATCAATCCCGTAAGGCTCGTAGTTCCCTCTTGCCGGGGTCTGGAGGTGGTTATTATTCCCATTATCTGCCAATGAATCACCAAAAATGAAGAAACAAGGTACTTTCGGTTCTCCACAGACGCAAGATTGTAATAGTGAAATCACCAAAACAACATTAATCATCATCAACGTCCATGTTGCTGTCTCATTTGTTCCCATTGTGAAAGAATAAGCTAGAATTTCAGAATCGTATAACTCCGGAAAGAGAGGTAAAGAAAGGGGAGGAACTATCAGAACAGAATATATATGAAAATTTGGGTTTTTTTTATATTTTGAATGTCTTGTTTTTTGGATTAAATACTTGGAATGTTTTGGTTGAATGAAAGCCTTTGGGATGTTCGTGGGGGTAAGCATGTTATGCTCTGGATCACACAAATTAAATCCAGAAAAGATTTATACTAATTAAAGACAATTAAACTCGGGACCTTATGGCCAGTTATTATCTTCAGTAAAAAAAGTTACATATACTAGTTAAAAACAAAAAAAAATATTCAAATTTTTAGTTACGAAAATGATGGCAGTAACTTTTCTTATATATAAAATCTATTGAGAGAGAGAAAATAAATTAAACTCGAGACCTGAAAAGCACAAGGTAAATGTTGCTACTTAGCTAACAAAGCACTGTTTTTTTATTTTGTGAAACACATGGCAATATTATTTGTTGTACATGTAAGTCAACCATGTCTAATAATTTCGGAGAGTCAAACTAACCCTATTTGGAATATGTGGTAAAATTTGGAAAAGAAGTAGTCGTCAATGCAATTATTTTTGTCTGAACCTCTGTATTTAGAACTTGTGCATTTAACTGCATTTTGAAAAATCTTTAGATTTATTAATTATTTTTTCTTTTCAAAACTAACGTTACGGATTCCGTTATCCCTTCTATTTCTCTCTCCGCTAGTTTTCTTCCATCTCCGTTTATATTTTCTCCTCCGTTCTCTTCTTGTAACAAATATTTCTGTTCAGTTTCTTCATTTTTGTTAACAGGTCTTGATAAATCATCCATTCTCTGATCTTTTTCTTCCATGAGGAACAATTTTTATTTTTTTATCTGAATGTGTTATTTCTCTTTAAGCATACACTAAAAAAGATGAGTACTCTTCTGGAAATTTGGCTCTTAATGAGAAAGAAGTATGAAAGCTATATAATTTTTCCAATTTGTAATTCACAAATCTGGATTTGAGGGATTGGTAGACGGTGAGGAGAATTTGAAATAAAAAAGATGGCGGCACACAGATCAAATTGTTGGTGGCGACGTTCAATGAAAGCAATTTTGGAGCAAACGAATAGGCTCTCGTTGGATTAAGGGGTTGTTCGTGAAGAGGTGGAGAAATCTGGAGGGGCTGTTCGTGAAGTGGGAGGAGGTCAGGAGACGGAGACAATTAACGTCAATTTTAAGAGAATATTACAAATTTACCCTCTAGGCTAATGTGGCTTACTTTAATTAAGGTGTTGGATCATTCAAATGATTCAGATTTTTCGAAATGCGAGTAAATGCACGAGTTTTAAATGCAAAGATTGTGAATGATTTTTCAAATCCGTATAGTTGAAAGAATAGTACAATAAATGAAATTACATTGTTTTCACAAAAGAGGAATGAGAGCCCACATTTTTTTCTTCTAAAATTAGAACTTTATTAAAAACGAAAAATTAGAACTCTATTAAAAACGAAAAATTAAAACGTTTACGTCATTAAAAAGAATATCAAAACATGAAAAGAGCCACAGTACTTGATCCTAAATTACCATGTGTTTCGGGTTTTCAATTAATTTATGAGAATTAAGTGGGGAAGATTAATTTCCATGTGAAATATTTGCTTGGATTCTATTCCCACCATGCAAGAGTACTATAGACTAAGCTTTGACTAGGTGACTGACATCCATTGGATAAGTGTCCGAGTCGTCCAATTCAGTGTATGTTCTTCTTGCAGTGATTTGATTCAAGGCCTCAGTTGGATGAAATGCGTCCCAAAATACATACTCCCTCCTGTTCTGGCATGGAGCTTGGGCAGGAGTACATTGACCAAAATTTTTCACTGGGCAGCAGGGAGCATTCACAACCTTGAATCCTGACATGAATAAAAGATTTAACTCATTAATCAATGTCAGTTTTATCTTTCAAAAGAAATAAAAGATTATGGGATACATGTAATTTTCGCATGCTCTTTTTTTCGTCTACACCCTGTTAAGTTTTGAAATTTCAACATATTAATTCAAAACAAAATCAAGGGACGTAAATAAACATAAAATAGGTTTTGAGATACAATTTTCCCATAATTGTGTAGTCACAAAAATATATATTTACCAGCAGCTTTAGGATCCCTTGAAGTACCCATTCCAAAACTGTTGACATAAATAAATTTTGCATCGATGAGTTTGGTGTTGAGCTGATCGACCAGAGATACAAGCTTTTGGTTAAAAAGTTGGACCGCACTGTTCATGTTATCTACACATGCGGTACCATTTGTGACAAATGTTGCAATTGCATTTGGAGTGCAACCTATTGCTCCAACTCCAATCAAGGCCACCTTCCTTGCTCCATTCGCGTACAAAGTCTATACAAAAATAATATGAAACAAATTAAACAATCAAATTCTAAACATTACTAATATAATTTGAAGTCAAAAATTAAAAAGATGGAAACTAATAAAGAATTGTTACCATTATCTGGCGAGAATATTGTTCAATAAGAACTTGAGCATATTGTTCAGGGGTAAATATTCTACTGGTGGGGTAATATTGAGGCTTGAAGTAATTGTTAATGTAATCATTGTTACCCATTCCAACTGAATATAAGCATTTGTTTAAATACTGGAAAGCTGATTCTTTAGTTTTTAGTATAGCAGCAATGCGCAAGACGGTCGCTCCGTGATGTAGTAACTGCTGATCTAAGCTGATATGAGCACCCTGCAAAGAGAAATTATATGTTTATATTTTACTTAAATATACAGGTTAATACCATAGAGAAGTTGAGACGTTTATTGTGACTCAATTACTTACCAATTGGGTGCCTGTTTCCAGTCGAATTCCTGCTCCGCCAGATGCATAATTCAGACCTTTTAAAATGTCTTGGCCAATTGTAGTTGCAAACGGTGGAATGGGATTCTCAAAACCCAAAAGTTGAGCTGCAGTATTCCAATATAAAACATATTATATTAGCCTCATTTTCTGCATGCCTTGAAACCAAACTTAATATAAATTAGTATACTTATAAAACATAAATAAGAATTGGATAGTAAAATTTATTTTATTCTTAGGGGACAAAGCCCGAACTTATATGGTAAGCTAGAAAGTCAAAAATAAATAGAGGGTGATGGAGATATTCCTGATTATAAGGAATTAAAAAGTACTTTTTAGATTTATATGCTAGTAAACAAAGAAGTAAAGTCAAAAGAAGTAAACAAAGAAAGATGCATATGCTAGTAAGCATGATCAGTGGTGACAAAGATAATTGAGAGTTAATTAAAAGTAAATACACACTTTTTTCTTTAAATATGAAATATTTAAAGTAAATTTTAAATACGCGTCATCATATGCAGCGCATAATCTTTTCTGCCAATGAAGTTTTAAACTTAAAACAAGATTGAAATATACATTTAAACCTCGATGAAAAAATAATGAGCAAACCAAACAAGTACAAGGATGTTATCCTATAATTTCTAGGCTAGGAATCGAATTAATATATAATAGGTACACAAACAGGTATAACGAGCACACAAAAGAAATATAGAAAGAGAGAGGAAATATGTAAGACCTAGTATATCCACTGTGGTGCGGCCATTGGAAAATCTTCCAGTCGGTCCACCGGGAAAATCAATTCCATATGGCTGGTAATTAACTTTAGCCAATGTCGGGAGGAGGTTATTATTGCCATTATCAGCCAATGAATCACCAAAAATGAAAAAACAAGGTACTTGTGGCTCTCCATAAACAGGAGAAGATTGTGATAACATTGAAAGCACCAAAACAACAATATTCATCACGAACCATATTCTTGCCTCTTTTGCCATTGTGAAAGAAGGTAGTAGTAGGAGGAGGAGGATAAAGAGAAAGGGATATGTATATTACCAGAACAAATTAAGATATGAAGAAATTGGAGAAGGCGGGGGGGGGGGGGGGGGGGGAATATATATAGAGAGGCTTGGATATGTTACATGCATCTGTAGCCAAAGGGAATATTAGAGGACCCAATCTGTATATATATAGTCAAGAATCAAGATCGATAAGTTTTCCAATTAAAAACTTAAAAGGGTTTTAATTAGCCTCCACGCTTAAGGCCTCAATGGCGAGAAAATGCAAAAGTGAAATAGTTAATACGTTTGACTTGAGGATAATGTTCTTATTGACTTAATCAGATAAATGGTTCTGTAGTGATAGGATATTCGGGAGATAGCTTCGGTGGTAAAAAAATTAAGAATTAAACCTCTAAGGTGGAATCTGTTGGGGATTAAGCCCAAATTTGAAATTTTTGTTAAGTCTCCGTCAATAGGCAAGGCTAAATTAGTCATTTAACTTCTATTAGTAATTTGAAATTTCTACCACAACCATCACCATTATATCACTTCTTCTACCACCATTTTGGCATACCCATCATCACCGTTCAAAACCTCCTATGCTGAACACCATCACCACCACCCCCACCTTCACTCCTCCACCACCCCAACACCACATTTGAAACACGCGACTTACAATTTAGAATAAAAATATATATATAATGTTCATGAGTTAAAGATTCTTTCACATGTCTAACAATTTTGGTCATACCAGAAAAAATAAAATTACATAAGTGTACTCCTAATTGGTTTCTCAAGTAAAAAAAAAAAATATTATTACAAAGTCTGGTAAATTCTTTTGAACTTTACAAAAGTTTAGCATTAAACTCTAAAGAATTTGTAGAAGTTTAGCATAAAAAAGTCTGTGGATTTCATGGAGTTTTTAATAGTCAATAAAAGTCTACAAAATCTACAAAAGTCTATTATATAAAAAATCTATGCAAAAATCTATATAAATTTGAATACAAGCATTGTACATGATGGAGACTTGACAAAAAATTCAAATTTGGGCTTAAATTCCTAATAGATTCCACCTCAAGGTTTAATTCCTAATTTTTTTTACCACGTAGGCTATCTCCCAAATATCCTATAACTACAGAGACTATTTATCCGATTAAGCCTTTCTTATTTTGATTAGGAGGAACAAGTTGATATCATTTGCATTCATTCTCTTCTCAATTTCTAATTTTCCCAACACATGACTTATATATTCCAAATATGTGATTGAGTTGAGTTGACCTTTTATTTTATTTTTCAGAAAATTAATTACTGAATCCACGATTACAAAGTCATATATCATTTTAAATTGGCCAAGAAGCTATGACACAAGCACCTTTTGACATTTAAGTCTTGTATACTTGGTATTTTTTTTTAGTGGTTTTTTGTATACCCAAGTTTCATTTCTGGACACTCAATTTATTCTCACACATTTCTTTAAACACCCAAAATAATTTACTAAACTTCCAAACCCTTTTTTTACTTTTTATGAATTTATTTTTCTCTAGACACCCATTTTTCATTTGGGCAATGGAAGCAATGATACGAAACCAAGAAGCGGGGTTCAACTGCTTAAGTTTCCAATGAAAATAATAATCGTTTTAACCCAATTTACTCATGATTGGGATGTTGGAACCAAATTTACGCACATCCGCGGGCAAAGGCGATATTTCGTCGGAATCACCCATGAGCGCCGGCTATAGAGTGAATGGAGTTGATTGGGGGGTATGATTAAATCCATGATGAACTGCCTACATAAATTCAAGAATGAGAATCAAATCATGGGTGTAGTTCTAGAGAAGGAGTGGTGTGATGCGTGCTACATTGTGAATCATCCTTGGGGGAATAAGCCTATGCAGGGTGTGTAGGAGAGACGAATCTCCATGAATAAGTCTATGTGTAGACGACAACGTGTGTAGGGAGTATGTGTGACTCCTCGTAAAGAGAATGTGTATTGTGATTATTAGATTATCATACCCAAGCTAGGGCTTATATAAATATTTTGATAGTCCTTTTAGGATATAGAATCCATATTAAACCGGGAGTGTATCTAGGAGAGAATCTAAGATAAGATATCCAATCCTTTTAGGGTTATGATCACGTTTGACTAAGGTTGTCTGACTATGCTTGGTGTTCTGACAAGTCACTTCATTGAAGTAGTCTGACTACTCCGATCAGAGTAGCTTACTTCAATCCAGACTAGGAAGTCTAACTACGCTGATCATACTAGGACCATTAGAGTAGCTAACTCCGATCAAACTAAGCCTCCCATTTTGATTTGGATCGTCTGATAGCTTGAGCGCCATAGGCTATGGACATTCTGGTCATTCTCGCCACTCGATGTGCCATGTGTCAGGGGTCCAAAATTCATGGTCCCACAGGAAACCATCAAAACTTGCAAAGAAAGTGTTAAACAATGTTTAGTTCTTGTGTTCTGAATGCCTCCAAACTTTCCTCACGGGAAGGAAGTATAATCTCTCTCTCTCTTAACGGCACAACCCCATTTGAAATTTGTTTCTTTATTTGATTCCTTTAAAAAAAAAATACCAATTTGATTGTAGTGCATACCATAATAGCAAGGTGCATCAAAGAAAACAATTGTTTTCCTTAAGAAATCACTAAGCCCTTTGTGGTAATTTATATATGGATATAAGAATTTTTTTTCTTTTAAATAAAATTGAAGGATGTCCATAGGCAAAACTTAGGGTAAGTGATAGAAATCTATTAATTTCGACTACCATTTGTTACACCCCATCTATGAGAACATCCATTTCCACTCACAGAAGAAGGCGTTGAGTAAGCCACTACATTACATTGAATCAATGATGAGTTGCATGAAAAAACTCAACAAACTCCAATTGTTTAGCCATTGCAGAACATAGAAAATAATGCTATCAATAGTTGTATCTATTTCAAATTCTTCTCGCAACATTCTCACAAGATGGAAGAGTCTTGGGCTCCATAATCATCTTCCTAAATCCCTCTTCGACACCTCCGCCGCTCCACACCTCCCAGCGATGACTTGGATGACCACTGCTAAGCTTTACGCTTAGAGGAGGTTCACTCCTACTCCTCGAGGAATCTTCCTAAATTCCTTTAAAGGGTTGCGTTTCTAAAATATTATGTTTTAACTGTGAAAAACCAAGTTTGTAACACAACTGACGTTTTTATTACATTGGTGCAAATAGTGTGGGACTTCACAATTTTCAACGCGCTTTTTCACGTCATATCACTCTAATACGAAGAGCCAAGTACATTTAGTTTAATACATTAAGAGCTATTATGCCACATCAATCGAAAACTAAACCCTGCCATATATATAATTATTACTATGTATAATGTATCATGTAACATTTTATTGATCACTTTCCATGTGAATTTTCTTGGCTTCTAAAATAATCCATTATCATAGGCTCAGCTGAACTAGGTGACTGATATCCATCGGGTAAGTGTCCGACGGGTCAAATTCGGTGTAAGTTCTTGCTGCAGTGATGACATTCAAGGCCTCGGTAGGATGAAATCCGTCCCAGAACACGTACTCACTCCTATTCTGGCATGGAGTTTGGCCTTCAGCACATTGACCAAAACTATTCACTGGGCAGCAACCAACATTCACAACTTTGAATCCTGAAATTAGATAAACAAAAGTAAATTAATGTCACTTCAGTAAACATATCAAAAAGAGGTTAATTAGTCCCCAAAATTATAAACATGTACCAGCAGCTGCAGGGTCTCCTGAGCCCATTCCAAAGCTGTTGACATAGATGAATTTTGCATCGGTCAGATTTGTGTTGAGTTGATCGACCAGAGATACAAGATTTTGGTTGAAAAATTGAGCAGCACTGTTCAATTTATCAGCACACGCGGTCCCATTTGTACCAAATGTTGAAATTGCGTTTGGGGTGCATCCAATTAGTCCAAGTCCAATCAAGGCTACCTTCCTTGCTCCACTCTTGTACAAACTCTTTAAAAACAGTATGAAACATATTAACTATCAATTTTTAATTAAATTTAAGGGAAATGTTATTTTGTTGAGGGTATTAATCCCACATCGGAGAATTTATGAATTTTGCATGTGCTTATAAGTAATTGGGATACTCCCTATATTGTCAATTGTTTTATGGTGGAACCCCAACTTTCTTCATGGTATCAGAACAGGTTATTCCATGTGTGAAGTCCAACGGCCACACGTGCTCCACCATAAAAAAGTTGGAGTTCCATCATAAAACCAATTGGCAATATGGGAGGAGGGGGAGTAGCCCAATTACTTATAAGCACATGCATGGTCCATCATTTCTCTCATGTGGGATTAATACTCTCAACATATTTAAACTTGTAGTTTGTCATTCTACACATTTTCAAAAGACTTAGACTGAAGAAAGTCACCATAAAACCAATTGGTAATATGAGGAATATCTCAATTACTTATAAGCACATGCAAGGTCCCTTTTTGCCCCAAGTGGGATTCATACTCTCAACACACCCCCTCACATGTGGCGAATTTTCAAGTTTAGCATGTGGACAACAGAAATCGGGTGAAATGGAACACGTGTGACCGTTGAGCTTCACACATAGAACCTACTCTGATACCATGAAGAAAGTTAGGGTTTCACGGTAAAACCAATTGGCAATATGAGGAATAACCCAATTACTTATAAGCACATGCAAAGTCTCTTTTTTCCCCAAGTGGAATTCATACTCTCAACACAGACGTTAGAGTGCTAGAGTGCAAAATGACAAACTGAGAATCAGCCTATGCCGAAATTTAACAGAGTTTTGGAGTCGTAAAAGATATGGAAAAATTAATAATTGCTAACCATGATTTGGCGAGAATATTGTCGAATGAGAACCGTGGCATATTGTTCATGGGTATATATGCGACTGGTGGGATAAAGTTTAGGCATGAAGTAGTTGTTAATGTAGTCATTGCTACCCATTCCGACTGAATATAAGCATTTGTTTAAGTACTGCACAGCTGATTCTTTACTTCTCAGAATAGAAGCAATGCGTAAGGCTGTGACTTGGTGATTCAGTAACTGCTGACCTAAGCTGATACGAGCACCCTGCAGTACGTGCAAGAGGAAAAGTTAATTTAAATACATTAATTTTTTCATATGGATATATATATATATATATATATATATATAAGTCATGCTTATTCTGATTAATTAGTAAATTTACCAATTGGAATGCAGTTTCTGCTCGAATTCCTCCTGCGCCTGATGCGTAATTCAGACCTTTTAAAATTTCTGGGCCTCTGGTAGTTGCAAATGGTGGGATGGGATTCTCAAAACCCAGAAGTTGAGCTTAAATTAGGGTAAAATTTGTCTAATTAGCTTCATTTTTCGCATGCCTTGCAACCCATACTACATTTTATAGATGAGTTAACATATATAGTTTATAAACACAAAAATAGAGAAGAAAAAAAATTACAAACACACACACACACTAGAATTTTCATCTTGTGCATGGCCCTATGACATAATTAATCCAGTTGGTAACTAGCCAATTGAATTGTATTCACTAAATCAACGATCAATTAACGGAAGCATGAACTTCTTTTTCATTTGTTTTTGTTTTCGCATACTGAGGAAAATTCAAATGATTCAAATTTATTTTATTATAAGCAATATTACTACTATAAACTAGACTTAATGAAGAAAAAGAAGAATACATTATTCATCCAGACATCTCATCATTGCATTCAATTTTTCTTTAAATAAAAAGGAGGTAAACTTTAAACATGTGACCGCACCCTTGTGGTGTCAGATCACCTATTCATCAAACCCTTAAAACGTTTCTCAAGCTCTTAAGCCACCTCAATTTGTACAACAAACTGAGTTTTGGTAACTGTATGGTGGCGCCTTTACCCACCAATTTTAGTTTGTTATTGGCCTTAATACTTAGAATAAAATTGATGACTTGCTCAATATTGTTGTAGTGCACATACGAAGTAAATCTAGAACTACCTAAGAAATATACGTTTACTACATGCTTCATTCTCACCCTTCGAAGTCAAATGCACCCAAAGCAATAATAAAAACAAAACAATGTACCTTAAGTACGGCTGGTACCATTTCGATGTGTTTCAATTACTAATGCTTTACTGATTGTAGTTCCTAAGATATATATATATATATATATATATATATATATATGTATATATATATAGTGGCTATGTGATACGAAGTTATGAACAAACAAAAACTATAGCGAGCACGTAAAAGAAATTTATAAAGAGAAAGGTAACATATAAAACCTAATATGTCAACTGTGGTGCGGCCATTGCAAAACCTTCCTGTTGGTCCGGCGGGATAATCAATCCCGTAGGGCTGGTAATTCACTTTGGCAAAGGTCGGGAGGTTGTTATTGTTGCCATTGTCGGCCAATGAATCCCCAAAAATGAAAAAACAAGGTACTTGCGGTGCTCCATAAACAAGAGGAGATTGTGACAGTAAAACCATCATAACCACAATCATCGTGAACCACATATTTGCCTCATTTGCCATTATAAAAGAAGATAGTAGCACAGAGAAAGAGAGAGAAGAAATAAGATATGAATAAACTGAAGGCCGGAGGGGAATATTTATAGATACAAATCGAGGCTTCGAAATGTTACTTTGAATCTATACTAAAAAAAGTGGTTTTTCGAATGTGTTAGGATTTTGGGCAATGCTACTTGTAGACACAAAATTAACACACTCACTAATATAGGTGGATTCCACATACAATAGCCACCTCTATTACAGAGTGTATCAACAAATATATCACTCTTATGTGTAAAAATAATATTACTCCATGTTTTTTAGTTGAATTATTATTTAGACACACAAAATTGATACATTTTTTTTCAAGGTGAAACGGTAACTTTATTAATAATTAAGCATTACAATTATCTAATAAATCATCACGAATAAAGTCCAAAGATTTGACAAACCAGAATAAATCATGATCCAAGTACAACACCAACTTGAGTAGTCAATGCGCCGCGACATTCGTGAAGCGTCGATCATAGATGATGTGGGAATTAGGGAGGGAGAGAACTAAGGAAAAACTTGATGTCTTCAACCACCGAATTGAGGATAGAGGCTTTAAGGCAACGACAGTTAACTGCCTGTACAAGTTGTAGGGGGTTACACTATAATCGAGGTGAATCCGACATACAATAATATGATATGACTTGATTTTATTCTAGACTGTATCGGCAAGTCTTACTTTTGTGTACACAATTAAATAGCATTATTGCATTTTTTTTGTATTAAATACTTTGAGTTGGGGTGTCGTCACAATTCACAAATGCAAGAAGACGCATAATAACGATGGCATGGGCAAGGGCATGGGAGAGTTGGGGTAACCATTAGAAAATGGGTTCAAAGCCTCAATGGCCGGGAATTTCCGATCATAAGAAGATTCCATTCCCAATTAATATTATTCTCCCTCGTGGCTATGATTATTTGAGTTGACTTAAGATTGGGCAAAGAATAATATTGAAGCTAGCATCTGGTACAAGTTTAGCTTCTATCATGGCTTAAAACTAAAAGAGGGAATCATGATGTATGCATGCATATTAATATTATTATTATTATTATTATTATTATTATTATTATTATTATTATTATTTCTTTTTTGAAATATGCATGCAAATTATTATTGGCAGTTACAAGCATGATGTATGCATGCATATTATTATTATTATTATTATTATTATTTCTTTTTTGAAATATGCATGCAAATTATTATTGGGCAGTTACAAGCATGGCGTATTTTATGCAAATTTTATAAAAGCACGTGAAGTTGAATTACTTTTTCTTTACTTTTTTACGTGAAGATGCTCATTTGTTGATTTTTTATTTTATTTTCTACAATTTAAATACAATATTATTGATGAAAAAACTACAACTATTCATGATTTATAAAAATCAAATAATGAAAAGATATTTGGATCTTGGCCATCCACTTGTTTGAGATATCAGTTTTGTCCACCCATTAAAAGAATGTGTTGGAGGTTGACTGACCCTTCCATAATGAGAGATTCTTATGTGAGGAATTCGAAAATTGTAGGTCATGAGGTGAAGTGAGAGAGAGTGCGGTAATTATATGGGGTAGTTGTGAATCTTAAAATATGAGGTGGTGGGGCAATGAGGGGTTTTGTGTCCTCATGGACACGTGGTTTGGATGCCAAACCTGAGACTTTCTTTTCCATAATTTTGGCAAAGTGCCAGTTCACGGTTCATCAAGTAATTTTTTTATGTCGTTGACCTTCAAAATATTTAATTTTTTCTAAATGACATTTTTTTAGCTCTTAACGTGCACGCTTCTGGTGTATGTCGGAGTCTTGGCAGCTTGGAGGAGGACCAGGTGCCCTCAAGCTATATATCAATGTCTACTGGCTAGACAACTTAGGTCTGTTTGGCACTGTTTTATTTATACACATTATTCTTCTTATATATCTATATTTAGTTTTGTTTGTTGTTTTAGTTTGATTTAATAGTTTTTTTTAAATTTATTTTGGAACAATTAAAACCATTTTAGTTAATTCTAAAGAAGCACCTACATGATCATAATACAATTGTTTATAGAAAAAGCACTTATGAGCGGCATTGCATATCCTACTAGTGAAGCACCCGTGAACTAGGTTTAGCACAAAAACTTAAGGGTGTACTTAATTATAAAATTACTTTTTAGTTCTTTCAAATGTTTTTTTATGGATAATTTAAATTTTTTATAGAAAACTTATTGTACTTGTAATAAAAACGTACATTTTTAGCAAAAGCATTTCATGTATAAACATTCCGAGAAAGAAAAAAAAAAGGCAATTAGCTACAATAAACATATTTTGACATTTGGTTGTAAAAATAATCAATATTCATTATATCATTGTTGTGTTGTTGTCATGTCATCGTTGTGTTGTCAATATATAATCAATTTGTCATCCTTATTGAAAAATAATCATTTCTGCAAATCAAATATTAAAATATATTTATTATAGTTATTTTCCCCAAAAAAAAAAAAAACAACCCTGTAAGAGGCATTGGGCCAGCCCTTAAAAATAGGCCGAGCTGAATTAAAAAATGACGAGGCTCAATTCCTTAATATACGAGTTGGGTCGCGATTCATAGGTTTGGTCACCCGCAAAGTTCACTGAGTTGGGCTAAAGAACAAAAATTTTGTTCCAAATCAACCCAAAACAACACATGATACATGACAATTACAATCTTATCTAGCTAGCGGCAAATGTAGTGATTTATAGCATCTCCAACAACACTAATTAAATTTTTGTTATTGTAGCCAAATGACTCAAATGTTAATTTGACTAGCCACCACAATACTAGCTATTTTAGTTTAAGTAGTTAAAATATTTTAATATTATTTTTTCCTAAACTTAACAACCCAAGCTCTTTTTCTTCTCTTGAAGTCCACATCGCACCCCAACACTTTCGGAATAAGCTATAATGCTTACAATTATTTTATACTTACACGAATCCAACTACTAACTATTAAAAGAATCTAACCATTAATGATTAGTTTTGTGTAAGCATAAAATGCTTGTAAGCATTTGAGCCGGATCCAACACTTTCACCTTCCACATCTCTTTTCTCTATTTGCTTTTCATCTCTCTCTCCAATCACACAGCCACCACAAGATGCCCCACAACCACCACCACTGCAGCTTCAATTCCACTACCACAGTAACTTCAAATCCATCACTAGCATAGATTCCTTAACATGGCCCCACCGTAGCAGCTGATCTCACCAGCACCGTGACATCGTCCACATAGCATCAATTCCACTACCACTGATATGTTGTAGCACCAGACCACCACCACCATAGCATCAATCCACCACCACCGAGTCCACCACCACCATAGCATCAATCCACCACCACCGAGTCCACCGTAGCATCAAATCTGCTACCATCGTAGCAGACGCAACCCACAAAAAGTGCAATTTTATAATTTTTTGTGTTTAGAAAAAATTTAACTCTCTCTCTTCTTCTAACTAAATCTAACTAGTTAGTATTTACAAAGTTAGAATAGCTAATCATTTAGAGCATCTTCAATCATGCTCTCTATTTTCAAGTCAATTTTTAGCTAAAAAGGCTAGAAAGTTATTTTATAAAATTTCAACTCCAACCATACTCTCTAATTTAGGGAGTCATAATAATTGTGAACCAATGAGAATAAAATTTTTATTTAAAATATTATTCAAATTGTAATAACTAATGCTAATAACTTTTTTCTCACTCCCTAAATTTAGGAACTTCTAGAGGTTTTGCTATCCTAGAAGCATAATAGGGAGTGTGATTGGAGATGAAAATTTTCAGCTTCTCCCTATATTTTGGCTAGGAGCTCATTTAAAGAGCCCATTAGAGATGCTCTTAGCTAGTCTGTTAGAGCTTGATTTTTTTACATTTTTTATTAAAGTAGCCAAAAAGCCTCATTTAGCTGTTGGAGATACTCTAAAGAAGATTTTCATATAAATGAGATTTTCTAGTTACTCTAGAATATTATATATTCACGGAGTTGTTAAATGTCAGACCATAAGTTATAATGACTAAGATCTGTACTCTGGATCAGCATAGAATTTTCTCATTTGAATTTTATTCTCAAGACGTCTAACTTAACTAGATCTCGTTGACTTGGCGATTAATTTGTAGCTGAGCTAAGTGACTGATATCCATAGGATAAGTGTCTGAAGGGTCATAAGCTGTGTATGTTCTGCTTGCACTGATTAAATTGGCGGCCTCAGTAGGATGAAATGAGTCCCAAAACACATATTCACTCCTATTCTGGCATGGAGTTAGATCAGGAGTGCACTGACCGACACCATCTGCTTCACAACACCCAACATTCAAAACCTTGAACCCTGAAATAAATAAAAATATAATCATTTTTTTAATAATCATTTTTACAAGAGCATAAAAAGAGAGTTTCAATATTATAATCTGACTATGGAACATACGTAGTGTTGATAAGTCTATCTCATAGATAACATATCAATATTATTGTCAATAATAAAATATAGATATTTTGTCCATGCATTTTTGACAATATCGATTTACATACATTCTTCAATAAAGAACAAACGTTTGGGTCAAACTTTAATAGTAAATATCATTTAATGGTATGCACTGTTGCATAGTTTCAGATTCATTTGAGGCACACCTCAAACTAATCTGGACCATTCAATAGTCGTACCATTAAATGGGTTAATGTACCACCCAAGATTTTTCTCAAACGTTTGACACAAAAATTTATCTGCCGAATTAAAGAACATGCATCTCACAAAATTATATCCGAAATACGTACCAACTAATGTAGGGTCCCCTGAGCCCATTCCATAACTGTTGATATAGATAAATTGTGAATAATTGAGATTGGTGTTGAGCTCATCAACAAGAGAGACAAGTTTTTGGTTGAAAATTTGGGATGCATTGTTCATTATATCCACACATGCAGACCCATTTGTGCCATAGGTCTTAATTGCATCTGGGGTGCAGCCTATTAGTCCCAGTCCAACCAAGGCCACCTTCCTTGCTCCATACCGGTGCAACCTCTTTAAAAAGATAATATCAAACAAAATAATCAATTTTTTCCGTTTTAAATAAGTGAAGAATGCAAGACTTTTTTCATTTTAAATACTAGTATTTTTTCATATTTAAAATGAATTGTGACATTGATAAAAATGGTAATTTAAAATGAAAATACTTTTTTCATTCACAGCAATTTTTACAAACAAAGGTATATTGATAAAAACGGTAATTTAAAATGAATTGTGACCTAATTTAAAATGTTTGTGACCTAAAGCTAAAGTAATGTTTGAACTCAAGTAGCCCAAGTGAAAGAAGAAGTGAACTACTCTAAAATATATGTAAAAAAAAGCCAAAAATGATATTTAATCTAGTTTCTGTATAATTCTTTTTATTAGTTCAAGTAGTCCAAATTACAATTTGGAAAATTAAAATAAAATGTGCTAATTAGTTACTTACCAGTATTTGGCGAGTGTATTGTTTAATAAGAACTTCAGCATATTCCTCAAGGGTATATTTTTGACTGGTGGTATAATACTGGGGCATGAAGTAATTGTTGATGTAGTCATTGCTGCCCATTCCAACTGAATATAAGCACTGGTTTAAGTGCTTTTTGGCTAAGCTTTTCTTTCCAAATATGTCGATAATGCTCGACACTGTAGTTCTGTGATTCTTCAACTGTTCCCCCATGCTAATACGTGCACCCTGCAATGACAAATTTATTAAACTATTGATTATACAACAATTGGCCAAAAGCAGAGTTAATTTAATTGATTAAGTATACCAGCTGCTTGGCACTTTCTCTTCGAATTCCTGCTGAACCAGATGCATAATTAACACCTTGGAGTATGTCTGTGCCATTAGCAGAAGCAAATGATGGAATGTAGTTTTTAAATCCTAGAAGTTCAGCTGTAATCAGAAGCTTAAGCTGTCAGAGAATGGACAAAAATGTATATCAAGCTTACACTCTCTCACGGGCAGGCTCATTCTGCTTGTAGAGAGGCAAACCAATAGAGAACGAGAGACAAACACATTAGCCTATAAGTGTAGCGCCCCATGCTACACCCTCTAAAACCAACAAAGAAGTGGGGAAGGAGAATCGAATTCAAGATCACTTGCAAATAAGACTCTGGTACCATGTTAGATAACTTCTAAACACAAAAGTTTAAGATGCTAAAAAATGAATCAATGTATATCAACCTTACAATACTGAACACAAAAGGATCACAAAATATAAACTACAATGTTTCGACCATGCTGAAGTTTTTTTTCCATATTTTTAACTTTTAGTTCCAAACCATCTTAATTATCCAAAGTAATTTGCCATATTAATTGTGAGTGTACGTATTGAAGCAAGATCAAATAAGAAAATGAAGGTGGAGAAGAGGAGCCGACCAAGAATATCGACTATGTTTCGACCATTGCAGAACCTTCCTGTTGGGCCAGCAGGAAAGTCGATACCATATGGCTTGTAGTTGACTTTAGCCAATGTGGGAAGATTGTTGTTGTTGCCAGGATCAGCTACTGAGTCTCCAAATATGAAAAAGCAAGGCACCTCTGGCTTTCCCTGAACAACTTCTGGCTTTCCCTGAACAGGTTGCTGCATGTTCGATACCCAAGATAGAGCAATCACCAAAGCCAATAGTTTAATGCCACCAGCCATATCAAGAACACAAATTAGAAAACCAAAATTTTGAATAATATTTTAAATAGAAGAGAATGAGGCAAAAAAGTGAAAGCTAGAGTGGCTATTTAAAGAACATAAAATGAAACTTATGATGAGACTAAGGCGAAGTTAGGCAAGCACACTCCTTGGTTCTGGTTAAAAGAATAGAAAATTATTTGGACTCATTTAATATTTACTGACACGCTCTGAGGTAAACTCTATATTATTATATATAAACCCCAATATATTAGAGATCGTGCCAATCTTGTATTTCCGAATAAGATCACCCAAAAGAATAATAAAACCCTTGTATAAATACAAAAGATATCTCCAAGAAAAAAAAATACGACCAAAGGCAATAGTAGTGTTGAGAAAAAAAAAAAGCAAAATAAATAATATTCAGAATCTTCCAAGACTTCTGTACCTTGTCCTCTTTCATACCAAAACCTCACATGTCTTTGAAAAGAATTGTAGACAGCTCGATCTTCATAAATTAAAAGTGGGGATTTCGTTGATTCTCTCATGGTGGCCATGTAAAAATCAAAAGGATGAACAATCTCACGTACACATTAATCTGTAGGATTTCCCACTATTAAACAAATCAATCTTTGTCTTCACATCCGAAAAGTCTTGTCTAAATTTCGTGAGATGCATATCTAACCATGAATTTAAATTTTCATCTCTATAAGGCTATCTCCAATCCAAATGTTTCAAATCCTAAAATTTAGCCCCGTATTTTGAACTATTTATCTATACGTATGAGGTTTGTTAGTTTTTTCCTCCAACCCAAAGAGACCTATAATTCCCACCCCCAACTTTACAATTTGTTAAACTTTTGTATTTCCTTGATAATTTTTTTTTTGGAAACAATTTTGGAATTAGTTTTTGTATAATCTATGTTGTTTTGTTTTTACGAATGTTTCAATGTAAAAAAAATTCAAAATGGGCCATTAGATTAAAAATGTATACGTTGAAAAAAAAATTCAAAACTGACCGTTGGATTCCAACGGTCACTAAATCTGGGCCACAAATTTTTGTACCCGTTGGAAAAGAAAAAGTGTGGGCGTGCCACACTAGATTAAAACCCACAAATGCGGGTGGGCCATTGGATCTCAACGGACAACTCATCTGGGCGGTTGAATATGGGATTACCGTGCTGCTGCCCACACTGGATTGAAGCCCTGCCTTTTCTGCTGTCTTTTTCTGTATTTTCTGCTGGCTGGGGCCCGCAAGTCTGCCCCCAACACATGCAGCAAGTCGAAATCCCCCCCCCCTCCCCCCACCTCCCCTTGGAGATAGCCTAATGGAAATGATAAAATAATAATTAAGAAAATGTAAAAGAGATTGACATGGTTCAGCCATAAAAGTATAGATATACCGTCACATTAAACACCTAATTAGTTTTATCTTTCTATTTTGCTTATATCTAAAAATACTTAATTTTTAAGTACAGTAAAACCTTTATAAAATCATGAAATCGGGACCAAACCAATTTTATAATTTTAGGGAGGTTATTACTTAATAGAGGTGTAGTTAAAAAAAACTATTTATTGACTTATTTATCTTTAATGAATGTTGTATTTCCTAAATAGGATTCCTTGGGTGCCAAGTATTTTATTTCTTGCACATATGTACCTACAAGCTCAAAGATGTGACATCAATTCTAATAACTAAAACATTGTCCCAAACAACTTTAGAGAAATATTTTAGTTAATCTTAAACTTTTATTTGTGATATTACATATTTTTGTACTCATTGACAATTATTACTATGTGGAGACGTGTTTCCTTAATGTGAGACCAAGAAAAATATAACTTATTAAAATATAGAGTTTATTTATATACATAACTGGTCCCAAGTTGGGACCGAAATTTTTTATGACTTTAAGAAGATTATTCCTTTATAGAATATTACTTTAGAGAGATTTTACTTTATTTGTGACACAAATAGTTAATAGTACAAAATAATGCACTTTATTTTATGTTATGTTTTGTTAAGTCATCATGCACTCCTATCCCCCGCTCCCCTATCACTAGTAAAAAATACCACTTTACTTTGTGTTTTGTTAAGTCATCATGCACTCCTATCTTATTACTATTTTAATAATATAAACCTTGTTAATCTAACCCTAAAACATCACCTTTCTAGTCATATATATGGTAGGATTGCACGAGAGATAAATAAATAATCTTATTATCATTTGAGAATTGTTATTGACACTTTAAAATTGTCTTTCACTTATTATTTGACAGGGAAGAAACTGAAATATATGACAGGTGTGCATGATGACTTTTTAGAGTGTCAACAACAACTCTCTCTTCATTTTTAGAATTTAAAAAGGATAATATTTGCGTTCCCCCATGGAGGAGGAATGCACACAACCCACCCTTTATGAATAACGTATATTTACCGTATAAATTTCCTAATCAGAACCTTTCAATTTCTTAATATTTATTTGAAAATCATTCTTACAAAAAATAATTCGTATTGAAGATATTTTAGTCATCCAAATGTATGAAACAAATCAACGGTGTGAGTACCAAGAGTAACATATTTATGATGAATCATCCATTTATTTAATACATTTTAATGACTAAACGATATCCGATTCGAATAATATTTTTTCAGGGATAATCTTCAAATGAAGATTAAGAAATTGAACGGTTTCAATTATGAAGTTTATACGGTGAAGATACGTTATTCATAAATGGTGGATATGTGCATTCCCCCATGGAGGAATGCAAGTATTATCCATTTAAAAATATTTTTATGATTGGTACAAATTAGATTAAAAAAGGGAAGAAACTACAAATATGTGTGATCTAGTTAAGTGTTACATATGATAAGACACGCATGCACATAAGGTTATCGTTTTCCATATATATTTAGTTCTTTTCGTCAAATCTTAAAAAGTTGGAAATGACCTTTAGCTTCATATTTACGAATGAATTAGCTAGGTTAGAAATTCTACCTTCTCCAATCGCACGCCTTATATAGACACACACCACCGACACAAAAAGATAAAAGGTGGAGTTGAGAGATTTCCTTTCATTTGAGTACGTAGTTGTACTATTTGAAAAATAGTGAAGGATAATCAAGATAACACTCGAGAATTAAACTCTTGGCATCGATATTGAGGCAAAGTGTTTTAACCAAAAAAATGAAAAATTCCCACCTTCTTGCAATAAGTTGATTTCGCGATGGCGTGCATTTTGTTAACCAAAAGGTGGAGACAAAGTGTTTGCGTAAAAAAAAAAAAGCAATATTTATATATGCATGTGTGTATATTTATACAACCGAATATATGTGGTTCTGATGCCTAGAGAAAAAAAAAATAGATGTGATTATATATCGTAATAATCACGTTTGTCACATCGCCTGCAGTTTATGGTCAAATTGCTGCAGCAAGAACTAACAGGACAACAATCTAGAATTGAATCATGCCCTACCTATCTTTGGAGGGATATATATGTTACAGCTACCAGCCATTTCAGCTACTGCATGGCCATACATGCAATGCAAGATCTATGAGTAGTCACAATTAAAAGGCAGGAAGTTTTGGCTCCTAATAACCTAGCAACTCTAGCTGGCGTTTTGGCTTCATATATATGCTTCTTAATTTTATTTGGATCCACTGATGTCACATGTTGCTATTTTCCTCACACTCCAAAACCCTAGCTATATATTATTGTCCTCACACTCCTAGTCACTTATTAACTACCATTGACTGTTCCTTTAGGTTGGGTTTAACCTATAAATGCTTCCTCCTTTTGTATTGCTAGTATTCTTTTGTTCCTATCAAACTTTCTAGATACATCATTTGGTTTTTAATTATCTTGGATATTGTTATAATCATATACTAGCAATTTTAGAAATTCTATGCATGATGAAAAAGTTGGAGGAAATAGGAAAAGGGGTATAGTCGGAGAAACACATGATTTTTTTTTTAAATTTTAGTTTTAAAAGGTATTGTTAGTTACAACATTACGTACCCTTATTATATGTCAATTCGTGATGAAACGCAAACAAGGGTAAGATCACTTATAAAAATGGTTGACAATAAGGTTTCTCTTAATGTATAGTACTCTATAGTAAAGATACAGATACGAGAGGAAACATAATAATGAGGGCATAATGTTTGTCGGTGTGGTAGGTGATGTTCAAGAGGGAAGAAAGTTTGGGTAATTTTACAATCATACTCACCATAAAAAATTAAAAAATTAAAAAATTAAAAAGTTATTTTTCCACTTACTTTATTTCTGAAATAATCTCGAATACGTATATTTAAATATTATTATGTTTTTTAAGAAAAAACATCATCCCTTCCTTGACACTTGCTTGGCGGCATATCCTTGGGAAAAGAGAGGAACGGGAGGGGAAGTGAGATAGAGACAAATGGTCGGGGAGAGAGAGAGAGAAGGGTTTTCTGGCACAGAGGAGAGGGCCAGCGATGGTTTTTTAATTTTATTTCAAGTTAACTCCTTAACTTGCTGTTAAATGATAGGATTTGTGAGCTGAAATATGGTAGAATACATATATTGACACATACGGATATATGCATATGTAATACATATATATGGTCAAAAATCATTCAGAAGGCACGGTAAACAGATGGAGCTCATTTAATCCAATCGAAGAAATTGGAAAAACGTTTCTTCTTGAGCGTTCCTCCTCCTCCCAAAGGTTGCTGGGCTTTCTTCGGTGTTTTTTCAGCTTTCACGGATAGAGAAAGGATGGGGGGAGAGAAACGGGGTGGGTGGGGGCAGGGGAAAGGTTGCTGGATTTTTCAGTTTTTTTTTTCTTTTCTTTGATGTATAATGAATTTATAAATAGAGGTGTAAAAGTCTTTTTCTATAAGGATATTTATGTCATTAAATTTTTTATTAAAATGTAAGTAAAAAAATAAAATAATGAAGTGAGTTTAACAGCATTCTCTTAAAAGAGTGAGAATTTAAATTTTAAAATGTGGTGTAAATAAAAAGGTCATTGAACTCAAATAAGAGTGGTGTGTAATTAAATAGAAAAATGTTAAGATAGAGAAAAGGACAGACAACCTCTTCTTTTGTTTTTCGACAAGGTGTTTATAAAAGTTTTTTTAGACGTAATTTACTTAAGTCACTTTATATTTTAAATATTATATTAAGTCAATCAATATTTTAGATTTTTTTTTTCAAACTACTGCATTTGGTATTTACCTCTCTTAATATAGCTCAAAGTAGTAATATTAATTGTATAAAAAAAGAACACTAATGAAGAGAAATTTTAATAAGTAATATTAACCTTAGTTGGAGAGGACAATTATTTTTATTGGCTCTGATTAACAAAAAAATTGTTCCAATAAACATATGCTAAAAAATCAAATGACTATTGATCTATGCCGAAAAATAAATTATTTATTAACTTCAATAAAATTTTCTACTTTTGACAAAAAGAAAAAATTCTATTATTTTTAAAGAAAATTGAAGATCACAAGCCAACAAAATTTATAAATCAAAGATTTAAAAAGTTAACACCATTCAACAGCTGGAAAACCACCAAGGATATTAAGTCATTGACTTGTCGCCTTGGTAATAATACTATGCACTTATGCAGCTGACAGATGTGACACCAAAGGTGGGGGTATATATTGCTATTCAAATTCACCTATTCAATCTGTCTATAAAATTGACAAGAAATGTCATGAACTTTGGAAAATAATTGAGACAAGGTCGGCGCCACAACTCATAGAGCTTCTTTGTCTTTCTCTAAAGTCTAATACCAAACAAACTCATTTTCGTATTAATTTTAACCTTTCAGTAGTACACAAGAAGAAGATCAAAGATGATAAACATTTCAAAATTCTAAAAACCAAACATGATTAACTGCAACAAAGAAAACCATGACGTACAAGAAGCAAGACGTATTATATATAGCTGCTAGTTGTTTTTATGATATGGTGCAAGCATGATTATATGCCACTGCAGCCATAATCATTGATGACGACGATTAAAGAAGGGCAAGCCGGCGTATATCGACAGGGTAAGCGTCCGAGGCCCGAACGGCGCTGTATGCTCTCCTTGCTACAACAGCATTGCCAGCCTCAGTTGGATGAAATGCATCCCAAAATAGATACTCATCCCTATTTTGGCATGGAGTTTGGAAAGGAAGACATGTAATTTGGCCATTGTTCCTCCCTACCCCACAGCACCCTGCGTTTGTAACTCTAAATCCTGAAATAAAACACACCAAAAAACAAAAAGTTTGTTCCAACCATGTCACAAATTTATCTTCCTAGAAGTAAAAGAAAAAAAATATCCAAGGGAGTTTTAAGCAATAGTTAGGGCAAACTTCATGAACCACTCTGAAAAACTATCTTGAAAAGACAAAAAAAAGGTTCATTTAAAATGTTTTGCGACATTTTTACCTTGATTTTCCTCCTTTATTAGTCGACCATGTTAAAATTAACAGACAAGCAATCACGTGACCAAGAGCAAGAATTTTCATTTTTACCTACTTCATCAGTCAATTGGTGATTGCGTGATCTCTTATTCGTTAATCTTAACTAAATCAACAAACAGAAGAAAATCGAATAGGCCGGGTTTAAGTGTCGCAACGTATAAAAAATGGTTGTATTTTCAAGACGAATAATAGAGGGTTCCTGAAAATTTCCCTTTGTAATTACCATATTGTGCAGGGCTGCTTATTATGTCCTGGAAAATGCCATAAGAGTCTACGAAGATAAATCTTGCATCTGCTAGATTAGTGTTGAATTCATTGGCAAGTGCCTTGAGCTTGCTATTGAAAATTTGGTTTGCAGAGTTTATTTTTTGTACGCATGAGGAACCATCTGGGCTATTTTGTGCCAATTCATTTGGACTGCAACCTATTTGACCAATTCCAAACAACACAACCTTCCTTGCTCCATAATTGTACAAAATCTATACAGCACACAGCAATCAACATTAAATAATTTTAATATGCCTCTTTTTAAAATAAACCACCTAATAATAATATTGAAAATTTTCATAATATAGTTGCACTCACATACGTATAAATATATATTATACGCAAATACACCAAAAAGTATACGTATTATACATAAAATAAGCAACACACGAGCCTGAGATCTATTCAAGGGAGTGTTACGACCTTAATAAGAAATGTTCTCTTACCAAATCGACAGACAGCATAATATATTAAATTGTTTGTTGAGGTAACGCTACTTATGTATTAACAATATAAGTTCATAACCATAAAAAAAAAATGGTCTTGATCGATGAATCTATATGCACAAAAAAATGAATGGAAGGGGAGAAAGACTAACCCTTAGCTGTTGAGTGTAATCGTGAATAAGCGAATCGGCATATTCCTCCGGGGTAAATTGGTTGGCGGTGTTGTAAAATTGGGGCATGAAATAGTTGTTAAGGTAATCGTTGCTGCCTAATCCAACTGAGTATATGCATCTGCTCAGATAATTTGCAGCTTGGTCCTCATCGCCTAGTAAGTTTATCACTTGGGACACTGTATTCTGGTAATTCTTTACCTGACCACTAAATGTTATCCGGCCTCCCTAAAACATTAATTAAAACATGATTAGATATAATTAAGACACATTAAGCATAATGTTATAGTGAAAATATTATGTGTCATGGAAAATTGTAATCACCAATTGGCGTCCAGTTTCTTCTCTAATTCCAGCAGCTGCAGATGCAAAGTTAACTCCTTTGAGTACGTCTTGGCCTCTAGCAGTTGCATAGGGAGGGATGAAATCATCAAAACCCAGAAGCTCAGCTGCATGCAGTTAATTTGAAGTCATCAGTAACTCAGTTATGAACTTATGATGAATTTCACTGTTTAGGTAAGTGGTTTGTGTCTCCCATGCAACATGGTTTTTACTTTTTACACATGCAGTTATTTTTCCCCATTTGAATTATTTGAATTATATGATCATGTAACTAGATTTATGGGATTTCTGCATTTTTAGGAAGCAACATGTTAAACGCTCAGAAAAATAAATTATCACTTCAAGGTCATAAATGATGAAAACAGACTGGTTGAGGAGACTTTCTCGCATACTTCGGAGTATTTCGTATTCTCGGTATTTTAATCGTTAAATTTTTATTTTAAAATATTAAAATCAATATTCAACGATTAAGAAATCAGGAGTACGGGATACTCTGGAGCACCCAAAAATTTTTGCTAGTTGAGAGCTACCATTTTTTGTTGCTACTTTTATTTTGTTTTCAAAAAATGGATAGGAAGGCTGCATGTACACAAAATCCAAGACATATATAAGAGAATTCTTGGTCTCAAAAATTCATTACCAAAATGCAGGTTTTCACAAATAATTGACATGAGATTTATGTAAAAAATAAGTGATCATAATCAGCTATTTAGCCGAACATGCATGTCAAATACACACAAAGCAGGATTTCAAATTTCACAATTTCAGCTTAAAAATTTTGTTTAGAGAAAAGGTACTATATTTATTTATGTAAAGAGAAATTCGATCGTACAAGAAGATAGGGTCCAATCTTGTGGCCACACTAAAACCTTGCCGAACCAACATTACAACGTCACATTATTTTACTTATTTGGATGGACCAACTAGACTAGTTACGACACAACATCACAACTCGTGTACTGTGATAAACGAGAGATTTCCTCATGTTATTAATTCAACATGTGGTGATTGTTTATTGGACAGATAATATAGTTTTTGAACATATTAAAAATAAATATTAGACAGCGACGCTATTAGAACTAAATATTAGTCGGAAGAAAGAAAAGTGCAAGCATGCATGGCAAATGTTAGTGGAAAATGAAAACGAGAGAAGGGGAGAGAGAGAGAGACAAGCTCACCAACAACATCAACGGTGGTTTTTCCGTTGGAAAATCTTCCGGTCGGTCCACCAAAGTCGATCCCATAAGGCAAGTAGTCAGCTCTGGCCAAGGACTGCAGCTGGTTGTTATTGCCATTATCAACCAAAGAGTCCCCAAAAATGAAGTAGCAGGGCACTTGCGGTTCAGCCCTAGCGCCACTCCACCACAGGCTAACGGCCAAAACCACCACACTCGCCACCCACATTCTCCTCACCATTCCCGCCATCATAGAATCGACCCCAATTTAGCAATAAAAACTAAAAGATGGGAAAGAAGAATGAGAAGGACCAAATGGCTAGAAAGGTGAGAAAAAAACCCTAAACAGGGAAGGTGAGTGTGTGAGGAACATAAAAGCAAGGTTGATGAGAATATATAGTAGCAGGGAAGCAATGGCAGGCAATGCATAGCTTTTACAGTTGAGAGAGTTAGTTCGAGGCATTTATTACACGCGGATATAATGTGAAAGATTGTATGGCAAAGCCCAGCTCTGACACCTCTCTCTATTTTTCTCCCTGAACTTCTCATAATTTTTGCATTCCAATACCTCTTCAATAAGTCTTGCGTATCCAATGTGCATCTTGGCCTTTGTCGGTACTTTTAATTAAAATTCAATGACACTAACATTAATCATTGTATTAATTCAATCTGTAATTAATCAGCACTGCATAATGGTAACCTCATGATCATATATATTTGCTTATTTCCATGCACTAAATTTGTGCAGCTCCTACTACCCTAGCTAATTGAGACACCATTGGTTCTAGATTTGTTCAAATATACTTTTGTCATAGGCGATGTTGTATCTAAGTGTTTTGATGGCATGTTTAGTTATCAGAATTGATTCTTAACTTCACAAGGGTATTTAGTGGAGGAGCCAGACTTGGTATCTTGGAGAAGCAAATAGCTTAATTGTTTGGGAAGAATTGCACATAACCTTGTAAGTTTGTGCATGGTGTTGATAGCATCAATCCCTTATCGGGGAAATAACGCATTTTGCATATGTTTATAAGTAATTGGGTTACTCTCTGTCAATTGGTTTTGTGGTGGAACCCCAACTTCTTCATGGTATCAGAGCCAAGTTGTCATGCGTTTAAAGCCCAATGGCCACACATGTTCCACGTCACCCGATTTGTGTTGTCCACGTGCTAGGCTTGAAAATTCGCCACATGTGAGGGGTCGTGTTGAGAGTATCAATCCCACATTGGGGAAAGAAGGGTCATTGCATGTGCTTATAAATAATTAAGTTACTCCCCATATCGCCAATTGGTTTTATGGTGGAATCCTAACTTCTTCACATAGTTCAAAGGAGTTTTTGGAGTGTGGGGAGTCACATCCACTTTAGGCCTATATGCATATCTGCCTTCATAGATATTGAAATTATTTTGATTGTTATTATATGTGTTCACTAACTCATAATAAAAAGTATGTGGGTTTTATATCACAATCCTATAATCTAATACTTCAATAAAAATTAGATTGATTCGAAGGGGATAGTTGATCACATACTCATTCATTCTCTGTTATATTCCAGACTTGCCTGAGTCAAGTCTTTCTACGTTCCAAGTAAACATGGTATACGGCATGAGATTATGAGCACCGTAAACAGAAATTGAAGATTTGGACAGTAAAATGGAGTTAACACTATGTATTATTCATCAATCATAATTAAACTAAATGAATAATTTTATCCTAATCATTTATGTTAATATATGTAATACTACCTCTATGTGCTACACTAGTTTTGGACCTGGTATCCATGCTCAACTATTGCAAAGTCAACTTTAATTTTTCTAGAGCTCTGTGGTCCTCTCATGCATTCTCTCTGTCCATTTTGCGTTTACTTTGGCTCCTCACCATTTAGTGCATTGCAGAACTGATGAAGCAAATTAAAAAAGAGAGAAGAGCGCGCTATATTCTGATCTAGAAAAAGGGTCATGGGGAACAGATAAAATCAAGGGCTGAGATTCAAGAATCAAGGCATAACATAATTATTGGTGTCTGAAGAATCTGTCTGGCAAGAAAAATGTTAGGAATATTTCATTTTTGAAACTTTCTTGTGTGTTCCGGAATATCTAGTATTTTAAATGTTTAAATTATTAAATTTTTGTTTAAAAATACAAAATTCAAGATTTAATAGTTAAAATACCCAAAGTAACCGGTATTCCGAAGTACTTAAGAATTTTTGCTCATTTTTTGTATCACACTAGTGTACTATTTAATGTGATAAATAATATATAGATGTCACGTCAATTAATGAATTTATCTCAATGAATGTTGATTGTATGCATCACTTGTCACATAAAATAATATACTAATGTGGTATAAAAATGTAATTTCATTAGCATTGTTCGTCCAACAATGACATTGCCATTGAACATGTTCTACAAAAATGTATACCAAACCAACCCACATGCAATTTAATGTAGGAGGGTGGCAAACTTTAATGTTTTGGACGAATTTAATTTCATTGCAATTGCATTGCATGCCCTGTAAGGATAAAAGCCTTTACAGCCATCTCCCTAGCTAGCATGATTGACAAGAAAATGGATATACAATTTGGTAATAAAAGATGTCTTTTCTAATGTTTTCATTGACTTGTATGCGTCGGTGGTCTCCATTTCATGTGGAAGGGGAAGACAAAAAATGTACAATATAGTGAAAGCCAACTACAAAATAAGCAAACCCAGCTACCCAAAACATGGCGAGCAGCATATATATAACCTAACTTTTTTTGGCCAAAACAGTAAGCACCTAACTACAAAAGAAGCAAAATAAACCCTAAAGAAATGTGTTAGAGAAGCTAAACATTAGTCAAAAGGGGTTCGACAACATCACAAACAGTTGAAAATATCATCATTACGGTCCATTGAGTGACACATTTGTTCCATTTAGTGGTAAATTCAGCCCATAAAATGGGGTAGCACCACTTCAAAGGTCTCATATAAACCATTTGATTAGTTTAATGCATCTTCATCTGATTGATCCAATGCATCAACTTATGAGTAATTTGTAAATGTTTACACTTAATATGTGTTTGTACCTTAAAAACCGATCGAGTGAAAAATGTATTAAGATGCAAAATATTGTAAACGAACTTGACACGTTTTACTAGTCAATTTGAGAGGGTAGAGTCATCCCTTTTTAAGTTGACTCAGAAGTGAAAGGAAAGTAGCACCTCCGTGGAAATCGATCTTTCTCATCTCATCAATCTTCTTGATCCGCGGTGGTCCCTGAGCCGAAGCAGTCAAACATTACAATATAGGGCCAAATGACAAACTTTTATCGCTTTATCTTCTTCACCATCTCTCTCACTCTTTATAGGAGAGGTTTTTGGCTGGTTTGCTGCTGTGGACTTGTGAAAGTTTAAAAAGCTTGTATAGCTTTTGTCATTGTAAAAGTTAATCACTGCTTGTATTTATACGGAAATGCTCCTAGTAGCACCATTATCGTGATAAATTGACTGTATGATGATACTTTATACGGTTTTCGTTTTCGTTTTTGGATACGGAAATTCTCATATCCATATCTGCCCCAATGAGTCATCAACGGAAAACAGGTGTAGTAAGCCAAATTGTTATCCCCAGAGTCAAGTCACTAGTTTAAAATTTTTTTTTCTTTTTATATTTTTTTTTACAAGCTGATATTTTAAATTATTCTAATTTGCAAAAAGATATTCAAACTTAAATATAAAAAGACCGGCAAAAACACTTGCTCTGACTAACTAGCCTAACCACGATCAACTTCAACTTCTCTTTTACAATTTTGGTTTGAGGGGGATCAAAAATGCGAGAGCTTAAAACATTTGACTGTGAATTTGTGAGTGTGAGGGAATAAATGGTCTATAAATTGGGACACATGAAACAAATGGTTCTGTTACATTGCATGCATGCTCTGCACAAACAATTAAATCTTGCAATATGTAGTAAAGATTTGAAGAGCATGAGTTTCACCAGCAGCACCAAGACCCGTGCCCCCAACTTTATAAACTGGGAAAGGGGATAGGATGAAGGAATGATAGCATTAATAAGCACGCGATTTTGCATCACTAAGAAAGTGATAACAGTTAAGTGTTTTTTATCGCAAGGAGTGACACAATTTAAATAAGTTAGTTGAGATACTATACTAGTAGTACTTAGCCATATCATATCACCTATCAAATATTTGCCATCAATTATTTCATCACCCACCACATGCCACTTATTTATGGGCATCACTGTATAGGCCATGGCCAGGCTATATCCGATTAAACAAAATTTGCATGAAAATATCTACAATTCTGACGTGTTTCTAGCAAAAACACTTTTAGCATAAGAGTTTTTTTTATGAGCACTCTCAAACATGTTTTAAAGGACTTGTTTGAGAATTCTTTAAGATCGACGCTCTTTTGAGTGTTTGGCATAAACAACTATAAAAGCATTTGGACTTCTAATTCAAGAAATTGGGAGGTGTTAACAGTTTAAAAAAGTCGTCACACTCTATCTTAGTGTAACAAACTATGGGCTCGTTTCGTATGTAGAATTAAATTGAAATATATAATTCCCTAATTTTAAGGTATGTTGAAGTGAGAAATGAAACAATTATGTCCAACTAGAGCAAAGAATATGAATTACTCACGAATAAAACTTATCAATTTCAATTCTCTACAAAATAGCAAGATTAGAAGGAATGAGTTTTTTTCATGTCTTATTATCTTCTCATCTCCTCCAAATGAAAAATTATTCACTTTTACCTTCAATATGCCTTGAAATTAGAAAATTATCCATTACAATTCAATCCTACATATCAAACGAGCATTATGAAGCAAATGATTGCATTATTATTTTAGAGTGCTAATAATAATTTAAAAATATATATATACTTCTAATATAAGTGTTTGTGAGTCAAAGTTGTTCTTACAAAAGCAATTTCAAACACAAAAGCAATCTCTAAAATTTATCTCAAATTGACATTAGATTCGAGAATCAATAAATAAAGGAGCCCATTGTCCTCTAAGTTGAAGGGCCCATAATTGTTGGGACGAAAGGACATAGAAAACAAATGTGACAAACTATTTCCTAGCTGCGTTACTATTCTCCTTAACTTGAAAGTGTTACAAATTATAAAAAGAAATACAAATATTCAAAATACAAATAAACCAAAAAACCAAATTTTCTTGTGTATGATGAAAGAAATACAAATTACAAGCTGCAAACATATATTAAAAGTGTCATAGTTCTTGGTGGTTGTTGGAGCCGTATTTCAATCCCAAATCCTTGAGGATTTGAATAACGCCTTGCAAATCATTGGAGCCCAATTCAAGACAATCCCTTAACAGCTCACCCTCCACCACCTCTCTCTGCACTGTCTTCACCAATTCTCTCAACGTTCCCTGTCACAAACCCCCAACGCCAATATTAATTATTATTTAATCAAGTAATTAAACTCGAAAATAGGAGAAAATTTTTTGTATTATCATCACACCGTTATAATTTCACACATTTTATAACACATGTACGTGTGTATATTTATTAACACTATATCCTATGTCACTGACATATAAAACTGTTCATCACTATTACGCATTAGTAACACATGTCACATTAAAATACGAATTAGCAACACATGTTTACTGATTTGTAACATGTGTCACGTTAAAATATTTAAAAGATCTGATTGGAATTGCTTCAGACGCAACTAAAAGTTAACCATCAAAATATTTTTGACTATGTTTGACATGTACACATACAAGTACTTCCTAATAAAAGTATTTTTAGTTTTAGGTCCGTATTTCACACTGACTTGTCTTGGATTCGATTCCTAACGCTGGTGAATCGCACAATAATAAATAGAAAATGTTAAATTACCTATGTGAGTATTTCCAGTCCTCGAAAGAATGAAATGTAATGCAATGGGCTCGTAACTGGTCCTTTTTTAAAATAAAAAATTAAAGTATCTTTTTATTAAGCTTTAAGTAAGAAGTGATACGGTGCGTACCGAATGATAGAACACTTTCAGGAGCCGACGGAGTAGCGAATTGGAAACCCTGAGGATACTTTGGTAATTCTGAGCGACCCAAGCGGCTCTATCGGAGTCCGATTTCCTCTGAGTCAAGTCACCCAGCCACTTCAGCAACTCGTTCGCGTCCAAAACGGCGCCGTATACCTCTATATAGGGAAAGTCCCTCCACGCGTAATTCCTGAGGTAGTCCCAGCCGGCGGACCACATGAACCCCCACACGCCCATCCCGAGCCCCCGCTCCAGCTTCGACGCAACGGCCCTGGCCCGCTCCGATCCCGAAACGTCGCCGCGTGACCCGCGGAGGTTGGCCACGCGCGTCATGAGCGAGTGGGCGAGGGAGAAGATGGTTCGGTACTGAGAGTAGGAGAAGGATTGGGAGGGCTGTGCTGTGGTCAGGAGGAGAACGGTGAGGAAGAGAAGGGTTGGGTGCGCCGGTGTCGTTTTGGCCATTGGGTTTTCTGGAGCTCTGAACGGGACTGATGATTGATCGACGGTTGAGAATGTTTGAGAATTTTAGTTCCGTTAGTCTGGAAACTGAACAGACTGGCGTAGGGCTGAAATCCAAGGGCAGGTCTGTGGGCTGGTGATGAGCCCAAAGGAACTTTGCATTATTGGGCTTTATTTGGATGCCCAATAATATTTCGGGTTTTACATTTTCACAAACAAATATTAATGTGTGCCCTTAACACCAACTTTGCATGCAGAGACGGTGTAATCAATCCAATCAAATTATTGCTGGTGATGAGCGTGTTTTAACCTACGAGCTCGTAAGACTTACATGAAATGGATACTCAATAGTGGAAGTGTCTATAGGATTTTGTGCGTCGCCGCATGCTTTAAATTTTTCATGCATGATTGATTTCAGATACAATCACATAGATGCTTTTATTTCATGTAAGTCATTTTCAACTATTACTTTTCACTCTAACATAACTTCTAAGTTCTCATTATGTTTTTCGTTTTTTGGTCTGAATTATGTTATACACACACTACTAAATTGCACGTAGACAATGTTCTAACTGGTGTTTAAGAAAAGTATACAACCAAAAAATTGCAACCTTTCATAGCCTCCCTAATTTGTTTCTTAGTAGTGTTGGTCTATTGTGCACAACCAATTGAATATGCGATATAGATATCGATGAGAATAAACCCCACCACAAAGATCTGTTTTTTTCTTTTTTGTGGTTGAGTGTCGTTTCTACACGTATCGTTTTGATGATACAAGTCTACCAGAGGAGGAGATTTGATTGCCAATTAACTATTTAAGAAGCTTATTCATTTCTTTCTTTCATTTGGTTGGCAATTAAACACTTGCATGAGAAATGCAAGAAGCTTTATTGACAGTGCTAGTAACCATATCTTTTTTGAGGTAAACGATATTCTAATGTATTCTAAATTACATATATAGTAAAGATTTAAACTTGTTGTGTAGGGTAACACACTGTTTAGACAATTCAGACACATCTAAGTCTGCATAATGAAATAAATATTCTAATTAAATTTCCTAGCTCTATATTTAAATTTTGCATGCAAAATAATATTTGAATTGGAAACTCAAACACCATATATTATGATGATAATCCTTTCTAGGTAGCTTTTGTTCGTTTTATATAATCAAACAAAAAGAATATCTTTTTCATTAGAGGCTAAGCTTATGGCTAAGATTCTTCTACATTAAGTACACACGTCACGTATTTATACTAGTGTTAATTGAAAAGTGGACGATAATGACCTAAATATAATAGATAGGAAGACACTGGTGTCTTTCATTGTCACACGTTGAACTTGTGAGGATAATGAAATGACTTAAACCCTACAGCCTGGATCGCGTGAACAGTGAAAGAAAGTGTTTCAATCCCAGATGACTAGGCCTAGGGCTTCTCATATTTTCTTGGAATATTACTATCCGCACAAATTTGAATGACAATTCGATATATGTGTTTGCTGCGTGAGTTTGTAGTCTCTTCCACTCTCCTAAGATTATAATGAGTAAATTAATATAACGTAATGCATGTTACTTAAAAGCCTCACAATCACAAAACCATGTGGTTGAATTGAATTAATGTGGTGTTTCTATGCAAATATGCAAATGGATTGTATTGATGAATAAAGTATTTTTTTATTCATTGTGTTTTAGATTCATACTCTATTTTATTTCCTAGTTGTAAAAACACATGTTTGTATACTAATAATATTATACTCCTTATTTTTAAAATGTGTATGATATAAACACATCCAATTAGTAAATAACTATAAAAATTCAAACCAACAATAAACATGATGAAATATAAAAATTGAATACAAAATACATCCAATTAATTAGTAAGTATATAAAAAGATAATTCTCACTTTATTACCCTCAAGTATCGTGAAATTCATAGTTTGCTATACTTACCTTTTTTTTGTCTCACTTTCATACCTAAAGTTTAATTTTCTGGACACTTTTTTATACATTCATTAATTTATCTGTCAAGTTTTTCCGTTAACTGATGACGTGGCAGGACTTTGGCCCACTAAAAAAATATATCATTATTAAAAAACTAAAAATAAATAAATAAACTCTCATTCTTCAAACAACCAACACTATGGGCCACCAAATCCACATCAAACACAACAAATCCAAAGAAACTGAAAAATTCAAAGTTAAAAAGGAGTTTGGTGCAGAGGGGGTTTAAAGTGGAAGGGGTGGGGTGGATGTGCAGTGGAGTCGAAGAGGGAGAGGGAAGAGAAAAGGGAGATGTTTTTCTTTTTATTTATTTATTTAATTAATTTTTAAGTTTTATTGTCCACGTGACACAAATTTAGTGGGCCACAGATCTGTCATGTCATCAGTTAATGGAACACTTGATGGATAGACTAATAGAAGTATAAAAGTGTTAGAAAAATCAAACTTTAGGTATGAAAATGAGATGGAAAAAACTAAGGGTATCAAAGTGCAAATTTCACGATACTTGAGAGTAGTAAAGTGAGAATTACCATATATAAAAATTTAGAACATATTTGGAATTTTGAGATTGCATTAAGTCTGAAATTTTTTTGCATAAAGTTGGATTGGAAATTTGAAAATTTTCGAATTTCTAAATACATTGTAAATGCTCAGATTTGAGAACTTTAGAATTTGAAATTGAATTCTTTAGGTCAGAATCGGAATTTCCAATCCAACTTGCTCCCATACATATAGTTATTTAATGACTTACAGTACGAATTTACGAAATAAGGTTATTTGTTTATTTATCTATTTGTATTTATTTTCTAGTGTCTCTCTCAAACTATTTTTAAAAACATTAAAAGAAAGAAAAAAAACCCTTATTTCCTGCATTCAATCAAGAAAGGAGGAGTATTTTGGACTCTAATTTTAGTAAACTCACAAAATACCAATTCACTATAAAATTCTGCAATGTTGGTGGTGTGGGGTCACATACAAACATAGCTCACTGCAAGTTCTTAGTTCTATAACCTCTGAACATATAGATATAAGAACCAAAAATTTTGTTTGAATTGGATGCAAATGTTTGGTTCGGTGTCATCATCTCCTCTGCATGGCCAAACCCAAAACAAAACAAAAACAAAAAAACAGCAATGGATGTCTCCACTCTGCCTTTTGTGGATAATCTTCATCACAATCTGATTGATTTTTGAGATTTTTCTGCATCTTTTGGTGTGACCACAGCCACCCCCCAAAATATCGGTTGCCCAACTTGCTCCCCCCACGTACGTATATCCATTCTCCAAGCCCCTCTCCTGCTTTTTTTAAAATCGCTTCTCTGAAAAGCAAAAGCATGCACTTTTAGCACTCTCAAATCCCAACTGAGATCTGCCATTCTGCATAGCTATCTGGTCAGACTCCTCCATTGGGTTTCTCTCTTTTTCTCATTTTTTCATAATTTTTTTGTCTTTCGTTGAATTGTTGTTTTTCTTTTCCCATGATTTTTGGCTTCTTGTTTTTTAATATATGTGCCATTGTGTATTTTTTCAGGGGATTTTGATTTATGTTAATTTTGTCGGGACATGCAAAATAATCAACTCGATCATGGTTTTTTCTTCCTTTTTTTCCAAATGATATTTTATTGGGGGGATTTTTTTTTTTGTTACTTCAAAATTTATTCACTGTGCAGAAGAATGTGCAATGATATGCATGTTAATGTTTTAGCTTTGAATCATGAATCTTTCACCTCTGCAATTTCTTTTGAGTACTCTGGATAATATATGTGCGTGGTTTTAACCACTTATCTCATTTCATTTCCTTTTACCATTTACAGTCTCCGAATTACTGCAGTATGAATACATTTACAGTATCTGAATTACTGCAGTATCTTCCTGCTGCTGAATGTTATTTCTTGGTTTATAACAAATATGACAAGTTTTTGCTTCCATTGCAGTAATTGAAACGAGTGATTGGATATCGAAAATGTGCTCGAAAATATGTAATACAGAAGAAAACTAATTGTTTGTGAGACATACACTTAACAAATATGTTGTAACCATTTGAGTCCTTTTGCTTTTAACATCTTTTTGTTGAAGTTGTAGAGGATGAATAATTTGCTAGAAAATTTTGTAGTATGAGAGCTGATGCATGCACGATGCGAATAAGTAGATGCATATTGTAGGAATGACCTATAGAAATTTGCAAATTGCAGCCTTTTTCTGCAGGACAAGCATATGCCAGGAAATAATTATAACTGCAATCCTTCCACACCAAGAAGTAGATTGGAAAGGCTTCTCAGGGAAAGAGAGCTAAGGAGATCAAACCGCGCTTCACAATCAAATGAAGATGGAAACAGACAGGCAGAGTTCATAGGGAGTGATGCATTTTTGACCGAGGGTGAAAATTTAGGTGTATCCAGTGAGGACGATTTTCCAGAAGGAGTTTCAGCAACAAAAGCTTTTATTGATGGATGTGAATGGAAAGAGGGACGGCCTCCTAAACAGCGTTTACTGGTGGTGGCGAATAGGTTACCTGTCTCTGCAGTTAGAAAGGGAGAGGACTCATGGCAGCTTGAGATAAGTGTAGGAGGGCTAGTCAGTGCACTTTTAGGTATATCATAATCTTCTTGCCTTACCCCTTTTGTTTTCAATGCATCCTGTCCTTTTATTTTACTGCATTTTTCGCGTTCTCTCATAAATTCTATGTTCGGCTATAGATTTTAGTGTTTAGACCATTTGTCTTTCAATAATCGCATAATCAAACGCTGTGTTAAGCTGGGTTATTTTCTTGAAGGCGTGAAGGAGATTGATGCCAGGTGGATTGGTTGGGCTGGTGTAAATGTACCAGATAGTATTGGACAAAAAGCACTGACTAAAGCTTTAGCTGAAAAGGTTCAAAATCTTGGCTTGCAATTTTCACAAAATTTAGGCGAAATAAGTTATTTGAAGTGCACACACACGATATTACACACAAGCTGTTTGATTATGCATCCAAGATGAAAAACTTTACTCTATTTACTGCAGAGGTGCATCCCGGTGTTTCTTGACGAAGAAATTGTTCATCAATATTACAATGGCTATTGTAACAACATCTTGTGGCCTCTTTTCCATTATCTTGGACTTCCACAAGAAGATCGCCTTGCAACCACCCGAAGTTTCCAATCTCAGTTTGATGCGTATAAGAAGGCAAACCAAATGTTTGCTGATGTTGTACACGAACACTACCAGGAAGGGGATGTCGTTTGGTGCCATGATTACCACCTAATGTTTCTTCCTAAATGCCTAAAAGAACATAACAACAAAATGAAAGTTGGTTGGTTTCTCCATACACCTTTTCCTTCCTCAGAAATACATAGGACGCTGCCATCTCGGTCAGAACTATTGAGATCGGTTCTTGCTGCTGATTTGGTTGGGTAAGACATGTATTTTCCTGAAAAGTATTTCGAAATGCTTGTTCCGCATTATATTTCATACAATTAATTAGGTACTTATATGACATTTATTGTTCTACAAGAAAATTTTCTTCAGATTTCCTCCAGTTTTTATATTGGAAATGAGGTAAAAATTTACGCAGTGAATAAATTTAATCAACCTATTGTTTGCCTGCTTATGAACAGATTACGCTGTCATTACACAATAAAATGTTGTCAGTATTCTGTTGTGAAATGTGTTCTGTACGTTATCATCTTATGTTGTGTCTGAAGACCACAAGGGTTTTGATGGGGGGATTTTTCAACTTCCAGTTTCCATACATATGATTATGCAAGGCATTTCGTTAGTGCTTGCACTCGTATTCTTGGTTTAGAGGGTACACCTGAAGGAGTAGAGGATCAAGGAAAGCTCACTCGCGTGGCTGCAGTATGTATAAGCCTTTCACCTTTTCATTTTCCTCATTGTTATCAGTTAACCTCTTCAATCAGACCATTTATCAGCATATAAAATTTCATCGATATGAGCTTGCTCACTTAATTCATCCTTGTTGTAACTGGTTTTTTCCCCCTTGAAATTATAGTTTCCAATTGGGATAGACTCGGACCGATTCATCCGAGCTCTAGAACTACCTCAAGTCCAGGAGCACATGAAAGAATTGAAAGAAAGATTTGCTGGAAGAAAAGTAAGAAACGATTACATTTTCCTTCAGAACTTAAAATCATCATTTATTTTTCTGATTTAAATTGAACTGCATCCTGTGCCAGCATATCTAAACTTTTACATTAAGCTTCTTCTGCAAGGCACATGAGACACACCTATTGTTTACCCTACTTTGCATGCGTGCCTCTTATGCGATGTTACTTGGTGTTAAAATTGGGTGATCATTTTATGTATTCATGGCTCTACACCTGATCAATACTTTGTTCTCTGTCAACGGTTCTGATTCTGAGTCCATGGCCTACCTTTATGAGTTTACACTTACCATGTTTATTTCATTTTGTAAATACATAAGTGTTTCCTGTCAACTATCGATAGGTAATGTTGGGTGTTGATCGTCTCGATATGATTAAGGGGATTCCTCAAAAGATTTTGGCGTTTGAGAAATTTCTCGAGGAAAACCTGAACTGGCGTGATAAAGTAGTCTTGCTGCAAATTGCTGTACCAACAAGAACAGACGTTCCTGAGTGTAGGTTCCTTCTCAATATATTTGCAGCCTTAAGTTGGTAGAATTATTGCATTTCTACTCATCAGTCTATGGTTTTTCTCCTTAATTTTTTTCCCTGTCCTCCCTTTGATAGCCCTATCATAAAAGTTAATTACTTTTTTCCAAAAAATCTACAATCACCTTGAAGAATCTGATATCCGTTTATGCTATGTGGTTTCACACACAGATCAAAAGCTCACGAGTCAGGTTCATGAGATTGTCGGACGCATTAATGGGAGGTTTGGAACTCTTACTGCTGTTCCGATACATCATCTGGTTTGTATTTATCTTGTTGACCTCTGGTTTTGTATCTGTAAAGACTCTTTTCACAGTAGTAGATAACTAGATATAGAATGGAACAAGAGATTTTGTTGATTGCTGTGTCGGATAATTTATGAATTGTGTAAGTTGGCTTGTCAGTTCCTGAAACTTAGGAAGGCATTCTGGATGATTAGAAATTCATAAAATATTGTTTCTATATAGTTAGTAGTTGAAAGCATGATACCTGCCATGTAATATGGATGTTGAAGACGTAGTTGCACTACTCTCTCACCCGTGTAGTTGCACTACTCTCTCACCTTGTGCTAACTCACAGACGAGGCTTTAGAACTTTTTCTTTCGTCTAGAGAGTAAATAGCTTATGATAGAATGGCAATTTCTTGGATGTGGGGATTAATTTAGATGACGTTTTAGAGAGTAAGTAGCTTAACGCATAAGGTCAAAACCAGCCTTTGCCTTTACAAAATTATAGATAGGTTTTTGCTTTTACCGGTTTTTGTGTAAAGCTAGTATCTCTAATCTGACTTGTGAATCTAGTGGTTAACTCATATGTGAAGATTTCTAAAGCATCTTCTTCTTTATTTACAGGATCGATCTCTTGACTTTCATGCATTATGTGCACTATACGCTGTAACTGGTACTCTTTTTTGGGTCGTAACACTCACAGCATTCGTCATTGTTGTCTTCAATGCTTAATAAAATTTCTGAAGTATTTCCGCTTTTGATAAAACCACTAGAATTAGATACTCTTTTATTACCCAAATATGAGGTGGCTGAGACACTGAAATTGTTAAACTAAATTCCATGACAAACATTGCATATCTAAATTGTTGATGAGTATCTATCACACTGTTCAGTTAGTTGAATTAGCAGCACCCCCAGAAATTGATGCACAGAGTGCAGTTCATCATGCTTTATACACTCTCTCTACATATTTAAACACTTAATTAATCTAGTCCAATAGGCTAGCTTTTATAGGGAAATTTATCCAGGCAAGCATTTTTTTTGTTTCTTGTATAATAAGAAACGTCTAATCGAGCTTTGGACGGTTATATAATGTTTTTATTTGTTGAGTACTATTTTCAGATGTAGCGCTTGTTACATCTTTAAGGGATGGAATGAATCTTGTGAGCTATGAGTTTGTTGCTTGCCAAGCTTCCAAGAAAGGAGTTCTGATTTTAAGCGAGGTAACTGAAGGTCCCATGATTCAGTTTTAGTTATATATGATTTCGCCTCATCTAAATAATGTGAAATGCTGCAAGGAGTTGCTCGTTTAGGAAGAACTGGAAGGTGCTAACGAACATGTGAAGTTTAGGAAGCAGAATTAGTTCAAATGGTTTCAATTTATGTTCTAAATCCATTCTGTTCGTATCTAGTTTGCAGGTGCAGCACAGTCTCTTGGTGCTGGGGCTATATTAGTGAACCCTTGGAATATCACAGAAGTCGCCGCTTCCATAGGTTATGCTTTGAATATGCCAGCTGATGAAAGAGAAAAGCGTCACCATCATAACTTCATGCACGTAACAACTCACACGTCTCAAGAGTGGGCCGCAACCTTTGTAAGGTATGGATCGACTCAAAGTGCTGTACTTTTTATAGCTTTCATTTATGCAGTGGGATGCAACCATCATAACTTGCCCTTTTCTTCAAGTTAATACTTAATGGTGAATTTTTCATTTACGTAGTGAACTCAATGATACAATTGTCGAAGCTCAACTAAGGACGAGACAAGTTCCCCCTATACTTCCAATCAAAGTAGCAGTTGATCGTTATTTGCAATCCAGCAATCGATTACTTATACTGGTACACTCTGCATACTATTTTTTTCCTTTTTCGTTACTGGTAATCGAATTTTATAATCTAGATTATCTTCATCATGCTCATTGTGATTATGTTTGCATTACAGGGATTCAATGCCACTTTAACTGAACCGAAGGACACGCTCGGGAGAAGGGGTGGCCAAATCAGAGAAATGGAACTTAAATTGCACCCAGATCTCAAGGAACCCTTGAAAAAGATTTGTGATGATTCAAAGACAACAATTGTTGTTCTCAGCGGAAGTGACAGAAGCGTCTTGGACTATGTACTGTTGCTCTCTTCAGTGATTCTTTATTTCTGGCCCTTTGCATGTTGTGTTTTGGACTAACAGCTTTCTATACAGAACTTCGGTGATTACAACATGTGGTTGGCAGCAGAAAATGGGATGTTCTTACGTCTTACAATGGGAGAATGGATGACAACAATGCCAGAAAATTTGAATATGGATTGGGTTGACAGCGTCAAGGTTCATATTGCAAATATATACCAATTAACTATCTTCGGGATGAATTTCATTTGTAAACCGGAATTTCTGATAATTGTTCATGATTCCAGCATGTTTTTGAGTACTTTACCGAGAGAACGCCACGGTCACATTTTGAGCTTCGTGAAACTTCGCTTGTATGGAACTACAAGTATGCAGGTATTTGAGGATGTCTTGCTTCTTTTGATTAATGACTCTGTCATAGAGCTACATTTTTGTTTCATCCATTGTCAATTTTATCCATCACTATATCTATGATATCAGATATTGAGTTTGGAAGGCTCCAAGCGAGAGATCTGCTGCAGCATCTGTGGACAGGCCCGATCTCAAATGCATCTGTTGATGTCGTCCAAGGTGGTCGATCTGTGGAGGTCCGAGCAGTTGGTGTTACAAAGGTACATGCATTTTAATTAGATGGGAGTCCTACTTTCCATAGTTTTCATCTATTGGAACAACCTAATTGTCCTATTTGTTCTTCCAATGTGCTGTTTCAATGTATATGCAGGGTGCAGCTATTGATCGTATTTTAGGAGAAATAGTTCATAACAAAGGCATGAAAGCACCGATCGATTATGTCCTCTGCATTGGACACTTTCTACCAAAGGTGCGTTTCTTCTTGACTAGTTGGCCTAATCATCATTTTTGCCATAGAACTTTTCACACACGAAAATTTAGTTTGGAATCAATTTTGCGTCCCTTGAGCGCGGTGATGGATATATGAAATCATACACATGGATTCATTGATTTAGGACGAAGATGTCTACACATTTTTTGAACCAGAGCTTCCTGTTGAGGCACCTCCAACTGTCCCTACAAGACCTCCTTCACCCATTCCCGGCATGCCATCTGCACCACTGCCAAGGATTTCAACGAGTAAAAGTAATTCGAAGGCAGCTCGCCTTAAGAAACAACGGTCCTTGTCAGCCTTAGAAAAGAGAGCTAGTCTCCATGCAATCGGGAGTGCTTGGAGGCCAACGTTAATGCGTGATAAAATGTCTCTCCACGAAGGTTCTTCCGTGCTTGACCTCAAGGGTGACAATTACTTCTCATGCGCTGTTGGACGAAAGCGATCAAGTGCACGATATCTCCTTGGATCGTCAGACGACGTTGTCACTCTCTTGAAAGAGCTGGCTGAAGGTTCATGAGGAGGTTGATTGTATAAGAGCCTAACTTTCAATGCTGCTCAAGTCATTGAGATGCAGATAGAACGGTTTTGCTGTGACAGAATTTGCAACATTTCTTTCACAAGTACATACCAATTTCTCCCCCCGCCGGCGCCACCCCCCCCCCCCCCCCCCACCCCCACACACACACACACCATTTCCGACTTGACCAGCTTGACGGATTCTGAAATCCACAGGAATTTGTTTCTGTAGCTAGAAGAAAACGAAATATTGCACATATAAGTATTCAGATCATATTCTTCATGAAATTTGAACAAGTCGAAAGGAAGAAAAAATAAATTGATATGGTTCCCATCATATATATGAATCCAAATTTTGCAACTATATATGCTTATTCTTTAATTACATTATGTTGTGGCCAATATTTCTGAGGGGGTGCGGCAAGCAAAGGGAAGAGAGAAAGTAGAGAAGGCTTGAGGAATTATACTGTATTGTGGTGTATATTCCTCATGCCAGATGCCTTTATTTATAGTGAAATAAGTACAATTACATTAGGAAACTAATCCCATACATAATGGAATATCCTAATCCATATCTACCTAGGATTTACACAATCACATTTAACACATGTTATATTTTATCTACAACACTCCCCCTTGAGTGTGCAAATACTCAAGTAGATATCGCATCAGATCTTCAGGATGATAGTTGATGAAGTCGTCTCGTAGGCACAGTAGAGAACACTCGAGTCTCATATAGGGAACTTGCATATAAAAAGAATAAAAACTCTCACAAAACCTGGCTATGGTAAAACCCAAGACGGGACAAAACTCATAGTCTAGGAGAAAAGTGAGTTAATGCAATGTCGATACTTAACATCTTCAAGACGTAAGTAGTAAGAAAACACACAAGGGTATGACCAGCCCAGAATGGGTGCCTCGTTAAAACCTAGTCAGGCAACAAAAACCCAATGGGAAAAATGATCCTGATCGTAGGGAAAAAGAGTACATTAAGGTCAAGTGAGTATACTTCAGGATACTCCCCCTGAGTTCGACGAAACTCCCCCTGAGAACTACAAGCGTAGCAAATGAGAAAATTTGCACATACCAAATCCTCGAACAAGCTTCTTCGGCAATGACTTCGTGAAGAGGTCGGCAAGGTTGTCTTCGGATCAGATATGCTTGACTTCAATCTTCTGATGCTCATGCTGATATGATGTAGACGCAATATGCTTGGTGTTGACTTCTTGGATGTATCAGGTTATGGTCTGGTCGATACATACGACGTTGTCTTCATAGATCGTTGTTGGAACTCAACGAAGGATGAAGAATTACAAGTGCTTCGAATATGCTCCTATGTACACGGGTGGCTTCGTGTATGGCGATGATCTCGAAGACGTCGCAACTAAGGTCTATTTGGTTGACCTCCAAGATATTGCGGTGTTCCTAACGGTAAAGACATAATCCGTTTGGAAACGTGCCTTGTGCGGAACAGACGGATAGTCTGTGTCAGCGTATCCCACAAGGTAAGCATCATTCTGATAACCAAGGGGTTGTGGTTAATTCTGAGATGCGCAGGGATAGAATAAGCCCAAATCCGTAGTAACGGAAAAACGTCTTTAACACCTATTTGGTGGTAGCGTGTAGGCGCAATGTTGTATCTTACCAAAAGATCAACAACGAATGAGATGTCATGCATAATGTAATGAGCTAAGTACAATAAAGCGCTAATTGAACTTAGATATAGAACTTCAAGTTCCACAACCTTTTCAAGGATATCTAGCGTATGAACGGTCATGGGTGTACTCAAAGGCAACACCTTCTGGGTGTAGTTCGATTGGTGGACCAGAATACCATCTGAACTTTGCTCGAAACTTCGGGTCGAGACATAAACGAGTTTTCCCAAGATCTTTCATCTCAAATTCCGACTTCAGGTGCGAGGCAGTTTTCTCAAGCTCTTCTAGAGTCTAAGTGAGATTTATGTCATCGACATAGACTGCAACTCTAGCAAATTCGGTTTTGTACACGCAGGGGCATAATTTATTCATATATCCCTAACTGATCAAATATTCACTTAAACGGGTATACCACATCCGCTCGGATTGTTCCAATCCGTAAAGTGAAATGCCTCAATTCAATAGAGAGGGTGTTATGTGGTCTAGAACTATTTGGATCAGTCTATAAGTTCTTCGGGAACTTTCACATATATTTCCGTATCAAGATCCCTATAGATACGTTACAACCACGTAAATAAGCTGCATATTCAGTTTTTCGGAAACTACCAAACTGATAAGGTAGTGGAACGTTATAACGTCCATTACGGGGGAAATAAGTCTCCTCGTAATCAATCCCAGGGCGTTGAGAGAAACCTTGCGCCACAAGGCGTGCTTCGTATCGCACTATTTCATTCTTCTCATTTCGATTCCTTACGAAAACCCACTTGTAGCAAACGGGCTTCACATGTGGAAGTGTAGGAACTACAGGCCCAAACACTTTACGTTTCGCAAGTGAATCAAGTTCGACCTGGATTGCTAGTTTCCAGTTTGACCAATCAGTTCTACGTCGACATTCATCAACGGAACGCAGTTCGATATCGTCGCTTTTCACTTATTTTGGGTAGCTACCATATACGTGAATATCATCGATGATAATCTCATTCCAATTCCATTAACTCATCCATGCATGCATAATGGACCAAGACTACAGGTCTCGGGATAATCCGGATTAATTTCATGAGGTGGAATGGTTGAGATAGCGAACGAGGAAGGGATTCATTTTGTGCCATATTTCTCCACTTCTAGGGAGGTGAATCCTTCGAACTGAATGATTTGTCGCGCTTCAGGCCGAGAACAGATTGATTGGCTAGCCGTCGGCGTACCAGGCCGTCCAACAGGGGCGGCCAAACCGTCCTTCAGAGGCGGCACACCCTTCGGGGATGTTGACTCGACGTCCGTTAGGTACGTCTATCCTTGCAGGCATGTTTGCAGCTGGTATATGTGATCTCGTCACTTAATCTAGATCAGAGAAAACGTCTGGAGCAATACTATGAAATCTAGAATATGGGGATCGAGATGAGACATAGTGGGGACGTCCACGATAATTCGCGCCGTTCTTCAGGAACGTTGACGTTCTTATCTCCCCCTAACGGCGGGAAGACTGTCTCATCGAAGTGACAATCCGCAAAATGGCGGTAAAGAGATCGCGTGCAAGGGCTCTAAAGAGCTAATTCGAAGGAGAATCACAATCGACAAAGATTCACATCCTTCTTTGAGGACCCATATTGGTACATTGCGGCGGCGCAATATGGCAGAAGGTGCATACCCAAAAATGCGTAAATACGAAACATCAGGTTCGTACCTAGTAACCAATTGTAACGCTATAAAGTATCGGGTAGCAATGGGCCTCAGGCGGACCAACATGGCTGCATACAAGATTGCATAGCCCTAGGCAGAAACCGAAAAGCTTGGTGCGTTCACCAAGGTCCGGGCGATCAATTGATAATGCGCTTTATGATCGCTTCTGCGAGGCTGTTTTGGGGGTTGAACATGGGGAATTCAATGTTCAATTTCAAGCCCAAAAACATGCAATACTTATCGAATACTGTTCGATATAAACTCTCCGGCATTATCCAGTCTTCTAGACTTTATGGGATAATTAGGGTGGTGAGCTCTTAAGTAAGAATTGGTCAGGAGTTTAGCAGCAATGTGTATGTGGACAGACATGTGACCATTGTGTCGATATATCAACCAAAAACCATATTTTCATGGTCCGCATTTTTGGTTGGAAGAGTCCACATTATTCCCTTTAATCCACTGTGAAAAGAGGGTTATGTAGTAACTTTGCTAGGGATGATGTAAAAATCCAATTTCCCCAACGAGCAGGCTTGGCAAAGTGTGCTTGTAGGCACAAAATCCTTACTTTAGGTAAGGTGATGCATTGTGTAACATATTGCATCGTGTTTTGACCTGAATGTCCCAAACGGTCGTGCCAAAGCAAGTAAACTGCTCGAATCACCCGGCTTCAAGCCAGCCTATATGTGGCATGTCCCAGTTGGGAGGTAGCCCATTGGCCCCAAAACATAGCTTCAGGCTTCATATTTTGGGAAGTGATGCAAAGATACGTCACTCTATTTTCTACAGTGGTTTTTATGATCATTGTTCGCTCGAATATCCTTATAACTCAATGACGTTCTTCCGGAACGGAGAATATAAGGCCCCTTAATAGTAATTCAGTACCATTAATACAACGAGGTGCAGTGCCATTGCCCTTAATCAGGTTAGGTAGACCTGAATTCGTTGCTAGAGGGGTGATTTAGGTATGAAGTTAGTGTGCATAGTCGCACGTTCATCCAGACAACTAACTTCCCCACATTTATACCTTATCACATGTTAATTGAATTCGGTCACATGTATAAGAAACATGATTCAATTAACTCATATTCGAGGACAATATCCATAATAATATCCAACAAATTTAAAGCAAATACCAAAACAATCATCCAAACAAAAAGGAAAAATTGTTCAAAACTTAAACCAAAAGATAGGGGGTTCGGCCAACAGGGCCTTCCATGTCAAAATTCTGCTTTTCCATATATGTTAGGTGAAGCAAAATTAGTCTCACAAATTGATTACAGGAATGGTACTCCTCAACAACATTGGTAGAGGCACAAATAAATGCATAGCCAATGATCTATTCCATCAAAATGGAGGTAGATTTTGCACGGTTGAGGTTCGGGAATACTGTCCCTTATTCTTGAAGTTTTGGGTCTTAGTTTCCAAGGGATCACGTGTTTGGTCGTGATGCCACCCCCTTGGTTGACCCTGATTCTACCACTATTCAGTACTCTCCAGCCGAAGAAGGAAGAGTAGATTCGGTAGGCCTCTGCTGAAGCAGAGCCTTAAGTTCGGTACACCTCTGCCGAAACAGAGCAAGACCTTCGGTACATCCCAGCCGAATCACTGGGGTGCCGCTTTCACTGTTGTGCTTTTCAGTGAGCAAAGTGGTAGTAATCAGATCCGAGAATTTAGTAAACCTCCACTCTCTAGGGTGCTTCTTCAGGAGCATTTTAGAGGTATGGAAGGACGAGAAAATCTTCTCCAGTCAAAATTCAATCGGATTCTATAAACTTCAGAATTTGTACCTATTCACGGATGGGGTTCAATCATGCCTTGTGTCAGGCAAGATATGTCTTGCTTCGGGCAAGGTATGTCTTGCTTTCGACAAAGTGTGTCTTGCTTCGGGCAAGGTGTGTCTTGCTTCGGGCAAGATCATCTTTGCATGATTAGAACGATCCGTAGAGTGAGTCAAAGAGCCATGGAATCCTCGTCATTGAGGTACTTTCCATTTACAATGCTTCAGGCATAAATCTTCGGATGAAGATCATGACGGATGCTTATTTAGCTCTATCCACGTCATTGTTGGCTTCAATGTTTCTCAACTTCTCAGTAGTCAAGTGGAGCTTCACAATTTTGTGCCCATATAAATTAGTTTCTTCCAGAAACTCCCATGTTAGTGAAGTCGAATTTGTTAATGTTCGAAAGTCCACTAGATGGAGGGAACAAAAATTGTGGTTAGTGCTTATGGTTATGGGAAATAAATTCTCCATAATCATAAAAGTTAGAACATTCGGGTTCTAAGACATGGTTTGGTTTAAATTTTCATGAAAACTACGGGTTTCATGGGTATTTAATTTTTAAGGAAACTTCGGGTTTCATGGCACTTATTCGAAGCTTCAGGTTCGAATTTATGAACTTTAAGTTCATATATACCTGCAATCAAACGCAATATATATAGAACAAAAATAATAATAAAAAAAATAAATTTGAACATATATTGTGAATGGGTAGTGAAATATAGGTCTACGGGACCTTCGGGGTTTGCAAATATGACCCAAATAATTTTTGGTGGGTCGTAGTTGGAGCTGCAGGCCCAAATTTTATTTTCTGGGCTGCTGGCCAGCAAGAAAATAAAAAGAAATTGGACAAAAAATAAGCCCAACAGGGGCTGGGGTCCAAATAAGCCCAACAGGGGCTGGGTGAAGGAAGGAAGGCAGCAGCAAGCTGCAGGCCTGCTGTGCATTTGGGCTTCTGGCCGAGAAGAAGAAAGGCAGCAGCAAGCTGCAGGCCTTGGAGTTCAGCTGGCCCATCAGGGGCCAGGGAAGAAGAAAGGCGCGGGCCGAGGAGAAGGCCCAATGGCCTGGGCTGTAGGCCTTAGAAGACAGAGGGGTGCGCTGGGCTTCAGGGCCAGCTGGGCGCCAACTGGGCGCGGGCCGAGGTGGGATGGGCCAGGCGAAAGGCCCGCTGGGCTGCTGGCTCAGCTGGGGAGGCCGGCTCGGCTGGAGCGGCTTGGCTCGGCTTGAGTCAGCGGCTGGGCTCGGGGGTGAGGGCTCGGCTTCTGGCCGACGGCTCGGCTCGGCTCCGGCTCGGCTCCGATTAGGGTTTTTTTTTTTTTTTTTTTCTTTATTTTTCAAAAAAACGAAAAATTTTTTTTTCGGTAAAGAATTTCCAGTTTTTTTCAGAAAAACGAAATTTGATGTTTTTTGTAGAAAAGCGAAAAAAAACAAGAAAAAACCCTTAATTTTTCCTTCGTTCACACGATCATCAATTCACTTAATATATTTCAGATATATTAAATGTCGATGCTAACACAATATTTGCAGAAGATCAATAATTCTTTAAACGCAGAAAATTGGGTTATGCATCATGGTGAAGGTTCATGCAATCAGGTCTGACAAAATATCGACAATTGAGACCGTGTTTTAGAAGAACCTGGATTTGCTGATGATGATGGTTGAACAATTTGTTTGCAGGATTGCTTTCAACTCCGGATTTCCATCGTCAATGCGTTGAATCTTGTTCAAAATAACAGAGGAAAAAAATTGAATCAATAGCAATATATTAATTCAATAAAAATAAATAAATCAAAGTAAAAAACTATTGAAATTAATACTCCCCATGATTGAAGATGGCCAGAACTCCGGTATAATTCTCTTGAGCACAGCGGAAAGAGCGTGCTGATAACGTGTTGTGGCCAATATTTCTGAGGGGGTGCGGCAAGCAAAGGGAAGAGAGAAAGTAGAGAAGGCTTGAGGAATTATACTGTATTGTGGTGTATATTCCTCATGCCAGGTGCCTTTATTTATAGTGAAATAAGTACAATTACATTAGGAAACTAATCCCATACATAATGGAATATCCTAATCCATATCTACCTAGGATTTACACAATCACATTTAACACATGTTATATTTTATCTACAACACATTATGTATTTTGCCATTATAAATTTATCATTATCAATCATAATTTAGCATCATTCTAGAAATAGCGTACCATGTCTTTCTCATGCATGTAGACATTCTTGCAGTGGCAGATCCAAGAATTTTACCTTGAGAGTTTATGGTTAGAAGTTTCAAAATTTTTGTAGATGAAAATAAAAATGTAAAATTAAAGGGAAATTGGGCAAAATTATCATTTTTTTTTCAAATAATTTGAATATTCCAATTGTTGAAATGATCAATTTTAGTATGTCGTTAATATTTGATCGTTATATCATTAATCTTTGATCGCTACGCCGTCGATATTTGATTTTGATTGTTGTGTCGTCAGTTTTCCTACCTTCTTGTCAACATATTGTGAATATGCATGTAAAATATTTCCTGAAAGTTCTATAAACAGGATAAAAAAATGGGTTCTTTAGATATAGGCCCCTACAACTCATATTTCTCAGACAAAAACCCACATATGTTTAAACTTCCAAAAAAAAACCTAAAATTTAAATAGATTGCCACGTAAGAAAATAAGTAATCTACTATTATAAGTTATTTACAACTTATACCACAACATTTTATGACCGTTTCTCACACACATTTATTATTAGTTAACCATTATTTAATTTTGAATTGATAGGACATTAAAATCTAACTAGTCCCCCTCATTAACGTTTTATAGTTTTTTTTTATTTGTCTTACAGTGACTCTAATACACATATATTATAAATTATTTACAACTTACTATATTTTTTTTAGGTAATAGATACATTATCTTGTATAAAAATTAAACAACAGGTAAATTATATTGTAGATACATTATTTTTGTACCCAAAAAAAGGTAATTAAAATTCATAAACAAAAAGTAAGTAGATACATTATTTTTTAATCAAATAACATTTCTTTATTTTGTAGGTAAATTATTTTCAATGCATTATTACATATATTGGGCACATTTTATTATTAATATATGTGTGCAAATAATTTACCTATATTGTTATATAAAATATAGGTAAATTAATTTGAATCAAATAACATTCCTTTATTTTGTAGGTAAATTATTTTGCATGTATTATTACATATACTGGGCACATTTTATTATTAATACATGTGTCCAAATAATTTTCTTATATTTTTATGTAAATTATTTTATAGTGCCCTTTCATATTTTCATTTGGCAAGAAAATGAAAAAATTAAATTAAAATGGCCTAATTTTATACAAATTTGAAAACAATTACGAAGTCTTATAAGGAAAGTACAACATTAATGCTTCTTTTATGTTTTTTTTTTTGCCAGAAGCATTAATCTCCAATTTGTTATAATATGCAATGAATTTAAAATTAATGCATTTTTTAGAATCTTTAATCCCTCCCTTCAAATTTGCATACAATTAATTGTTTACGTTAAAATTGTAATTAGGGATATTTTAAGCATTCAAAAAAATACAAAATGTGTAAAGTCAAACATAATTAATGAATTTGCTTATGCGGAGCCTAATAACTGGGTTTTATTCAGGTGAAAAAACTATTTTGGGTTTTATGTAAGAAAACTTGAGTTTCAGGGGCTAAAATCATATTTTCATTAAAAAAGTAACCATAGTACACGGTGTCTGATGAAGTTATAGAAATTCGCAAGTTCTTGTTTAATTTTCTAGAGTCTTTGAATATTATTTAGACTTGTAAACCATAAATCACCCGTTAACATGACACAAACAAGAACAAAAAGAAATATAAATCAAGTTTGGCTTCCCATCATTTGTGTTAGGGGACGAGTGAATCAACATGGATGGAAAGTTCTAGTCTTTGGTGGAAGGTGGTCCCAGGGCCGGCCTTGTGGGAGTGCAAATGGTGCACCCGCACAGGGCCCCCAAATTTTTAATGTGTATGTAATATATGTAAGTTATGTTATATATATTTTTGTGCAGTCAATTAATTGAATTTACGCTTAACAGAGGTGGTTTTCGCAATGCAACTTTCACTTGAGGTTGTGGGTTCAAACCTTGGTGGTTTGCATTTCTTTTTTTTTTTTTGCAAAATTTTAAGAAAGAAAAAAAAATCCAAAACAACATCAAAGCTATTAGAACCCAATACCTTTTTAGAGAAGTTAAAATTTATTTCCAACTCAATTGATTGTATTTCATATATTTGTTTCCGAATGAATTAAATTTATATAAATTTGAAAAATCAATCTGTAAGTTCAATTTAGAGTTTTTTAGATTTCCCTACAAATTTTTAACACAGTTTAGATCAAACATTGGTTCTTTTTTAAGATTTGATTAAGATGCTTTAAATAATAGCCTCGTCAACATTGGTTCTTAGCAACCGGTTTCTTCTATGTGACAAGAAAGCAACCCGGCAGACCAAGGGTCAAGAGGATGAAATCTAATGAGGAAGAATCACGACTAATGGAGTGCGGGAGGTGTTATCAACTTGGACACCACAATAAGACGACTCGCTCATCACCCATTTGACTAATCAATCATGTCTATTGTCTATTTTTTTAATTTTATAATAAATTTTGCTAGAGTTAGAGTAATGTGCTGACTATGGTATGTTTCAAACTCACATTGTACGTCACAAAAGTAAAAACTTTATGTACCAAACTCTGGTATGTTCTAAATTGATATTATTTCATGAACCAAACGATCATTATGTGTCAACAAAACATTAATTAACGTACCAAATTTAATGTACATTCCAAATTTACAGACCTCAATTACTTAAATATAAACTTATCAACTCCTAGTACAAAATGCTCATCACTTGCAAATACATAATATTGGTCATCCACAAACTCTAGTTCCTAGTTCAAAAATAAAACTTTACGTACCAACAATCTGGTACGTTCTAAAATGATATTATTTCATGAAATAAGTGATTATGCGTCAACATAACATTATTTAGCGTACCAAATGTCTAGTGCGTTCCAAATTGATTTTATTTCATGAACCGAATGATTATTATGTGTCAACATAACATTAATTAACGTACCAAACGTCTGGTACGTTTCAAATTGATATTACTTCATGAACCGAACGATTATTATGTGTCAACATAACATTAACTAACGTACCAAACGTCTAGTACGTTCCAAATTAATATTATTTAATGAACAGAACAATCATTATGTGTCAACATAACATCACTTAACGTACCAGACGTCTGGTACGTTCCAACTTTGCATCAACTCCTAGTACAAAATGCTCATCACTTGCAAATACATAGTATTGGTCATCCACAAAACTTCAGTTCCTAGTTCAAAAATATAAACTTTATGTACCAAACATCTGGTACGTTTTGACAATGATATTATTTCATGAACCAAACGATCATTATGTCAACATAAAATTATTCAACATAGCACCCTTGATTTTTGTCATATTGTTCAATTATTATCTTGATATCATCGTTCAAAGTACTAATTAAAGTGCTCGGCTGTAACAAGCGTATCTCTGTACGCTCGGTATAGTCTCCAAAATAGTGTTGCCTTCATACAATTATCATGTCTGGCTTTAACATATTCTTCCATTGTACCATACAAACAAGCAAAGTGTAGAAGATTTGATCGGTAGTTCATGTTTCCATTCTCAGTCGTTGGTAGTGCCATCATGTACTTGAAATATGATCAAAACCAACTATCTTATCAACCAACCCTTATCAAAATGTACCAATACTCACTATATAAAATACTAATAAAGAGATAAGCCCTCCATCTTTATTAACCAAAACATACCAATCCTTCCCATTTCAACTGTACTCTAATCATTTAATTGGAAATATAGCAAATCTGAACAAACTACTGAACGAGAACAAATGTACCAATCAGAGTAAACAAAAATATTCATGAAAAAAATCAAAATTTTGTTCAATAGTGGTACATATACTATAAGTGAAAAAAACGGTTGCCAAAAACGGAACAAGTAGGAGTAGCTATCAGTGAAAGGTAAAGCTGCAACAAAAAATAAAAACCTACTATCTTATTCTTCGACTTCAGATGACGATCAAAACCAACACACCCAACTAATAATGTGAATAAAAGAAGCAATACCTAGAACTTCAATAGCAATGTCGATCTTGGTAAGGAAAGAGGGCGTCTAAAAGTTATGGTACATTCATCGATGGGAAGAATGTGCAGCTACAAAATAAACTTCATGGGAGGAGATTAACATGATTAATATTCTAAAATTCAAATCCTTCTTATCTTGAGCCATCAGTATTCTTCTTGGATTCAAACTCTGAGACATCGGTTAGTTAGAATCTAGGAACCCTCCTTTCATTAGCGTGAAGAAATTGGACACCAAAATTCTGCTTTATTAAACACTATGGCAGGTCATGTAATTTAGGTACAATAAAATAGGTTAATTAAAATACACATGGCACCAAAATTGTAGGAGAATGTTTAATCAAATTGTTAAAACAAACAAATGTTTAATCTAGGAAGCTTAATAACGAAGGGGCTGCATCAAAACGCCTCTTTAATTTATAATGATTTTTTTTCTTAGTACGGGTCTCTATTAAATTTTAGCACAGAGCCCCTGAAATCTCATAACCGACCATGGGTGGTCCTTGTCAACTTTAGAAGAGAGAGCTACTGTCCCTGGACTTGGGAATGCTTAAGAGGCCAACGTTAATGCGTGATAGAATTTCTCTCCATGAAAGTTCTTCCGTGCTTGACCTCAAGGGTGACAATTACTTCGCTTGTGACTAAAGCGATCAAGAGCACGATATCTCATTGGATCATCAGGCGGCGTTGACACTCTTTTGAAAGAGATGGCTGGGGGTTCATGATGAAGTTTTGATTGTACAAGAGCCTAACTCAATGCTGCTCAAGTCATGGAGATGCAAATAGCATCTCCATGCATATGAGTTAGGTCGTTTAGTTAGCACAGTGTCTACTTTCTTGCCACCAATTCAAATCCCCTCGCCCATGGCAACAAACTAAGAAAATTCTGATTAAATTAATTAAGGACCACAATCCCATAGTGGAGCAGCCCACCATTTGACATTCTTGAAATGGACGTACCATGTCTTTCTCATGCATGCATTCTTACCCACAATCCCTTACATACGAAAAGATTACAAAAGGAGTGAAATCTTAGAATTGCAGCATATATACACACAAATCAAAAGCCCTATTTATGTTGAAAATTTTGGAAAAAAAGTTCAAAAACAAAGTGAGTGGTGGCAAGAAGAAACGTGAGACATGGGAGAATTATTTTGTAATTGGAAATGGGATATATATAGTTGTAAGCATGGGCCAATTGGAAGTGGACAATGTTGTGACATAAACAGCTACTTATAGGTTGAACCAAAAACCAAGAAAATTGATCATCAGCTGTGCCCTTTTGTGCATGCCTTTGAAATGGGGATTCCTTTTAAGCCCACAAATATTTTAGTACTAATTTAGACTTGTGCACAAAATACAAATGACATCCCAATCGATCCCCACTCTCTTCTATATATCCAACCCCACCCTTAACCTTAAGTGGAACTGCCCCTAAGGCCTAAGCACTCTACTTGATGAGTTTCCATTTCTCACTTTGGTAAAATGAAAAATACTTATTTTGCTTGATATTATTTGGACCCAGGAAGACAATTCTTTTCCTATCGATTATGATTTGCTATAATTAATTGGGCATATTAAGCTCAATAATGACATCATGAACAGTTAATGTGTCCATATGCAAACAGAATAAATTCTTTAATTGCAGGTGTTTTTCTTTTGTCTTTTTCAACATTTAATGATTCAAATATATTCTTCTCGTTGTAGGCCTATTTTATTGAGTGAAAACAGAGGGAGAGGGCCGGCGGCAACAAGAGAGAAAAGAGAGAGTTTGAGAATTGTACATGTGGTGTGATTTCTCATCACGTTGTGCCTTTATTTATAATAAATATAGTGGGCTTTCTTAACCTACAAGAAATACAGAGTCCAATAAGTATGATATAAAGTCTAATAGGTATGATGTAGAATACAATCTACTCATATTTACACAATCACACTCCTAATTAAATATTAACTGCAACACTTCTTTGTTTTTTAACAAATTAATGACATGTTTACTTAGAATGATTATTATAAGTATTCTGATTTTTTATTTTACATGCAAACACATAAGAATAAAGAAATATGTGACTCTCACATTACAATCCATAATTCAAAACTGTAAAAACAAAGAATTATATTTATTATAGCGGCGGGCGGGGAGAGAGGGGTACAAAGCTAATCGCACATTCTTCCTTATTTTTCCATTTCAAGTAAATGAACATGTTATAAGGGAAATAAATTTGAAACACAATTTTTTTTAAGGCAAAACGACAGTGATTTATGAAATATTATCTGTGCTACACCAACTATCACAAATGCAGGAAGTGTGAACACATATGACTCTTGAACATATGAAATATTATCTTCAAGTAAAGCTTTATTATTTATCTCAAATTTGATTTTCCCCTTCATTGTTAATTAAGAAAATGTGCATTTCGTTTGGGGTCAACGAATTTTCATGAAATTCGTCAAAGTCTATGAAAGTACTAAAGTTCGATTAGATTGGATTTCATATTTAATTCAAGTTCTTGGTTCAATTTGGCCTCTGTTGGAAGACTATCTAATCTATATGTGCCAATGTTGGTTGTCCTTCTAAAAGAAAAACCCTAGCTAACATCTTCTTCCCCTTCCATTTTTTTCTCTTCTTCTCGTTGTCGGCAACTCAAACAAGAAGCCATTTTGGCATTTTCCTTAACCTATTTCGAGCAGGATGAATAAGATAATGAGTGAGTAATACGTTCTAAAAAACTTATCAAGTTTAAAAAAATTAAATTTGACTACAATACTTACATGTATTTAATACAATTATCATTTGACAATCAGATATAATTCATGTCGATATATATATTTAATACAATCATTATCTGACTATCAGGATAATGATTATATTAAATACATTTAAATATTGTAGTCAATCTCAAAAAAATTAAGGCTAATAAAATCCAAATTAAGCTGTGACTTTTTTTTATCAGCAATCAAAATAAATATAAAAAAAGAGTCAACTGTAACTGAAAAAAATATAGCAATTTAATTCTCTGAAAGAATCCACTATAAAGTAAACTCCGCAGTTCACTGCTAGTAGGAAACGTATTATCTATTAAATACAATTGGACACCAAATTTCATATATCAGATAGGTAATGCTATCCACACACCTCTTTTTACTTTTCACAAACTCTTTTTAATTTTCAGCCGTCGGATCGAATAAATTGAAGAGAATCAAAGGACAAAAATTAACAAAAGATGTGTAAAATGTAAAAAGGAGTGTGTGGATAACACCATCCTATCATATCTTTACCATGTATGTAGGTCCCTACTCTACAATTGTTAAGGAGGGACCTTTTGATATATAAGAGATAAGAAGAATTTGATTTAATATAAATCTTAAACTTCTATATAAACACTTTTAATCAGTTGAAAACTTGTATCCACAAATCTTAAACTTCTATATAAACACTTTTAATCAGTTGAAAATTTGTATCCACTAAATTCCTCAGCACAAAACCAATGAAGAAAATCTTCATCCTCTCTCTCCTTCTCCTTCTTCCTCTCTTAGCCTCATGTGCAGAACAAAAAAAGGTCATTCCTTTTGGCTATGATAAATCTATTTTTTCTTCCATTTCATATATCGTCTTATATATATATATATACACACACACACACACACACACACACATGACATATTAATATACTTATATACATGTTTGTATGTATCTATAGGTCTACATAGTGTATTTTGGAGAACACAGTGGAGATAAAGCATTGCATGAAATTGAGGACACCCATCACTCGTATTTGCTCTCTGTGAAAGAAACAGAAGAAGATGCCAGAGCTTCTTTGCTTTACAGTTACAAGAACAGCATCAATGGCTTTGCAGCAGTCCTCACTCAGGACGAAGCTTCCAAGCTATCTGGTAATTAACCAAACCAATCACATCCTCTCTCTCTCTCTCTCTCTCTCTCTCTCTCTCTAATGCTGCAGAAATTGAATGGTAAGTGCAGAGTTGGAAGAAGTTGTGTCTGTGTGGGCTAGCCACCCAAAAAAGTACTCTATGCACACCACAAGGTCTTGGGAGTTTTCAGGCATAATAGAAGAGGAAGAGAGGCATTGGACAGACAACAAGATGGGAGGAGACTTCTTATCCAAAGCCAGATTTGGCAAGGACATCATAGTTGGGCTCCTTGATAGTGGTAAGAAATTAAGAATACATCAATTTTATCAAACAACTTCATATATTAGTTTTCTTGTCCAACGAACTGCTTGACATGTGATTCCTGTGTTTGTGTGTCTAGAGCACTCATTCTATGAGGAAATATGTTGTGTCACTGGTATTATATCATTTTGTGCCTAATAGAGAAAATATATGATATATGGTGTCACTGAGGTATATCAATTTGTATTTACAACTCATCAGTTGTGGACGTGAAGAGACATATCCCGGTTGTAGGGTAGATTCGGAGGGAAGGGGTATGATTGGATGCATGCGATGATGATGTTTGTTGATTTTATGATCAGGTGTCTGGCCAGAATCAAAGAGCTTTAGGGATGAAGGAATGGGGCCCATTCCAAAATCATGGAAGGGAATCTGCCAATCAGGACCTGGTTTTAATTCGTCTCACTGTAACAGGTAAGTTTGTTAATTTAATTGTTGATTTCCTTGCATCAACTTTCTTTGATTATATATATATATATGCGTGTGCGTGTGTAGCCATTTTGTGGTATGGGTAATTGTGTTGGTGAGGTAAATTATAATTTTTAGAAGTACATATGAAGTGATTTAATCCCATTACATAAGGCTAACTTTGCGCTTTGGACACATTTTACTTTAAAATATTTTTGTATCAGATGGGGTAGCAGGGGACCATGTGGTCTCTTCTATTTTGTTGGCTTTGGGATCTACTGTTGAAATATCTTTATCTCTAGCTATAACTTACATGAAATGGACTGTATATATTTTTATCTATATCTATCATATTATGTGATAAAAGAGATATATACCCGGTTATAATTATACATCTGATTTCACATCAATCTCTCTCTAATTACCCTAGAGAAGACTAGCTAAACCCCACACTAAAGGATATGAAATGAGCCAAGAAGGAACCGGTAGCTAGTGATGTCAATATAAAAATTAAAAAAACAGCATTAGTAAGTTGGTAACCTCTCCAGCATGGCATTGCATGCCTTCCGAATTCCAATTTATAAGCTGTAGAAAATTTACAATATAAAAAATTCCACTCAACTCCATTTCTTAAATTTATCTATCCTACAATATTGTAGGTCATATTCCATGTGAGAATTGAAAATAAAAAATAACAATAAAATGTTTCACCTAGCTATACCAAAAGAGAATTATTAAGATCAGTTGCAAGCGCATAGTGACTTGTCGTTGTTGCTTTTTGGATCGCACAAGCCTGTACGGTTATAATCAGTTCACAAGAACAGTAGGATCAGTTGCACTCCTCTTTCCTTTCAATTTAGACTTTCTTTCCAGGGTTTTTCTACTGTGGGGTTGTTTAGTTTTCCACCATACATGTTGCTCCTGCATATCTTGGCGGAAATTGGTTCTGTAAAAAAGTGTCAGTTTTGGAAATGTAAACGAAATGAGATTGCCTTTGAGGATACCAAGGAATTAGAGTTAGCGAATTTTATCATTAACTAGATTTTATAGTATATTCTATATTTTATAGGATTATACTTGTATTCTCTCCTTGCGAAAAACGTATCTTGATCATACAAATTTTATAATTGGGAACCGCAATTTCTTAATCTTCTTAATCTTCTTAATCTTCATTTGAAGATTACTCTTACAAAAAATCATTTCAATCAGAGGTCATGTAATCATTCAAATGTATAGAACAAATCGACAGTGTATGTGCCAAATAACATATTCATGATGAACCGTCTATTTATTTGATGCATTTGGATGATTAGATCTCTAATTCGAATGATTTTTTGTCAGAGTGATCTTCAAATAAATATTAATAAATTGAACAATTTCAATCGTTGATTTTATTCGATCAAAATATGATATTCGTAAATTAGGATATATGCATCCTCACATACGGGTTAGGCCTGCATGTTCATGTTGTACAATTCCCCATTACATGCACCCAAAAAAAAGAGCAAATTGATAAATAGTTGATAAATAGTTGACTTGCATAATTTCAGTGACAGCATCCACTTGACTTGCATAATTGATAAATAGTTGTTTGGGATTATTCCAAATTGAATTATAAAAGTATTTCTGACCCAGTAAACATGAATGATCACTAGCTTTGTTTGTTTCAATCAAACAAAAGTGACTTATTAATTGGTTTTGGCTTTTTTTGTTTCACATCTTGTGAACTTCTTTATCGTTATTTGGTGGCTTGTCTATGACCCTTGCATTTGGAGTCACCCTAGCCATTTGCTTTCTGGAAAATGGCCTAAACCCAATTATTCAATATGCACAGTTCTCAACTATTTCTTAATTTCAGAAAAAGACCGACTGCAATTGGGCAGCTCAGTGGTGTGTTTTCAGTGCTCACCTTCGAGATTTCAGCTTCACACTGCTAATGTTACTGCATGTATCATAAAGTGAACACTTATGTATGGTTGATTACTTAAGTTATAGGTCATATCTCTGATGCGGTTTATAAAAGTAGTACAACAAATTTTACTGATGTGTACCAACTAAATTAATAACGAGAGACAACAAATGAAAAAAACAAATGCATCGATAGACTTGTATATATGTAAGGAGTTCAATTACATGCTTATCCCTATTTAATTTTAAAGTGGTTAATAATATTTACTTATGTAATCGACGTCTGAGTTTGATTTCTCTAAGTTTGCAAAAGTTATTTAGTTATTTCCTCTTCAACTAAAGAACTAGTAAGACTGACATATTATTTATTTAGAGTTGTGCTCAGATGTATGAGAATATCTTCCTATCTCGCTCATCATATTGCATGCAAAGTTTTTATTTTGAAATATAGAAAATCCCTACTGCCTTTTATAGGAGAAATAAAAGACAATACCATACGAGACCCATGTATTTCCTATTCAATGATGTTATTTACAAATAGGTCATTAGGTAAAAAAATCATAACATATGTTACATCCATAGCATGCACATGTATGTATACATGCTATGGATGCATGTAACATATCATAATTAAAAACTCACTGGTGAACTCATAACTACATATGGAGCAAAACCCAACCGGTATAATTATTTTCTTACAATCTAACTAATATAAATAAAATCATGTGCGGAGCTTGGGCTTTCATTGTAGTGAAACTTGCAAAGTAAGAATCAAACATTGTGCTTAAAGTCTTATACTCACAAGTAAATGATGCCAAGTTCACCTATGATATGGCTTGTTTTGCAGGAAGCTGATAGGAGCTCGCTACTACCTCAAAGGTTTCGAGCAATACTACGGCCATGTAAATGCCTCGGAGGATTACCGATCACCGCGTGACATGGATGGCCACGGCACACACACAAGCTCAACCGTTGCAGGCCGAGTCGTTTCAAACGCCTCAGCCCTGGGTGGTTTTGCCCTAGGCACCGCCTCTGGTGGTGCCCCATTGGCGCGCCTTGCCATGTATAAAGTGTGTTGGGCAATACCAGGCTAGTCCAAGGCAGATGGCAACACATGCTTTGAGGAAGACATGTTTGCAGCCATTGATGATGCAATAGGTGATGGTGTTGATGTACTGAGCATATCAATTGGGACAAACCAACCTGTAAATTACACCAATGATGGCATTGCTATTGGAGCATTGCATGCCACAAAGAAGAACATTGTGGTGGCATGTAGTGCTGGGAACTCTGGCCCTGCCCCATCTACTCTTTCAAATCCAGCTCCATGGATCATCACAGTCGGTGCTAGTAGCCTCGACCGGGCATTCGTCGCACCGGTTGTGCTTGGAAATGGAATCACAATTGAGGTAATTTAAAGATTCCAGATAATTGGAAAGTACGATTTGTTAGCATTTGAAATAGGGCTCATTTTGGAAATGCTTTTGTAGGAAGCACTTCTTTTCATAACCACTTTCGTTGGAAGTGCTTTTTTTTCTATTAGAACATGCAACAATATGGTACTTTCTAAAATGTTTGTTTGAATAAACATTCAGGGAGAAACAGTGACACCAAGCAAGCTGGAAGAGAATAAGAAGTACCCTTTAGTATATGCTGCAGATGTTATTAACTCTGGTGTACCCAAAGATATGGCAGGGTAAAGTTTACTCTATGTTACTTAAAGAAAACATGCACAAACAGAACTGATTAAAGACTTAAATAGAACTGGCAGGATACTAAACAAACAATAAAAGGGCACTTAACCGTGGTTTATATTTTCTTAATTTTTTTTTATCGTCTGTTTAGTGTTTTCTCAGTTTCTATTTTTTATTCAAAGTCCGTAATCGGTTCCATTTGTGCATATCTCTCTTCACTTAATCCATGTTATTAGTAGTTAAAAAGTGATTTTAATTAGCTAATGACTTGTAAAAAAACTCAATGTGGCTGCAGACAATGCCTACCAGGCTCTCTTTCATCTGAGAAGGTCAAGGGAAAGATAGTTCTGTGCATGAGAGGAAGGGGGATGAGAGTTGGAAAAGGCATGGAAGTGAAAAGGGCAGGAGGAGTTGGATTTATATTAGGAAACAGTGCAGCAAATGGGATTGAAATTGCATGTGATGCTCATGTTATTCCTGCCACTTCAGTGCTTTATAAAGATGCCAATAGAATTCTTCAATACCTCAACTCTACCAAAAATCCAACGGCTGCTATTATACCAGCAAGGACTGTGTTGAATAGAAAGCCAGCTCCTTTCATGGCTGGATTCACTAGTAGAGGCCCCAATCTCATCGACCCTAACGTTCTCAAGGTAAAATTATGTGACATGCTTTCGTTACTTAATCAGCGCAGTCTCCCTGACAATTGTTAATGTTGGCGAGGAACAATTTGAGAGTCAAACTATTACGTACTAAACTTTTAAGTATTTAATGGTTTTGAAACTGAACCTCTCTTCCTTCACCTTGGCAGCCGGATATCACAGCTCCAGGGTTGAATATATTGGCGGCGTGGACTGAGGCTGATCCGCCTACCAAGTTATCAGGTATAGATCACCGAGTTGTTCAGTATAATATAGACTCCGGAACTTCGATGTCTTGCCCTCATGTAGCAGCTGCAGCAGCACTTGTCAAAGCAATCCACCCTACTTGGAGCAGTGCTGCCATAAGATCTGCTATCATGACCACAGGTAAACTAAATACCCCGAACATTTGCGAGGCAGGGCACTTGATCAAAACCGGTACATTGTTTGATCATCTTTAACTTTTATTGTTTGCCTTGCAGCTGAAATAAGAAACAACTTGGGTCTGCCATTGAATGATGAATCAGGGAGTGTTGCTACTCCCTTTGCATACGGGGCCGGCCACTTTCGTCCCACGAAGGCAGCAGACCCCGGCCTTGTGTATGATGCTTCGTACAAAGACTATCTTCAGTACATTTGCAGTATAGGAGGAGCCAAGGACATCGATCCAACGTTCAAGTGTCCAAAATCACCGCCGACAGCAATCAACCTTAACTACCCTTCCATTGCAATCCCCAAACTAAAGGACACCATGATCATCAAGAGGACAGTCACAAACGTTGGCGACAGCAAAAGCATTTACTTCTTTACCGCCAAGCCGCCTTTGGGAATCTCAGTTAAGGCATCCCCAAGCATATTGTTCTTCGATCATGTCGGCCAGAAGAAGAGCTTCACCATAACAGTTAAAGCAAGAAGAGAGATGCTTAGCAAGCACGGCAAAGATGAGTATGTCTTTGGGTGGTACACATGGACTGATGGGTTTTATACTGTGAGGAGTCCTATTGCAGTGTCTTTAGCATAAGAACTCGTCACCATTTTAATTTCTTTTAGATTTTGATGTCATTGCAAACCATAGGAACACAGAAATAGAGATAGGAGGACTCTTACATTGCAGTACTTGAAGGGGTTGCCGGAGCAAAAGGATCGGGCAGAATATTTTTCCGTGGATTTGTAAACCTATTTTATCTTTTTTTAGATCAAAAATAAGAAAGTATTGCCATCTGCAAACTTTAAAGAATGAAGAACTTGGGATTGGCTACAGTACTCATCCCTATACCATACTTACACCATCCAACGGTCATATGTGATCTTGTGGCCAACGATCTTCACATCTGACTGTTAGATAGTGTTAGTATGGCATAGGATGTGTACCGTAGAATTTTTCCAAGAACTTCAATAACAATCGTGATTCTGAGTACACGATAGAAGCAAACACTGTCAGACTGTAAAGAAAAGCATCAGCTGCATTGGCGGTTTGCACTCATCAGCTACAATGGAAATGACCTATTCGCAAACGATGACTGCATATAAAAGAAGATAATCTACTACTACTGTAGAGAATCCAGATCCAAAAAATTTAAGATGATGACTTAACAAAACGGATGCATACCGAATCCTTGTCATACAACAGAGTATTGTACGTAGCAATGAATCATACCCTATATCTGTACATATCTTCATCTATGGGTTAAAAAATTGAGAACAACGGGAAAACGGATGTCAGGATCAGATTGTCCATCATCACATCCTCAATGCCAGCAAGTCCATTTTAGTTGCATACGCTGTCATCTTCATCCCAGGCATTAGTTCGTCTCACTTTAACCCTTTCACTATTAAAGTGAATATACTTCCATTTACACTGATATCTTCTTAAAAAAAGTTCCTTGTTCTCTTCTTGTCCTAGTTCCTGAAAAGCACGTGCCACTCTCCTGACAGTATCTTCATCTGGTCTTACACCCAACTCCTCCATGTCTGCAAATACCTGAATTTTTTAGGAAGAGATTTAAATCTTAGCATTAAGACGATATAACTTATTCATCTTTAACTTAGACATCTGTTTCAGACCACTGTACAATATATCATGCAAAGAAGGTGGAAACGTCAAAGTGCTAGTGGCATGGTTTTGCTAAATTACCTCTATTATCTTGCTTTGCATGTCATGATGATGATACAAAGAGATCATCCTAGAAAACAGCCGCCTGGAGATGGAGCGTGTATGCGTGTGCAGAATCATGTTCCACAGTGATTCAGCCTCATCTACCCTCTGATCCATATCAAATGCCAGCAAAAGGGTATCATACGTTCCCATTGTTGCTCCTTGGCCTTTGCTCAGCATCCACTTTGCCACCTGACCAGCACTAAGGATTAGCCATCTTTAATACATCCAGCACTTCCACACAGCTTTTTATAGAGCATAAGGCATTTTCTATACTTTAAAAAATGAGACGATCCAACAACTAACACAGCTGGTTTTGGATGATTAATTAACGCTTAATTAAACGGGCAAAATTAATCACATGAAGCCACCTTGAAGAATATCTCTATGTCAAGGTATGCTCTGTAGTTTCATGTCAAGGACTTTTGCAGATTCATGCAAGCATTTAGTTCTCAGATCCAAGCCAAGTTGTATTCCACATGCAACTATCCTATAAAGGAATCCTGTAGGTCTCATATTAAACCAAGCTAATTTGTGTGTCACATGCAATGGCGTTAGAAAAATGTTTCAAAAGTCAAATTTCCACTTGTTTATCCACAATAGCTTTAATTATCTAGGAAGCAATTAGATAACGGCGGTCACCAGGATCAGATTGAGCCTAAAGTAAAGCGGTATAAATTCTAAATAATCTTAAGTACAGTCTGCAAGTGTCATACCTGAATTACACGCACCCATTGACTCCTCTTTCTTAAGATTATCAAGGCCTTAGCAGCTGCTATCAGTGGGAACTCTGTCTCCCAAGCTGTCCATTTATCTAATGCTCCAAAAATAGTCTCTTTCTCGTTAGGAAGACTGGAGACCTGTTATTTCAATGTTAATTAGAAAAACAGAGTAGGAAAAGGATCCAAATCATATGTTTCAGAAGCTTATAAAGCTTGACAGGGCAAAAGCAAGAACAAGACACTCAAGAAACGGAAGAAAGACTAACAATTCTAACGAGATTGAGTGCCTTTTGCCCAGACCCGGCCGAATCCTTTTTCTGCCATAAGTGGTGCTCTTTCTTTCCCGCCTTCTTGATTATTTTCCTGCATTTCATGCAAAGCACATCTTTTTTAAGTATTAAGACAGCCTAAAGACCAAATCAATGTTCATAAATAGCTATAGCTAAACATTCATATCATACTGAAACAAAGTGTCGTCAAGCACTTGAATGATGAAGCAGTGTTTTGAAGCAATTCAACTGGACAATGAAAATATCACTGATGATGTTCAACTATAAGGCAAGATAGCAAACCTACTTCTCAACTGGTTTTGAACTAGTTAGAGGCTTTCTGCTTTGCTTGTAGGAGCACTTGATAGTGAATGGACTTGTAGCCACCGTGTGATGTAGGGAATTTCTCTAGAAGAAACAGAAAGAAAAGGGATAAAACTCTTAAATGAAAACGTCCAAGTTAGCAAGAGGTAAGGTACACGTACGACATTTTTCTAGCTTGCCTTAACAACAAGGACAGCAAGCAACAAACCCAGTTACCTTCCACAAGAGAGAAATTGCGCAATTAGAGAAGCTGAACCCCGATGATAAAACTGCTTCACCTGTTTTGATCTACTGAGTAATCCGAGACGTCAGATTAAATACTCAAGTAGAATAAGGTGGACTCTGAATGAAATTTGACAAATTATGAATAAGGTAACTCATTATTCACCTGATCAATTCGTGATAAGGGGAACTGGCATCGAACACAATATCCGGAATTCACAAACATTAGTCCTCTCTAATTTCCAATATCCTGACCAGTTTACGTGGACCAGGAATATCCACAACGATTTTATTGCAGAGCGCCTTATTCTATAACCACAAGGAAACAAATGAAATAAGATTCCACTTCCTATTTCTGCATAAAAATACAATATTTTTCCAGAATTCAGAACTCACTAATAACTAAACATTCAATAAAAACATGTATTTATTCAAAAGAACAGATTTTTAACCATGTGAACATGAAAAACTCAGTCGGGTAATGAAAATTGAAAGCATACAATCAAGTGGGTCGCCATACAATAGCAAAACTTTACCAATACTTGTACTGACTACTTCCTAATGCTCATATTCGTAATGGGTTTTAAGAACGAAGCTTAGAGAGCGTAAAGAATTCAGCAAACTTGAAGATAAAGATGAATAATTTGGTGCATAAACATAAACATAAACATAAAGATGGGTTCAATCGATAGCAAAGAGAAGAGTGCACACACATACCTTGCGAATTTGAAAAATCTCCGAGTGGGTTTTAAGCGTTAGGAACTATGGACGCCATAAGTTGCAGAAGCAAAAGGATAGAGAGAGAGTGTAGAACTTCCATTACCAAGTGAATTGGATTTGTCATTTTCGTGGGCTAATGTGAGCATCAGCCCGTATATGCATTTGAGCCTGTTAGTCTGCCTAAAGGAGATTTTTATTGCCTTTTCCTTTTAGGAGTCTTTTTTTAAAGTGTCACGTCGTCGGACATTTAAAACAAATGTTGTGTTATTCACACATTTTTTTTTATTTTTCTCACACTTTTTGTTAATTTTTTATTTTAGATATTTTTCAATTCACTCAATCCGACAGCCGGAATTGAAAAATGTGTGTGAGAAGTAAAAAAATGTGTGTAGATAGCACAACCCTTAAAACAATTTAGTAAAAGGTCGTCACATTAACACGACTAGAGTCGAGAATGCCTCAACGAAGATTCTTAAAGGCACTCTTAACGAAAAAATTTCGATCAAAGTAATACAATGAAAAAATTATCAAACTGAAAAATAATAATATATCTTTTAATTTAAATTTATAATTTCTTCTAACATAAGAGAAAACAAGTACCACCAAGAAGTAAGAACATATTAGTAACGCAAAACATTTTGTATTATCATATTGTAATAAAAAAGAACAAAAGATTAAAAACAAAAATATATTTATTGTATTGTAATTTTGTAAACAATCGATTTTGTAAACAACTAAGGCCGCGTTTGGTATTGTTTTTTTTCACTAAAAACTGCTTCACTTTAAAGTTAAGCAGATAAAAAGTGTTTGGTAAAAATGAAATGTACTGCTTATTTTAAAAGTTATAGTATTAAAACAGCAACTTTTAAAAACAGCATGGATGTTGCTTTTAAAAGCTACTTTTATAAGCAGTTTTTTTTTAAAGCACAGCAACCCCAAACTGACCCTAAATTCTTTCAAGTTTCACAGCTGTCTGAGCCTTATCAATAACAATAAGCTAGGTTTTCATAACCAACATGAACTGAATATATGTTCCTTCTTCTTCCTCCGTCATTCCACTCAACGATGTAGAGAGACATGTACTTCTTTGTTTCGACAAGTTTTCGCCACAGGACTGATCCAACCGTCGTGCAGAACTTCCTTTCTCAGTAAGGCACACACCTAAGTGACTCGTCACGACGCCGACTACGATCTTTAGTCCAAGATTGGTTCCGCTGCTGCTGAGAATAGGGACTGCATGCACCTTGTTGTCTTCTCCAACTCATCATTGAAACGGCCTAATTAGAAACCCTAAAGGCCCTGAAACAAATTAAGCAGAATTACAAAAAAAGAAGACTAAATTTGTTATGCTAGGAAGACCAAAATTTTTAAACTAAATTTGTAAATCAAATGATGTGGCAATATATAAAGTAAGACTTTATGATTTAATGACTTTAAAAAAAGAAGATCAATCATCAACTGTCACATCATTTGGTTTACAAATTTGGTTTAAAAAAATTTGATCTCTCTAGCATTACCCTAATGAATTTGGTCTGTGCATATTTGAGCCTGGACATGAATGTTACCGCATGCATTGAGCCTATATGTTTACCCAAAGCAGATTTTGGGATAGATAAATAAAGAGGTATTTTGATACTGACGCCTGAGTTTTAAATTTTCTAGACTAAACATATGTGCTTTTTAGGTTTTTGATTGAACATTTCTTATACTAATCAACGTCCAATAGCCTTTTTTGTTAATTCAAAATTATATGATTTATCCTTATAATTTAGCATTATCTACAATAATTAAGATTTATCTCCAATTCAATTAAAAATTGTTCCAGACTTATCGACCAAAAAAAAAATTATCTAGAGCATTATCTATGAATCAAACATATTTTTAAACTATATAAAAATGATGAAATATTCATTTTTATATAGTTTCATAATTGGGTACGTTTTAATTCGAGGTTGGTACGTTTTTATTTGACGCTGGTACGTTTTTATTTGACGTTGGTACGTTTTCATTTGCCATGGGTACGTTTCCATTTGAAAGCTTAATCAAAAACTAAAAAAACATAAATGTTTAATCTACAAACGCCTAGAATGAGGCATCTAATTCTAATTTCTTCATAAATAAATTTTGTGTAATTTGTTTTATCAATATTTTTTTTTCTTATACAAGTGATATCTTGGGGGTCAAGTGGTATTTTCCCCACTTGTAAATGAAAAGTCTTAAGTTCAACTCTCACATATTGCAAGTTCAATATCAATTAATATATTGTTATATTTTTTTTTTATAAAAAACAAAGGTAATATCCCAGGAGGCGGAAATCGAACTAGAAACCTCAAGCAGAAATAAGTACTCATAACCAACTAAACTATCAGCCATTTGATTTGTGATGCTTTTAAGGCCTAATTCTTAGAGAAAAGGCCTTCAAACTTCCTAGTTGTGTGGGACTAGTGGCTTAATTGATCTGTAGTTGAATACAACTAGCTCATATGATCAATTGAGGCTAGCTTAATTTGTAAACTAGTGACAACCAGCTAATTATAAATAAATGCATAAGTTGCTCAAAATCTTGTTTTTTTTTTCCGCGATCGGAGTACACGATTATGTGAACGTGCGCATTGTATTACACTGAACATGACTTGACTTATTATTATTAGACCTATTGATGATATGATAAGGTTTCGTAGAATATGAGCGAGACCAAAACATAATGTATGTCCATTGTTATACCTCATCATATTTCTTTTTATACCTACTCTAAGGAAAAAATAACAACAGATGCCAGTTACATTATTTTATATAATACAGGAATACGAGTCTGCAGCCTGTAGGGGTTTATTGTTTCAAGGATTTTATCTTTCTTTGACTCCTTTTGTTCAACAAAAATGAAAGGGTATTTTTATTTTGCTTCGGAATCACTTTTTCTTTTTCGTGAAATGGGATGAAACTGTGAATATGATAGATCTTGTAAATAATAAAGACAATAAAAGATTGCAATTACACACAATACTGAAGATTTAAACCAATAAATGTATTGTATTGTATTGAAATTACTAATGCTCCATTGATTAATTTACCACTTGTCCCAATTGGTAGTGTTGTTCCATCCTCGTCCCACGGCTGCAACTTCACTCCGACGAACGCAAGCAGGTTCCCATAGATTTTCAGGAACATTATTATTTTCAGGAAAAACATCATCATCCCATCCGGTGCACAGCGACGTCGCCTGGTTTAAATTGACATGATGAAGGCCGATAATAACAAACTCACGATCATGACTTAGGGTTTCGGCATCACCATGATTGTCGGGTTTAGGTTCCTTGCTTTTTTCTAAGTCCAAAATCAGTTGAGGATCAATATTGTTGGATGACGAGTTCCAATCTATATCATCAATATACATCTCGGAATCCGGCAAAGATAAGTCAGAACTGGGAATTAGACCGTTCATCTCCGCCCAAAACCGGCTTTTCGCCGTGTTGAATGCCTGTTTACCAGCCGAGTCATTCCACTCAACGATGTTCTTGTAGTGAGACATGTACTTCTTTGTTTCCGCGAGTTTTCTCCATGGAACTGAGCCGACGGTCTTGCAGAACCTCTTTTCCCAGTAAGGCACACTTGTAAATGACTCGTCGCGACCCCGACTGCGATCGTTAGTCCAGGGATGGTGCCGCTGCTGTTGAGAATAAGGACTGTATGCACCTTGACCTTGTTGTCTTCTCCGACTCATCATTGAAACCCTAAGAAACTCTTTGACCAAAAGAAAACCCTAGAAATTAGGAAACCCAAAAACCCAGAAACAAACCACTGAAGATTCTGTGGTTGCAGAACAAACAAGACACCTGAGTTTAATTAGAAGTTGAGGAATTGGAAAGGGAAAACGAGAATGTTGTAGAATACTTTTACCAAACAAAGCAACTCTGTGTGAGACCCACATATATAAGCCTTGGGAAAATGCTTTCCTAATTCTTGTAGGATTAATAGAAGAATTCAAAATCCTAAAAAACAGGAAAAGGTTTCCAAATTTTCGTAGGGAAAACCGGCTTTTCTTAATTCTTGTAGGATTATATTTTACTTTTAGTGTACCATAAATACAATATTTCAAACGGTCACTCCAACAAAAAGCACGTTCATTGGGCCTGTTAGTGGATAGGATTCATATTTATTGGGCTTGGGCATGGATGTTAGCACATTCATAGAGCCTATATGTCTACCCAAAGCAATTGTTTTAACCCAGTAAACAAAACAAGAAGTAAATTTCATGTTTTTTCAGGGACTATTAAAATATAATTCCTTGGATAAAAGGGTCTACAAAGACTCAAAGTTGCAGATTTTGTGGGACTAATGGCGTGCTCTGTAAATAATAGTGAAAAATTAAGAAAAACAACTAGTGTCAGATAATGATCAATTGAGCCTAGCTTTTGCAAACTAGTGACAACTAGCTCAAAATCTTGTTCTATATTTTTTTCGAGATCGGATGATATATATGATGTGAAAGCATAGTATTACGTATGCTGAACATAAATGCACTGTATATCATAAGGTTTCGTAGAATATCGGCAAGAGCAAAACATAATATATGTATGTCCATTGTTATACCTCGTCCTATCTTTGTATATCCATCTATATTACCATAACTCAAAGGAAAGAATAATTACAAATGCCAGTTAACATTTTTTTTCTTTTCATTTTCCACTTTAACATTTTTATATAGGATTTCTGGGTTTCAAATCTAAGAATTTTCTTACAGGCTCTCTATTTTAATTTGCTAGGTACATAAAACTTTTTTTTTCTTTGATATTGAAAAAGGAGGGAATCGAACAAACGACTTCAAATACAAAGATAAATGATCGCCACTTAAGCAACACACTTACGAAACTGTGATTTTATTGATTATCCAACTTCAATCTCAAGTTGAGTCAATAGTAGAGATGAGATTGAAGTCATATTCATTCAATAACAGACATATAAAAATATCTATCTACCAATACCAGGCTCTCCAATTCCAGACGTCATGCTTAGTCGTTTTCATTAAAAAGAGTTATGTACGTCTATCCAACTAGGGCAAACCAGCTCTCCCTTGGACCACACTTGCATTATATTGCTTGTTAATTTGCTTGCTCATTGTTCTAGTCATTCCCTACTTTATATTGCATTGTTCTCCCTAAATGTTGTACCCATTAGGAGTAGTTAAGAAAAGCCCTACTTCCAATTTATGACAGAATCCAATTATTTCTTCTTTTCTATGTTTTATTAGCATGTACAATTGAAATAAAAGCATTACCACTAGCAATATTCTTACCAATAAGAAAGAAATGACAAAAGAAAAACAAGCTTCGTTCAAATTATGCAAGTAACTTAATGAATCAACCAGTTCTTATACAAGTAATTTACTCGTGTATTGAAAAAAACTTATTGATCATTGGAATGAAACTAAACGCCAATTTGATTTTACTTTTTTGTTATGTAAGCTATAATTAGAAAAAGAAAAATAAAATAAAATTCAAATGCGTGGGTAAATATTATTAACCACTCAAATTCAAAAACAACTTACAAATATAATGTGATTTACTTGCAAAATGAACTTTAAATGATGATAGCGTACTCTCTGTCAAGAGAAAACCCCTACAAAGTCCACTAGTCATTGATTAGTTTTGTTTGCTTCCTAAACATGACATGAGCACCAAGGCTTGGCACTTTCGAAGTCCTAAGATTGCTTCATCTAATTATTACACGAAAACAACGGCGTCAACGTGGCATCCAAGCACCAATCATTCAGATTCCCGCGCTCGTGTTCCGTGTGTGTCCGGCTGATGTCACCCACCCCGTGTCCCTCTTCCACTGGTTTTGTCGTATTCCCAAATCATTACCTTCCGATAATTGGATAAATTAGGTGGACCTCACCCCACGCTCTCGGGGCTGAAGCTGGGCCCCGCTCTGACGCGCAGAATGAGCCGTAGGATGCGCCGAGCTGGCTGATCGGTAGCTTTACATCGACGCCTTTACCACCCAATCATTGCCGAATGTTACAGCTGTCGCAAGTCACCGCAAGTTGATTGATTACTGCAAGCAACTCGGCTCGGCTTGCCAACTATGTCCCTCAAATTTTGTGTAGTTTTTTGTTTTAAATTTTTTTTATGAATAATTTTTCTATAGAATATTTCTTTTTTGGTGGAGTTGAACCTGGACGTTCATTTGATCTTCATGCAATTATGTTTCACCTACAATTCTTGTTTCTATGGCTTGTAATCTTTAACGTTTACGATGAACCATAGTAAAAGCCACAACACCCACAATAGAGCTTGTTACAATTAAATATCGAATTCTTCGTAAACATATATAATCGTCGTCGTATTCATGTGAATCGAATTTAAAAACTAAAACAAGTAAAAATAAAAAAAAAACATTTTCATTTGAACATAATTTGTTATTTCTCGTTATAAAACGCAACATACTTTGCTACTACTTCAGATATGGGATTAAAGAGTTAAATATATGGGATTTTATGTTTTGCTCTTTGGTTTTAATTAATAATCAGATACGGTATAATTAGTATTACACAGATTGTAGTAATATGATGTTTAATTAGGATGACAACATTACACAATTTTTTTTTCACCGCGTCGCTAAGCATTGACATCATTACAGGCCATATTAAAGATGAGATGAAGCCAAATAATCATTCTGCATTTATTTTTTATTCAACAAGAAATATAAAATCAAACAAATAGTAATGGGTTTGTCTAAAAAAAATTCAATACAAACCCATTCCTTTCATAAAAATTGTATTTTTGGATTTTTACTATAGCAATTGTCAATTGACCATGCGTGCACTGCTGCCCAAGCCCCCTGCATCCGTATTTGAAACAAATAAGTACAAATTTAAATACCAAAAATACAAAAACTCAAATTTTGACCAAAAGGGAAAAGTAGAAAACGGAACCCAATCAAATACCTCCAAAGCTGAGCCAGCGCAACCAAAAACACACCAAATCAATGTGCAGTCAGATAAGAAAAAGAGAAGAGCCGTGAGGTAATAAAAAGAGAGAGGAAGTTAGAAAGGGTACAATCATAATTAAACTAAGACTAAATCAAGGTTTTTAAAGCAGTTTGGTGGCCCGGCTAGGATTGGATTTGGTATTTAAAATTGGTCAGGTTAGGATCGGAGTGGATAAGCTGAGAGTTGTGTTTATTGTTTGATGCAAACACCAAAACAGGATTCAGTTTGGGATAGGCCAGGTGACACACACCGACCCCAATATTTCGAAGGGTACCGAAATCGAGGCATGCTGGGCGACACTCCAGAGGGTAACGAAAGCCATGTCATGCAGACTAAGTGGAATTTCTGAATAAAATAAAACCAAAGTATGGAATTATTAAAATCATACAGCAGAGTACGCAGAAGTACGGGTAGAACCCTTAATACATAGTATGAGATGTTCAGAGCATAGATAAAATACAGTAAAGAAAGTACGAATTAATCTCATCCTGAACAGGATGGATAAAGCATACTAGTAGGAGGAAGAAATCCTACAGTTATTTGGTGCGGAAGTCATAAACACCAGAGTGGTCGCGCTCACCACTAATCCTGCTACTACGTCCTGAAGGGGCGCAAAACAGAAGGTGTGAGTGCGCAAAAATAAACATTTCTAAAACCTTTGTTTTTTTATAACATAATAACCCCTCTTTTAAAATTCAGGTATACTTTCCCAAAGTCATACTACGTATAGTATGAAAACCGTCTAAGATAAGGTTAAACACTTTTATCCCAAAATAATAATATAATATTCGTCGTCAAAACAATATAAAGGCAACAAGGACAAAGGTATAAGTAAATACCAAAACTTCTCAACATATAACATACTCAACAATAATAGAAATATATAATACGATATGTTCATCGACATATCCGTATAAAGGCATCCATGCCAAAGGTATGAGTAAATATAAAATCTCCTCAACATAAAGTATGATCAACAACATATATAATATGCTCATCAACGTATGCAGACACACAAACCCATGTAAAAAGTAGGTACATGGAACAGGCTAGGTGTAATAAATATATGATCGGTACTACGATCACGTGAAGCTGGCGCATTACATACAAGTCCTAGCTGCCTAATGCAAACTAGTACATGCTGGCACCTACGTGAGCATAACGGTGCGGATGTGAACATACACATGAAGGCTGGTCTTGGCTCGGACGAGTACTAGACACCAATGAATGCATGTATGATGAGCAGATAAAAATACACATAATCATGCCATTGCAGTTTCACAAGTATCAACATATTATAATTTCTTTATACTTAAATCGTAAGTAAAAGTATGGCATGATAGAAAATAAATCATGAAATCACAATGAGAAATAATATAAATAATATTAGTTTCTCAAAACAAAGCCACTCACTGATACGTAGTTGGGTCGTAGCCGCCTTGTTTTGCCTGACCACTATACTCCTCGTAGTAAGTCTCACTTATATGAGATATCACTATAGTAATGATTAAACTCATAAAGGTTACTCATTAAATTAATAAACGACATTAATTCTTGGTTTGCTCAACACGGAAGTCCAAAACACTTCGAAAAATACCATATGTACTACCCCGAGGTAGTACACGTCGCCACGAGTCGCCTCGCGTCGACGAAAGTCGAAAAACTGCTCCCATGCGCCCACACGCGCAGTCAAACTAATGACGTCAACTGACGCTGTTAGATCTAACGGAATATTCCAACATCTCCGTTAGATCTAACAGAATATTCCTAACGACGTTAAAAGGAATATTCTCCGGTATGCACCGATTGCTGACATCAGCGATGACGTCACTACTAACGTCACTAATGACGTCACCAACCGGTCGCCGCTGCAACTTTTTTCGGCCGCTGGCGCTGCCGTCTGTTGCCGACCAACTCACCGAAAAATTGAGAAAATTTCTAAAATTCCTAACTTCTTCTTTTCTCAACCATTTTACACGTTCCACATCTCAAAATGAAGCTAGAGAGAAGGAGAACACGATTTTACCTACTTGGAGTCCAGAATTTGGTCAAAAATGGCCTGAATACCTTGGTTTACGAACGAAGTCCAATTTACCTCAAAACACAACCAAATAACACGATCTTAGTATGAAAATCTATCTACGCAACACGAGGAAACTAAAGGCGGTGGTTAGGAACCTCACATAGGTCGGTATTTTTGTGAAACTAGCCGAAAAAGTTTGATTCTTCCTTGTGCAATTCCCGCCAAACGGTAAAGAATTTGGGCAAACGGCTTGCACCGTTGAACTCAGTGAGTTACAACGAACAAGATAGTGGTGGTGGTTTAGCTCGGTTCGACGGATTTTGTGTGGCCACTGCACTGTGTACTTTTCTTACAGGGAGAAGAAAGATGGCAGAAAAGAAGAGTGAGGGGAAAAGAAACCAGGAGGAAAAAGAAGAAGAAATAAGAGATTTTTCCCAAACTAGCTGAGCAACTGGGTACCCGCACCATCATATTTCCATAACAGGAAATAATATTCAAACGTACGTAACGTTTCCGTTACACGTCAGATTTTCGTCCCGTTTGCGCTCACGCGCTCGTAGGAAAGAGTACAACAAGTAAGAATTCAAAATTCAAAAAGAGTTCAAACGTCCACGTAGGACTTCCACTTAACCCTTTCAAGGCCATTTTTGGTAACTTTACACGTTCAGGAAAATAAAATACAATAAAATTAGGGACGGGTCGTTACACTAGGAGTTTTCTTGCTCATCTCTTTGTACGGTTAGGGAAACCTCATCATTATGGACTTAGAATCTAGTTTCGTGAATGATGAGTTCGATACCAGTTTATTCCTCTATAAAAAAAAGTCACATTGATATTGGTTTCTGGAGTTCAGTCACATTGATATTGATATCGCCTTCAATTCTTATAACATAATTTAAGTTGTCACATCTCGGACCGACTCCGCCGTAGCACGATATTGTCCGTTTTTGGCCACGCCCTCACGATTTTGTTTCTGAGAACACACAAGCAACTTCCCAGTGGGTCACCCATCGTAGAATTGCTCCAGCCCAAACTCGCTTAACTTCGGAGTTCTGATGGAATCCGAAGCCAGTGAGCTCCCAAAATGCCTCGTGTTAATTGGAGTTGGGCATGTATATATAAGGCACATCACCCCCACTCCATTGGTCGATGTGGGATATCACAATCCACCCCACTAAAGGGGAACCCGGCGTCCTTGCCAGCACATCCGTACCGAACAGCATAGTGGCTCTGATACCATTCTGTCACATCCCGAACCGGCTCCGCCGTAGCATGATATTGTCCGCTTTGGGCCACGCCCTCACGGTTTTGTTTCTGAGAACTCACAAGCAACTTCACAGTGGGTCACCCATCGTGGGATTGCTCCAGCGCAAACTCGTTTAACTTCGAAGTTCCGATGGAATCCAAAGCCAGTGAGCTCCCAAAAGGCCTCGTGCTAATTGGAGGTGGGCATGTACATATAAGGCACATCACCCCCTCTCCGTTGGTCAATGTGGGATTGATTCTATCGGAACTCCGAAGTTAAGCGAGTTTGGGCTGGAGCAATCCCAAGATGGGTGACTCACTGGGAAGTTGCTCGTAAGTTCCCAAAAACAAAACCGTGAGAGCGTGGCCCAAAGCGGACAATATCGTGCTACGGCAGAGCCGGTCTAAAATATGACAGAATTGTATCAGAGCCACTCTGCCGTTCAATGCGGATGTGCCGGCGAGGACGCCAGGTTCCCCTTAAGTGGGGTGGATTGTGATATCCCACATCGACCAACGGAGAAGGGGTGATGTGCCTTATATGTACATGCCCACCTCCATTTAGCACAAGGCTTTTTGGGAGCTCACTAGCTTCGGATTCTATCGGAACTCTGAAGTTAAGCTAGTTTGGGCTGGAGCAATCCCATGATGGGTAACCCACTAAGAAGTTGCTCGTGAGTTCCCAGAAACAAAAAACTGTGAAGGCATGGCCCAAAGCGGACAATATCGTGCTACGGCGGAGCCGGTCCGGGATGTGACATAAGTGTTGCAATTGAGAGACATTACATCTCTAAGTGAGCAATATATCATCACATATGTTACAATCGTACTAAATTTTGTCAAAGTTAGACATAACTAAATTATTGTTCTTAAATTGAAAAAATACGAGACTTAGGACTTGTTGGGTGTCTTAGAGAGGAATGGACTGAATAACTCATAATACGCAAGGTAAATTGAAGGTGGATTTGAATAATTTTCAGATGAGAGGATGATGAAGGGATTAGAGACACGAAGAAATCCTTCTAATCCTACTATTTTGTGGTGGATTTTAATGGATACAATTTATTTAAGGGGTCTTTTGATTTAGACCTAGTTAATGGAACAAATTGTGAAAAAAAACCCACATATTATTTTTGGTCCATTAATTACTTTGATTTAGGCCCTAATCAATTATTTATATTTTTATGCCCAATTTACCCATTGAATTAAATGATTAAATAAATGTTTAATAACTAATTCCTCTTTTATATTTTCAAGTTAGACACATTATTTTTCATTTCTATCTTCAACATACTATAGATATAGTGAGACATCCATTCCAATGCAATATTTGACACCAAACGAGGCCTAAAACTATATGACTTCAATCGCGATAGGTGAAATTATGACTTTTTAAACAAAAAAAAAAGTCAAATTGTAGACGTGGATTACATAATTTACATTGATTGGCTGAGACAATGTGTTTGCTCTCGAACACCCAAGTTCGAATATTTTTTCTCATAAATTAGAATAGTTTAGAGTATTATCCGCCAAAAAAATTTAAGAAAAAAAAGACCTAAAATCGTCATCCAATCCAAAATCATTATTTGGCTTTTTTCGCAAATGAAAAAAAATTAATAGAGAGAGATTTAAATTGAATAAAGAAAAGGCTGGCGGGGACCGCACTCAATGCCCTTGGACAGTGACGCCATCTGACAACACAAATAACAATCAAAGTGTACTCGCTACGATTTAGATTCCCCCATTACATTTCTTTCTCTTCCTCTCTCTATATAAACCCTACGAAATCCCAACTTCTCATAAACCCAATTTCCATTAATATTTCATTGCAAATCAGATTCTCAAATATTATTAATCCTCCTCTCAGCTCTAGAGCTATGAATCTAGCTATGGCCGACTCCGAGTTTCAAGAATCGGAGGGGATCTTCTCCACGGATAATGTCGACTTCGAAACCTGCTTGGATTTCCGGCATCGCCATCAAAACGAAAAGTCAAATTTCACGAAGAAGAAGAAAATGGGGAATATGAACAACAACAACAATAATATTATCAAGTCGGCGCCGGTGAAAATCCCCAACAACATGTTCGACCGGTTCAGCAGCTCCGAGGACGACAGCGACGGAGATTACTACAAGGAGGAGGAGTGGGACGGGGGAGAAATGGTGCCGCCGCATCTGATCGTGCGGCGGCGTATTGCAGGGAAGATGGCGTTCTCGGTGTGCACAGGAAACGGGCGGACGCTTAAAGGAAGAGATTTGAGTCAAGTCAGGAATTCAATTCTCAGAATGACTGGTTTCTTGGAAGCTTAGAATTGATTGTTATTTATTTTTATTTTTATTTTTATTTAGATGAGAAAAATACAAAGGAAAAAAAAAAGGAGAGGAGAGCAAATTGAAATTTATTTTTCCCTGTCAATTACTGTTAATTTGTTGGGTTCTTTCAATTAATTTTTTTATTTTCATTAGTCTCTTGGTCTTGAGATAATGAATCCAATGATATAAAAGCATTTAATCTTGTGGAGCTATATTTCGATTTGAATATATATTATTCGGTAGCTTAAGTTTTTTGCTTTGGTACATAGAGTTGTGTGTCTTTTTCCTTAAACCCAGTTCGAATTCTGCTATGTATATATAAATCATGGGAGGTGATTTTGGCTTTTTTTTTTAGCGTCTTACATTTCCTCTTTATTTCTAGTAATCAGATTAAATAAATCAAACCAAAACGACATACATGATTAAAAAAGAATGTGTAAAATGCTAAAAAGGACGTGTGTATATCGTCTCCTTATATCATAGTTAAATTATCCGTCATAAAAATTATGTTTTTGTTATAATGAATTCTGGTTGTGTTCATGTATGGTTAATGTGCGGAGTGAGGAGTGCACCGGCGCATTCACACCCTGTCTGAGTTTTGTCTGGTCTTAGCAAACCCCAACATCACCAGCCTGGTTGAGAGAGATAGAGTTTGGTGGTCATGAAAAAAATATGTTCTCTCTTAGTTTGGTGTTTACTTTCTTTTTCATTTGGAAATGTGATTATATCTGAGTAATTCTTGGCATTCTACCAAACCAAAGTCTTATAAACTCGTGCAAGTAACATTATGCGTCAAATTCCGGCAGCTGAAAAGGTGTGTTGATAATCCAAGATTACAAAGAGCTTGCTAATATTTAAAACTGTTAAACAATAAGGCGGAGAAGATCGGATTTGTAACTCTATAGCATTTACCTCCGCATGCAAGATCGTGTGTTTTATTCCCCCTCTCCAACTACAACTTGTTACTTGTATGAAAAAAAAATGTGGCGAGAATGGTTGACTTATTCCAATCCTATAGTTTGTTAACACAATTGACTAATCAAAATATATATTATAAAAAGCACACTACAAGGGTTAAAGTCAGTCATTGCCTTCACAATGAAAATAACACCATAACTTGAAATACGTGTTATCTAGTCACTCAAGTGGATATATAGATAGAAGGAGAGGAACTTTTGTTACCAACATTGTTATAGTCATGGTATTTTAATAAAATAAAAACAAAAACAAAAGTAAAAAACAAAAGGCGTCGTGCATGGCCCTTAAATAGCATTATTATTCACATAATCCATCAAGTTTTTTTCTCCATTTGTAATTCTCACGGAACCTGCTACGAATGTACGAATGTATTTATTTATTATATTCATTATTTAACAATCAAATATACAATCAAAAAGAGAATATCATATATGGCCGTTAGATGATAAATATATTGATTACATGTATGTATCATTAATTTAACTATGCAATAACACAAATTAAATTAATTTATAAATTTATTCTCAACAGGTAATAGTTTCAAACCCTTTCACATTGTTCACATGCGTATACCGTAATATTTTTACTACTTAATAATCCAATATATATTTTTCAATTTTTTTTATCACATAGTGGAGCTTCTGATGATCATCATGTGAGTGAGGCCACTTTTAAGAACCAATTCTAGTACCACACTTTGCATTGAAGGGCAGTGGCCCCACTTGGCTCAGCCACTTTACACAAAACCTCAAATATCTAACATAAAAGTAGAGCAACACCCCCACCATGGTCATCACAGTGTTTGTTCTCAGCTTGTTCCCTACCTATAGGACCCCTGCACTCCATACCGCTAAAGAACAGCATCCCACAGTAATATGACAGTATTGTTTTATTATTTGTCGCTATCATATTAAAATGATTATCTTTTATCACAAACCCTTCACTTCGAGTCTCAACGATATCGATATGATACATTTAGAGTAGCGATTTTTGCACTCTCAGTTTTAACATATCAATTTAACTATTTTATAGCTTTTTATGCTCATAATAAGAACACTAAAAGAGTGTAACAATTATTATATATCCAATAGTATTTGTGTATTGTTATTTCTCAATAAAAGAAGAGAAACTCTTAAGATGTCTTCTAAACTGATTCTAAGCTCTCTATTACATGGATTGCAAAAACATGAATGATCGTTATCAATTTATCTTCTCATGCGCGACTTATGTTAATTAACAAAATCTAATTAACAATGTGACAATTGCTATATATATATATATATATAATATTGAGGAAGTTTAAGATAAGTCACATGAATCGATTCTAAACTCTCTAGCATGTGGATTGCAAAAACATGAATGATCCAGTTAGAGTCTCAACGATCTGATATAGGATAACGATTTTCGCGCACTCTCAATTTAGTTTCTAACACTTCAAATTAAATATTTTTGTACTCACAATAAGAGTGACAATTATTATATATCCAATAGCATTTGTAAATTGTTATTTCTCAGTGAATAAAAATGAGCGTCAAGATGTTGCGTAAACCAATTTCAAATTCCGTGGTATGTGGATTGTAAAAATCATAAATGATCGTTGTCAACCCACGTTATCGGGCGGGACTTATGTTTACATCATCACCAAATAAACTAAAAATCTGACAAATATTATTGACAAGTGGCATTCGCTTTACAATTATGTGATCTCAATAAAAAAGAAATAGTATTATTGATGAGAATCCGATCAACAATATAATATATATTGGTACTGAAAAGAGGAAATCCAAACAGAAACCAGAGGAATGACACGTGGCCACGTGTGCATAAACAAATCAGATACACATGTATGGTGGCGATCATAATGTCAGAAGAAACCAGACAGTGTCAGCTCATAAACCAATGACGTAGATCACATCAGAGTCACCAATTCTTATAGTAAAAAAAACAAATAAATAAACCAGATATATATATTTAAAATTAGATACGCCTCGTTGTATTTAATTATTACTCATACGGCTGTCGGGGCTTGCTTTACCAATGAAAAAACAATGTTATGCGTTGAGTTCGTTAGCGTGTGGATTTTGTCCCTTTGCTTCATGGATTCCAAACTTCGAAAACCGACAAATTACATTAGAGTCCAGAAAAAGGGATTTAGAAATTAAAAAATAGGAGGCAGAGAAGTTAAGCAAATTCAGCAGATGCTCTCATCTTTCCTTTGAAAAAAATAAATAAAGTTAAAAATTATAAGTTTCTTGATGACTTGAATACTTAATCAAATCCTCCAAGTATTAATTAAAGGAAGTGTTTGGATAATTTGAACAAAAATGAGTGGTTGTTGGGATGCATACGAATTTTTGGCATAAAACTATAGAGATGCATCTTTCTTTTATCTTCCAAAAGTTGTCAAACTTTAGTTAGGTAGGAACTCTAAATTAAATAAAATTAATCCAAATATTTGATGGCAACATATCAAGTAATTCATAAGCATTATTTTATGTGAGACTTGAAAGTAATATATAACAGAAGTTGTTTTCGTGTATTTGTCCAAATAGGAGCACAAAGGTGCTAAATGCTAATATAGTAGCTAAACCAACACTTGATTGACCATATTGGTGTTTTCTTAATATGCTTTTTACAAACACCTTTATATGATTATTGCCCAAATAAAAAGACCAAATAAACAAACAATCCACTAAGATTTTGATTTTGGAAAGGAGAAAATCGTTGACTCATTCTTAATCTCTTCGTGTAAAACTTTTAAGTTAAACTTTGAGTATGTGTATTCACTTACAAACTACATATATGATGTTACATCCCGTCCCTAAAAGTATTGTATTTTATTCCTCAACTTTGTAAATTGACGAAAATACCCTTAGTGGCCATGTATGTCCTACGTGGACAATTATTTCCTATTGACTGAATCTCGTACTTTTATCATACTTTTCGGCTTGTACACTTCACCACGAACCCATAGGCGCGAATGGGATAATTTTCAGACTTGTAACGGACAAGTTACGAATAGGGGCAATTTGGTAATTTTTCCAAATTGCGGTATTTTTCCTTTCTGTGGGCTGTCTGCCCATGGTTTTGAACTAAACCAGGTGCCCTGCACCTCTGCTACTTTTGCAGACTACGTTACTGCATGCTTGACTTCCTTTTCACTTTTTGAATTTTTCACTCGTTAAATGGATGAATTTCTGTGTGGAAATTCACCACACTCCAGCTACTACCACTCAGTCTCTGTCTGGTCTCCCAACATATCCCCAACATATCCCGTGATTTCTGCAATTGGTTTGCAGAAAATCACACAACACACACACTTACAAACTTCTCAAGCCACCCATGGCTTTCACCTATCTTTCTCTTGGTTTTCCTCCAACCAAACACCATCCTGGTGAAACTCAGTCACCATCCTCACCAAAAACTCAAGCTTTTGTGCCTAGAAACCGAGCTAAACCGAACCCAGAAGCTTGGGAGAATTTCCGTCGACTTTCGACATTTTTCCCGACGAAGAACTCACCAATTTGGGCCTCGTTTAGACCCAAATTCATCATCAAACATCTTCTGGAATCCTTGGGAACCCAACCCAAGGCCTGCAAGTGAAGAAAACGACAACAACGGCGACGGTGACTTTTGGCCGGTTCTTTCGAGCCATTTTCCGGCCACTTCCGACCACCTTTTGAGGTGTTGGTAAGCAAATTCAAACTCTACTCGTTCATAGCTTCATTTTGATATATGGATCGTAGAATTTGGCCTAGAAATGAAGAAGATATGAAGTTTTAAAAATTTCCCAGTTTTTCGACGTATTTTTCCAGATTTAGGCGCTGGCCGCCGGAAAATTGACAGGGATGACTGGCGCTGATGTCAGCAAACCGGTTCAGACCGGCCCTGCTGACGTCAGCGATGACGTCAGCAAACCGGTTCAGGCCGGCCCTGCTGACGTCAGCGATGACGTTAGCAACCAGTTCAAATCGACCCTGTTGACGTCAGCGTTGACCGTTGACCGGCGCGCGTGGGGGCGCGTGGAGCATCATTTTCAATTTCCGTCTTCGTGAGGCGACTCGTGACAATGCGTACTACCTAGGGGTGGTACGTATAGTAATTTTCGAGGTGTTTTGGACCTCCGTTTCGAGCAAACAAAGGAGATTTCGAGTCTTTTCCTTATTTAATTTGGAATAGACTTGTGTAATGATTAGTATAGTGACTTCCCATATAGGTGAGGCCTATCCCGAGGAGCTCCGAGCTTAGGCTAGGTACAGCGGCTACGACCCGATGACATACCAGTGAGTGGGCCCTTTCTTTATTAAAATATTATTATTTTAGTATGTGTTTAAATGTGATTTTGTGACTTGTATAGCATGCCATGTTTTATTAAATTTGATAAATGATTTACGTAGCATATTATGATTTATTAATCATCCTTTTTTTGGCTTATTTGTTTAAATGTTGGCATGTCTATACGTTTTAGCAAACTATTACTTATCATGCATACTGCACAGTGTTAGTACTGTCCGGGCCAGGACCAGCTTCACGTGTATGTTCACACGCACCGACACGCTCACTTTGGATCCATCGTAGGTGCCAGCCTGTTCTAAGTTGCCTTGGCTACTAGAACTTGTTGTGATGCGCTTAGCGCTAGCTTCACGTGTATGTAGTACTAGAGCGTAATTTATAAACACTCAGCCTGTCATGTAGCTACTTTCTGCATGACTTGTGTGCTATTATTATGCGATGAGTAATGATGTTGTTGATTATACTGTTGTTATTGATTTTACCCGTATCCTTTGGGGCTTAGTTCCCATTATTTGAGACACTTTACTATTATTGTTAGTAAACTTATACTTTTGGCAAACTACGGGTTTTACAGCGAGGGGTTATATATCCCAAACTTTTAAAAAGGTTTTACAAAACGGTACTTGGCCCACTCACTTTTGTTTTTCGCCCCTCCAGGACCTAAATATTAGTTGGCAGACGAGTTTGGTGGCTGTTGCTGATATTACCATTTTACCCCTCTATGGAAGTATGTTTATTTCCCTTCAGTTGTGTTACATATCCATCCTACGGGATAAGAATATTCTTTTAATTTTACTGAATCCTAGCTCTGATATTATGTGTAATAATGGGTCTTATCCCACACTACGCACTTCCGCTCTGTTTTTATTCATATTATTCCTCTATTTAATTTCTCTATTATTTCATCATGACTTCGTCACTCCTTCGGGATGACGATTAACATGCCTCGATATCCGGTGTCCACATGGATATTCAGGTCGGGGTGTGTCATATGAACTCAATATATCCATATATTTCTATGCTCATGAGAGTTCGAATTATAATCTACATGCCCTAGAAGTTGGTTCAAATTATGGACGTCTAAATTTGCAGCTCTTTTACTCTATTATTTTATTTTTCTTTCTAAAAGGGGACCAGTTGTGGGCCAAGCCACGACAATCCACTCTTCCGGGGGCCAGGAACTTTCACTCTATCATTAATCAATAGCATTTTTTTCGTTTAACAGAAAAGTCTTGCATCCTCATATTTTTCCATTTCCATTAATGGAATCAATGAAAGTGTGGAAGAAAAATGCACAAACCCAACTTCCAGATATAATCAGAAGTCTTTGATTAAAGCTATAGGGTACTTTTTCAGTTGTACAAGATACTTAATTTGCCTGCCTTATCCTTTTGTAATAGCTAATATAGGTTCGCGTTGCTATCGCAAAAAGAAGAAAAGATAAATCTACTAATGGTCAACTATACATACACTGAGATAAAAGAAAGCGACACTACAGACACACACACCCACACACACAGGATTTACGTGCTGGCAACACTTGATAGCTTGGACGCTACGGAACAGAAGATGTCTTGTGATATTTGTTTGGAGATTTTTTTTGGCATAAATGATAGCTTGGATGATCGTCTCGATGGCTGCTGACCAATCGCAGGGACTGTCCCATCTGCCAAGATCGAGTGCCAATTGTGGGAGCTGGCCGGGAACGACCAAAGAGGCTCCAATTCTCAATTGGTCAGTACCCAACGCCAATTGCGCCAGTGAGTGAGCCTGAGCTGCCATCAAACCCCTTATGGCTGCAGATGGTTGATAAGCCGCACTTGGGGCGGCCTGATAAGGTGAACTTCATGGTTGCCGGAGCTGTGTTAACTGCTAGGGTTCTTTACAGATTATGAGCTGGTTAACTGTGGTCCAATACAACTACTTGCTTTGATGAATGCCTTGTTCCAATGCATCAATAGTTTGAGGCCTTGGAAAGTTATTAAATATTGTTCGGAGATTGTTTTTTGATCAATGGGGGAATCAGTTTATATGAAGATATGTTTAACTGATTGCTTTTAGTACTATTTTCGACTGATGTGGTCAATATCTTCAGAATGTTTGCACAAAATTTGCCAAAAAATAATACAGCTTTTGAAGATATGCAGCTATAACTTGTTTAACTAAAAAGTATTTCAACAATGTGTACAGCAACAGTTACAGAGGAATCAGTTTCATTAGTATTTTCTTGCAATCCGAAAGAGCTTCGTATGAATGACATTACAAGAACAACAAACAGCAAAGAATGATGCTGTTGGCAGATTAACCAAACGCACCCGCAAGTCCAAAATTAGCATTTGAAGAATCTGTGCTTGTTGGTAATTAAAACAGAGTTATAACAAACTCCCACATAACAAAATTGCAGATAAACAAACGAAAATCAAGTTGAAAATCCATCCCCACTCACCAGTCACCTGGAAAATTTGGCTTTAGAGCAATTACTGTAACTGAAAAATGGATCACATGGATGCTCACAGCCTCACTGTTTTGCTTTAAACCTGTCTAAAACAGCGTTTGCGAGATGCTGTGAAAGTTTTCCGATTACTTGGTACATATTCAAATTTGCTGAAGTCAGCATCAACAGTTGATCTGCAATAAACAAAGATCAAGTCATTCATGTTAGCAGTAGAAATCCAAAGAACTTTAAGATTGGATCGTTCACACAAAACACACGCATTACCTATTGGTACTGGTGTTTTGGACATCTTTCAGAGGAGCACGAAGACCACTTGCACGAGAACCAGACGAGGAAAATCTAAATGATGATATTACTGAAACAAATTTTTCCATGGACTTCTCTGCTATATCTGAATAACAGCCTAAATGGGAAATATTGGATCCGAATTTTCTTTCTTCATTTGTGCCCGTAAATGTTTTGTTCAGGCTAGGAGCACAGGGACCTAAATAGAAGAAACAAAACAAAATATTTGCTCAGATGAAAGATTCAATACGATATTAGATTAATAATCTTGGCATTACCATGGTTCCGTAAGTGAACAAGAGACGCTTATCTTGAACAATTAATAAAAAGCATATCAAATAAACTTGATTTCCAAAAACCGAGTGCTCTACTATTTTTTCTGAGTTTCGAGTAGCACTTACCATCATCTGGAAGGGATGCACTGATACACAGTTGTTTGGGTTTCACATTTTCCTGTAGTTAAAAATAGTGTTTTTATAAGAAAAACAATCATAAACACAAACATTCTAAGCATAAAATCAAAAGAGAAAGAAAAACGCCTACCACTTGAACGTTGTCATGTGGGGAGGTTTTCCTTTTTGCAACCTTGCCATTAAAATAGCTATTCTCAAACTGAGCACTCTCAGGAACTGCATTCTCGTGCATATCAATAGCACGATCATCCTTCAGCAATCGCTTTTCTTGTTTATCTTCCTGATTGTGTTCATTGATTGACTTATCCTTGAAATAAGAACTTCTTACAATGACCTTTCTGTGCTCCATTCTTGTCTTACCATCTTCAACTGTGTCCGGGGCATTCTTACATTCACGCTCCTTATGCAGCGTTAGACAAGGCTTATGAATAGAATGTCTGGGTTGTTGCAACAATGTATTTTCTGGACTTCGTCTCAAGGGCACCATGTCTTTCAATGTCAGGAACATAAATTCAAGTGAGTTGTAACTACTAGTAACCAGAAAACTAAAACTGGATCCATGAAGTTATCAAGGGAAACCTATATCCTTACCATGATTTTGAGATTCCAATAAATCAGGGACATCAGTGTCAAAGTCATCTTCTACCTAGAGAAGACAAAGATAATTTATTAAGTGTAACGACAGTTGATTAATAAGTGATGTTCGACTAACAATTATCATATCACACCCATTTATGAAACTCACTGAATCACTGGGAGGTTCATTTCCCATGTTGTCAGAGTTAACAAGAGATGACTCAGAGCAGTTTGTTTTACACGAAACATCATCCGCAGAGGCATGTTCATTGGGACTGAGAGAAGAATCATCAACTGGACTTGGAGAATCAGGTGAGTTCCGCGGAGCCCTGAATTTTCTCTTTGCTTCAAGAGAGGCAAAGCCTTTAGTTGTCAAAGAAAAAATACAGAACTTGAGCCCAAGCACAATATAAGCTACAAAAATGCAAACACTGTGAACATTATTTTTATACTGATTCTTTAGCACAATATACTGAATTAAAACTTAGATAATGTAATCAAGCTTAAGAAAAAAGGGATTCAAAGGATACAAAAATATTTAGTCAGGAGGTTATTCTGCACAGGCAAATCTAGTCTTTTATTTATCCTTCCAAGATTGACATTTTTAGGTTGGTAAGTTCTGTCGGCACTAACGTTCTCTTCCTGTTCATGCAAAGAGAAAAGAAGAAAACTTAATTTAGTCTCACTAAGACTAAACTAATGCACTCCAAGACATATGTAAACAGACAATCAAAGTAAATCAATTGGGAAAAAAAAAACCTTATGGAAATCACACAGAGGATACCTGGAATGGCATTTTGGTAAATGGATCAATATCACCTTCTGCGATACCTTTAGCTATATGTTGTGGTATCGATGTATCTCAGGCTAAGGCATATTCTTGTGTATTGAAAAGAATAGAAGGAAGTAACGAAACAATAAAAGAAAGTAATGAGATGGTTCACTGAGATGAATAATACAAAGGATATGGTCCTAAGAAGTCGAAATCATCCACAACATCATCAGACATATCAGACAAGTATACAATATCTTGAGAAACGGGATCATAAACCCGTTGATGCTGGAAGGTCAATATTGCTTTCTTGAATGATTCTTCATATAGGGGAGGAACTGAAGCAGTACTGTACTTCAGGTGCTTAATTACCTGAAATCGGACAGTCATCAGGTACTTTACAACAAAATTATTCAAATGATGTTGGTCTGTTTTCCAAAATTCATTGAATGCATGAATAATAAACTTCACCTTGTCATAACTTGTGAACTTTTTAATGAGGGCGTGAGCCCTTTTCAGTCCCATTCCAGGCAACGACTGTAAGTAGTCACAACCACTCAGAATACACATTTCAAGAAGCATCTGTTTTGTGAATCCAGAAAAACTCAAGTCCTTGTTCCGATGTAGCATGGAATACTGAAACTCAACACCTTGCCCAAATTTGTCCATTTTAAAGATAATCTGGATTACAGAAAGAATTATCATATCACACAGATAGAAGTTTCTAATAGTATAGAAAAAAAAGATTGGTCTGTGCTATACAGATAACTAACCCTGGGGCATCCGAATGGTATAAGATCTGAATCCTCAGTGACAACTGCTTCTACCTGCTTGCTGACAGCCAAAAACGTCATTTGAGCATCTGCCTCGTAAGGAGCCACCACACAACATACATTCTCTTGCTTTAACACCTTCAAGGAGCAACAATGTCAACAAGAGAGGAGACAAAATTCTGTAGAACTAAGGATAAAAATAAATCCCTGCGAAGATCTGATACTCTAAAGAGATAGTGATCTTTAACCCAAAAGTGCCTACTTTTTTTACCTGGATTAGTTCACGTGCAATTGAAGGTGAAATGTCAACAGCTTTTTGGTAGCACTCATAAGCTGCAGCAGAATTTCCATTAGACTCGTGCTCAATGGCACGTGCAAGATTTTCCTTTCTCATCCTGTGTAAGAAGAACACAAAACAGTTCCTAACTTGAGTTCCATGAACCGCATATAAACCCTGAGAGGCGAACACCAGTCCCTTATGTGTTAGATCTATCAAATTAATAAGGATAGAAGAGAAAGATCAGTAGCTCCGCCTCATATTGCAGAGACAAACCAATCACTCGTTAAAGATAGGAAGCTTGCCAAATGTAGTAGAAATGACATAGACAGGGTGGTCTTTTGATGAAAGGTTTGAGTTGAGACATCTAATTCCCATACACAGGGAAGATGAAAAGAAAACTATTAAGAAGTTGAGCTGGATATATCTGCTCATATAATCTGTTGGCTACATACACAAACCTATGCACTAATCGTTTATCTCTAAGGGTGTCCAAACAAGCATAAGCATTTAAAAGATTATCAAGGATTTAGACATCCTAAATAGTTGATCAAGCCTACAGTTAATATTAATTAACCTATTCGGTAGATGTCTGAAACTATCAAAAAATTAAATGGCATGAAGGATTTATGCAACCTACTCCAAAGCAAAGACCAAATATGATATGGATTACAACCAAGTGGAACTAGAATAAAAGAGATGCCAGCATACCTTCCACGTTTGTTCTCTTGTTCAATCTTCATTGGTAGAAGACCGCCATCAAATACAAGAATGGGTTTAACACCATAATGCCGCAGCAGGTTTACTCGATGCATGCAATAGTCAATGTGCCTAAAATGGGAATGAAATGCAAACGAATCATATATAACAGAAAATCTACTCATGAGTACATAATCGACCGCGCTAAACTTCAAAGAAGCTTTGTGATAATAAATTAATGCATCTTTGAATCCTACTTTGTTTAATTAGTACTTTGGATCCATAAAATCACTGACTACAAAGAAAATACAGGTAGCTTCTTATCAGTGAACTTCATAGGACGGAAATCATTTCAATTCTTGGTGTAACATACCGTTCAATAAGTAGTTGATTTACCAAAATTAGTGTTTTTTTGTCAATTTACTTAGAAGCAAAAACAATGACTGAAAAAGTGTGATAATACTCGTAATGGGTTTCTGAAAAGCACCAAAAAATGCAAGTAATCTGAAAGCAAAAAGGGAAAGGGATCACTTTAAAAATCCATTCTGTCCTTTCTTATAAGCTCACTGCCAAATTCAGGTTCTTTTAACTCAAATTCTTCAAATTGGTGAAACACAAATAACAATAATTTCATCTATTTAACACCAGAAAATGCTCAGCAAAAGACCCATCATTATTCATGAAGAAACACATAAGAATGCTCGAACCAAGACAACCCATCATCGAATTTGCATCAAAATGGTCAAAACAAGAAGAACCCATCATCAGATTTTCGTAAAAGCATCGAAATTTGCACCTAATTCATGCAGAACGACCAGCAAACAAAAACCCAAAATCCCAATTCGAGAAATTCGATGAAAAAAGAGAGAAACCTGGAAGTGGGTATGCCTTTGCAGAGCTCTCTGCTGCAGGACAAGGCGCCTTTGTGAAGCCAAGAGTAGGTATCCACCGCCACGCAAGTGCCCTCCAAGTCCTTGATGTGGATTGGCGCCATTATCGATTTCAGCAGCGGCAGAAGCCCTTGAATTCCCATCTTCTTCTTCCTTCTCAAAGTCGCAGGCTATGAGGTTCTGTTCAAATGGGTTCATCTACCAATTTGAAGAGAGGGAGAGAGGGTTTATTGGGAAGACCAAGGGTTAGAAAAAAGAACATGGCGGGAAACATTTTGGGAAATGTTGTGTTTGGTTCAAGTAAATTGTTGTGGCTTATTTGGCGGGGGAGGAGTTTTGGAGTTTTTTTCTATTAATCAAAAAATTAATTTTGTTTTTTAGAATTTTCCTCAAAGGTAAAGGTCAGCCTTGTTGACCAAAACAAACAAGGTAAAGGCCAGTCTCCCAGATTTATTGAAAAATTGAATAGCAGCCCAATATTGTAGTCCAGGAAATTAGCCCAATATTGTGGCCCAAATAGATACCAACAGCCAGTAAAGTGCATTATTGTTTTAAAAAAAAACTATAAAGTGCATTACAATGAATATATTTTGTATACCACATTTGCATCATCTCTATAATGTGGTATGCAAAATATGATAAAAATTGCATAATGATTTTCACGCACCTATTTTCTCTTTCTGCACATTATGTTTGTGTATATCTCTTGACTCTCCTTTAGTCTATCCAATTCAATGACCAAAAATAAAAAATGCTGTGTCCAGTGAGAAAATGTGTTTGTAGAAATCACTTGTGTGGGAATCATTAATATTTAATAGCACTAAAAAAAATTCATCATGTGTTGGAAATGTGCCCTAAAATCAATCATATGATGATACTTTACGGACATTTCAAATGTTAACTAATTTAGTTTAATATAAAGGGCATAGATTATTGTTTATAGTAGTCTCATATAAATGTTATATGCTTAAACAATAAGTCCAAGGAATATGTGCTTAGTAGAATGTAATCTAAACAAGTTAGGTTCATGAGACCATTCTCGATCATAAACATATCCTAAACGTTCCTGATCATAAGATTGCTAATTGGGCATTGACAGTCCGTTAAGATCAGTACATGTTATGTCTTCTCTCAGGGAGAGTGACTAGTCTCGAGTCATTGGTGTAATTGACACCAAGACAAGCATGTAGGTGCTCAATATGGAATGAGTCCACTGAACACGATCAACGATGAGTTTTCATGATCATGTCACATGAGAACTCATAGTTGGGATAATGCAAATTAGTCCTTTGACCTGAGGCATCACAGTTGTCTTGTGGTGAGGTCCTTGATCTTTGATTATGTCAAAGTCACCCCATCCGAGGGTGTCCACGACATAGTTGGGGTTAAGCTACTTAGCCATGGAGGCAAGTGAATGCGCAACAAGGGATCTCTAACCTTCAAACCGTTTGAGAGAGAATACTCTAAGATATGATTAAGAATCTCTGGCCAGAGTATGAATAAGATTTAGGAAGTCGTTCCAAATCATATTCAATGTAATCATATAAGTATTGGAATCACATTGGATAGTAGACATGAATAAACTATCAAACCAAACAATGTGGTCGAGAGTATTGTATTATAGAGAAGGACCGTATTGCATTGCAATCCTAACTGAATAGGTTCTCCACCTCTTCTGATTAGCTTGGGTAGCCATGACATACTGCTAGGTGTCACTCATGGTTTGTGGATGCCCTATAGGTGTATAATCACTTAAGGGAGAATTGAAAGTATGTTTCAATTCGGAATAGATTAGAAAGAGTTCTAATCCTCCACTGCCTCGCTAAAAGGAACCTAATGGATCGTACACCGTGTAAGGTAGAGTTTGATGAAACAATGGAGATGAGTAAGAATAATTAAATGGTTTAATTATTTATGGCAAGGATTAATTAATATGTTAATTAATCAAACGAATAAGTTCGTTATAGACCTCGGGTTAGTTTTGGGCCTCAAGGCCCAATGGGCTTCGAACGTCAAGCCCATTGACTTAAGTTGTATGACAACTTAATGACTAATAATACATTAGGGCCCAAAAGCCCAATGAACCCAACATGGCCGGCCATTTGGTGTATGTGTAGCAAACTTGCTTTAATTGCAAGTTTGCCACTACATTGTGAAAAAGGTTATAAAGGAAACTTTGTAACATTTTCATAACTTAGTGGTTTTCTTTTGGAGAATTGAGAGAGTGAAAGCTCTCTCTTCTCTCAAAGAGGCCGGCTCCCTAGAGGAAAATAGCTAGCAATCTCTCTTCCTCTAGGGCACTCATCTTCTCATCAAGGCTCTCCTTGGTGTGGAGACTTAGAGGTTCCCTATTTTGGGAACTTGGAGAATCCGATTCATCCATAATCATCCAAGCAAGGAATGAAGGCCCTCTCCATGGGTGATTAGCCTTTGCTTAGGCAAAGAGGAATCTACAAAGGTATAAGATTTCTCAACTCAAAATTTGTTTTGATTTGAGTCTTGGTTCACCATATCTACTAGGCTTTGAATTTCTTGGGTTAAGTTTCGTTTTAAGTGCATAGAAGCATGTTTCCGCCTTTAATTGTTAAATGCATGCTTAATGATGTTGCTTAATGAACTCGGTTAATCCGCAATTTTCCCTTCATCATGCACTCATCGTTTCTTCTCTTCCTTATTTATTTCATCAGTGAGAACTGTGTGATGATTTATTTATCTGGAGTGCTAATATCAACTCTTTCTTCTTCTTTTTTCTGGAAAACTTTAACGACTTAACTGTCAATTTTGTCTCAATTTTTCTATTAATTTCTCACGTGTAATGCACTTGACCAACTTTTAAGAGCATATGCATCAACTAAAATGTTAACTTCACAAGAAGAATTAGTAAATACTTGAAACAATGATAATTGAGTTATGAGAAAAAATTACAAGCAGTAATAGAAACTTAACATGCAATAAGTTCACAAAATGAACGAAACTACGCTCAATTTGACTAACGTCCAGAAGGAGGAGAGTCGAGCAAGTAAATATTGGTACGAATGTTTTAAGGAATCATAGCCAAATTGAAAGTTCAAATGCAATGTAGAACGTAGAACGAGGCCTACAACTCAAAAGCATTGCTAAATGTTTGCTTTTATTATTATTTTTTTTTTAAAAAGCATGATAAATTAAATAGCTTTTGTATTTTAATGGTATGAAACAAGCACATGAACGACATCATTATGCACCTTTGCTATTGTACGATAGCCAATTATTAATGAAAATCATATCTCTTATCTTAAACAAAGAATGAAATAGAACATGGGATGCCAACAGGTAAAACGTGCCAAGCCTGGCCGAATGAAACCTGCATCACTGCATTGTTGTGTCCACGTGTATGTTCATGTCCTATATGAATTATTCACCTCATATGCGAGATACGTTTAATATAATATGCATTCATAGTTTTTTACAAAACAACAAGACTAGGGTTCAAACATTTGCCAGATGCAAATAAGGACGCCAAAGAGAAGCAATAATTGAAATTATATGAAATAAACAGATCTTTCTATTGTATAAAAAATGAAGAAAAATACATTCCTGAAATGATGGATCCTATGTAATGATTTCGAATCAAGCCATGATCAATAACGAGTACACTTGTCCTCCTTTGGACCCTCCATTAAGCTTAGCTTGCACTGAGAAAGTTTTACGAGCATTTTAAATTCACATGAGAAATTATTTATGAAATTATAGATCCTTCTATTTCATAAAAAATAAAATAAAAAAAAGACCCTGAAATAATGGATCCTATAATGATTTTGAATGAAGCCATGATCAATAACGAGTGCATTTGTCCTCCGTTGGAACCTACCTTGCTTTTAGCTTGCCCTAAGAAAATTTTATGAGCATTTCAAATTTGTATGAGAAATTATTTTCGCACTCTTGTTTTTTGCTTTTGTATTGTATCACTTTATTTATGTTTTTTGGTTTTCTTTTCATTTATTCAATTCCACAATTAGAGAAAAAGAGAGGAGTATAAGAAGAAGAACGGGCATCATTTTTGCTATAGAAATATATATTATTGATTTGTTGAAGAAGAAAATGGATAGTACACATGGTGTGCTACTCTTATAAGAAATGGTGACCTTTGCATCATAGCAGAACCAACATGGGTCAGGTAACACCCCAACACAAAGATCACTTTTTTATAAGAGTGATCGCACATATGCCGCGGTCGACCGCCTCTTCCAACATTGTTTTAACTAGCTAACTCTTTTTCTCTCATGCATATCAAATATGTTGAGGGACCAACTTCAGGACGAATGAGGTATGAAAGATCCATTTTGAAGATTAGCAGTGTGCATTGGAGAAGAAAGTTGATGAATACCACATGTAGCAGTTTGTTGTCCAGTCAATATAGCCGACCATAAAAGAACACTTCTGCATATTCCAATATTCTTTCGGATGTTTAATTTAAAATGTCAAAGATTCAGAATTAAAATATATGTATGCAAGTGACAAGCAGCCAACAGGCAACAGTACCGGAAGTTTCCATTGGCTCTCAAAAATCTATAATAAAGATCTCAACCAACGATGATTGACATTTCCTAGTTGTATCACTCGTCTCTATGTAGAGAGAATCTTGAGTAAGGTGCCACGTACGTGGTCGGGCTTGTGCTACCACTCAGTACTAAGCTGTAAGGCTGCCAAAGGTGGAACAAATATGAGTTCTGATGAACCAAAACACAGGTGTTGTGTTTGTGTGTGGCTGCAAGGTGGAAGGAACCAATCATTTTAAGTGACGAAAGTTCTACCAAAGGGTACGTAGTGAAAGAACTAATAATTTGCAAAGTTGATTATTTTTAGTTTTTAATTTTTGAATGGGAAACAAAGAGATATATGGGCGAAAAGATGAACGAATAATAATAATGGAGAGGGAGGAGGAAGAAATGAAGGGAATATATAGAAAAAAAAAACTTCAAAATTGTTACCCTCTCATATGATTTATTTTCACTCTCCTCCCACCATCATTCCTCCACCATTCTCTATTCATCTTATCTCTCACATACTACTTTACCTCTATCTATAGCACAAACAATAAAAGCTAAAAACTAAAAATGTAATTGTTATCAAACATGCCCTAATTATCTAATTTATAAGTTTAGCGTGTAATTGGATATCATCAGCTTCACCAAAGATTTAATTATATGGCAAACATATAGGAATACAAAGATAATATATATTTGTTATGAGTTTGATTCACAGCTGTAATTCGCCATGTTTAGTGATGTCGCTTTTTTTAGGGTGTGTTGGCCGTTGAAAAATAGCATCTTTATAAACATCCTGTCATTTGTAAAAACAAAAACCATATATGACAACACATTAAAATATAAAAAAAAGTTGGTGGTAAATAAGACATGCTCCCAGTTCTATAAAGTAACAGCAAGTATATCTATAAATAGCTTCCGGCTTTGGACCATTAATATACACAGCTACGATAGAAAAGAGAGAGAGAGAGAGAGAGATAGATTCTGTACAAACATTTTCCTAAGCAGTGGTTTTGATAATCGATAGGTCGATATGTTGCCAATTGGATTGTCTTCTGTTTATCTATGGTGCAGTACTGCAGCCGGCATTGCTGGTATACCTTCTTCGTTTTTACGCTCATATATATTTCTCTCTGTGTGTATATATGTGTGTGTGTGTATATATATATATATTTGCTTAGAACTTCTTCCATGCATTCGTTTGCTTTAGATACAGGTTTCTGCTTATTGAAGGACAACCGTGTATGAATTTTTTTGAATGACTTCATATCATTCTGTTGTGGATCAAGAACTTTACCTTGATTTAATTGTTAATTTAAGGCGAAAATTCATTTGTTGTATGGCCTTGCTTAACATTCTTGGAATCTATAAAAAATATTCAAGTTGTCATATAATTCACATATATCTTGCACAAGAGAAATGTCTGAGATTGACATATGGTTTTTAAGACGCCAAATACTTCAGACGTGGGGATCAGAGTTGAGAAAACCTGGTTATGATAACGTAAGAAACAATGCGAAACTCATCAAAAGAATTTTGGTTACTAATTAAGACGACCCACGCCAGCAGGAGGAATCTCAAAAACATGAAGCCAAATTCAAACCAATCTCAGCAAGTTTATCAACCACAAAATTTCCTTCCATAAAATTATGTTGAATCTAGCATCTAACACCAATATTCATCAAGGCCTTACAACTAGCAACCAAATTGAAACTTTTATTGACAAAAAAAATTGAAACTTTTATTATCCTTAATTATTTGAAAGAGTTCTTTTACAAGTTAAAAACATTTATTCTACTTATTGGAAAATTTTATACTTTTTAACAAAAATTACCTGTCAAAATATAATCCTTTTTTCAACTTCTTGTATGAAAATTAAAGTAATTTGTAAAAAAAACAAACCTTTGGGTGATCAATGAAAATACGTATAAAAAGTGTGATCGGGTAGATATGAAAGTTTGACCCAAAAAAAAATAAGATTAGATATGCAAGAAACATTCTAACACCCATCTTTGTCAATTGCAGGCAATATCTGTGCTATTTCGTTATATCTGTCACCAATGTAAGTTGTTTAAAAAGTTTATGAGAAAAATAGGAATTCATAAAAAAATTTCGCTTCCCACTGACTTTTGAATATTTTCAGGCCAACATTTAAGAGAATTATCACAAACAAGTCAACAGAACAATTCTCTGGATTGCCTTACGTATATGGCCTTTTGAATTGCTTGATATGCACTTGGTATGGCCTGCCTATAGTGAAGAGTGGTATTATAATGGTGGCTACAGTTAATTCAATCGGAGCTGTTTTCCAGTTAGTCTACTTGATCATGTTTATTATGTATGCCGAAAAATCAATTAAGGTAATCATTTCTCCCAAATTCTACCTTCTCTTCTTAAGACCAAGTCCCTTTTTCAACTCTGCATGACTGACTAAGTGTTGTTCTTTAAAATGTTTATTGCAGCTGAGGATATCGGGATTGCTCGCAGCAGTTTCTGTTCTTTTTGCGGCCGTTGTCCTTGTGAGCTTAAGATTTACAGGCCATGAAAGGGAACTGTTCGTTGGATATATATGTGCTTTTTCAGTAGTTTCAGTGTATGCTTCGCCGTTGTTTATCATCGTAAGTTCGTGTGGAATAATTCTCACTCAGACTGCTTTCAGATTATGCAATTTCTTCTCACTGATTTCGTTTCACCCTTTTTCAGAACTTGGTGATCAAAACAAGGAGTGTTGAGTTCATGCCATTTAATCTTTCTCTTGCAACTTTCTTGGTGAGTTTGTCTTTCTGTGCATACGGAGCGTTGCAGGGCGACCCTTTTGTCTATGTAAGTATTTTTTTTCCTTGAGCGAATTTCAGCGCAGTTATATTATCACTCTAAACAGCAACAACATCACACTTGTATAACTTATTAATTTGTGTTTATTATTTTTCATGCAGATCCCAAACGGTCTTGGAACAATTTTAGGGTTTGTGCAGTTGGTTCTGTACTCCTACTATAGCAAAATATCTGGAGATGATGACTCAAGAGAACCATTGCTTGCTTAATCTAGGATGCGTGCGTGAACGAACTTATTGGACTAGTTAAAACTCATGAATGCAGTAAAATCAAAGCCCTAGGTCATAAAATGTTATAGTGAGAGAACAGTATCAGATTGTGAAGGGTTTGAAGTTGCTAGGTGGTGCAGGAGCATCTCACGCGTATATCAACAAACAAGATCTCAAGAGGGTAATATTAAGCCCTGGGTCAACTCTTGGATTAATTCCGAAATGAGCAGTGTTTATCTTCTCATATCTTCCCCTTAATTGTTCATTATTTGCTCAATTAGGAAAATATTGTAATATTTCCAATTATTATTTTATCTTTAGTATTTTCCTTTCCTAAATAGTCCAGGGTTGTCACCATTGTAATTGATTAATCGGTTTACGTCGAGTTGACGTTGAATTTATAAATACGATAAAGAGTGGCATGGATTTGCTACACCAATTATATATAGTTTGTTTCCTCATATTTCTGGAGAAGGACTTAGAACGGACTCACTGCCACCGTGACGTTTCGTATCCAATAATACATTGACAAGTGCAAGTTTTTCTCCACATTCCACATGACAATGTATTATTGGATTGGAACGTCACGTGACGGTAAATTTGTTTCATGTAAATTGCTCTTCTATTTCTGATGTTGTGGATTGGTTGTTGGACGTAATGAAAGCTTTTTTATTAGGCTTATCTTTTTGTACACCTCCTAACTCTATGTCAATTTCATTTTGATCCTTAAAACTCAATTTGCATCATTTTACTCATTGAAATTCAATTTTTGTTTCACATTATCATTTTCCGTCAATTCTGTAAAAAAATCTGTTAAGTTTATGACGTGGCATGAGTGGCCTCATTTTTATGATGATGTGTTTGCCATGTGTGCAAAAGAATAGTAAAAATCATTAAGTATTTAAAAGAAAAAGAGAAAATTAGGTTTTTTTCTCCTCCCTCCCCTCCGTGTTTCTCCTCCTCTCTCTGACGTCTGACCAAAACCCCAACCTACCCTGACCCCACCGCCATCAGCAACTTCTAACTGAAAACGCCACTGCCATAGCCAGCCCCCTTCTCTCTGCTCTATTCTGCCTAGATCCCCGTTCCAAATACTCAACCTTCCGTCCTCCCCTGATATGAACCCCCTTTTTATTTTGTAATAAAATTCATGGCTGGATGTAGGGATTAAAGACTTAAAAACAAGCTATGGGAATTTGTCTTTTAGAGTGGGTCAAGTTTGTTCTTATAAGCGTCTAAATCTAATAAACTCTAATTTCTAATGGTTCTCCAGTCCAATTGGCACAAATGGTGCATTTTTTATGCCCTTTGCGCACTTCTATGTTCTGTCACACACACACACCCGCATATATATATATATGGTGGTGATAATAAGTTTTTGGATTGGGGATTGCCGATGGGGGCTGGCAGTGGTGTTTTGGGTTGGGGATTGCCGATGGTGGTGGACACTCCACCGTGGAGTTTGGATTTAGGGGGAGGAAGATAAATGGGGATCAGTTTTTTGCTCTTCTATTTTTTTTCCTTTTAAAGACTTAATGATTTTTTACTATTCTTTAACCAAAAATTCTTGGGTGCTCGTACTCTGGATTTTTTAACCGTTGGATCTTAATTTTTATATTTTTAAACAAAAATCTAACGGTTAAAAAATCCGGAGTACCCCGTACCCCGGGGTATGCAAGAAAGACTCTTCTTTAACACATGACAAACACATCACAAGGATGGGGCCATTTATGCCACGTCATAAACTTAATAGATTTTTTAACAAAATTGACTAAAAATGGCAAAGTGAAACAAAAATTGAGTTTCAAAGAGTAAAGTGGTGCAAATTGAGTTTCAGGGAATAGGCTACAGTGCTCGCAAGTATTGAATGCTCACAGTGATCTCACCATTAAAAGGAGGGAGGAGAGAGGAGAGAGGGAGGGAAGGAGGGTGAGATAGGTGTGAGCATTCAATGCTTGCAAGCACTGTAGCTAGTCCCGAGTTTCAGAGAACAAAGTGAGATTGACATAGAGTTTTAAGAAGTATAGCAAAAAATAAGTATTTCTATTATTAGGGTTATTTTTTTTTCTGTGCCCAGTTCTGGTCTTTACCACCGTCAACTTTGTCCCGCACATTCTTGCACAACCACATTCACGCTCCCCTGCATGCGCTGTGTTAGACAATGTAATTGGTAAAAACTACTACTTAATAACTAATTATTGAATAGAATTAGCTCTTTCAATCTATTTGTCATCTAATATTATAATACCATTAAATAAATTACAATATAAATTTTCAAAAATCCTCCATCTGAATTAAAAATTAAACAAGAGATGTATCTGGACATGTGTCTTTAGACTACTACAGACAACACAGTTTTTCCATCCTAGAAATTGGGTGTATGTACGTAGTGTGTTAACTTCTTGCAACCTAAAATCTCCAATCAACTTCATTCATTGAGTTGACTCTTTCCTCATTCCTTTCCATTATCAACTTACACTCTACTTAAATCTCTAATACTAATTGGATCTATTAGGTTGATTAAGGACAATACCAATTTCTATTGTCACAACTCAAAGTCAATTTCACCATCATAACTAACATGATTTAAGGCAAAAAATCTTCTTTTTTTTTTTGTTAAAAAAATGTGAAACGGCAAAATTCACTAAAACTTGCCTTTACGTAAGTAGTTTTCATTTTCTTTGACCAATCTTTGGAAACACACAAATTTGTGCAAAACATAAAAAAGGCTAAAAATGAAGTGCTACAAAGACTTCTTGTTGCACAAATTTTTGTCAACTATTCTAAGGTCAAAACTCACTCGACCTCAAAGTGTTTGGTTTAATTGAGTGAACTCCCTGAACCTTTTCTTCCTCCCAAGTAGGGGTTTTTATTCGACCTGAGGCCCATGGGAGCCCGGAGGTCCGTCCGGCCCATTGAGGAAAAAGCTCAGCCCGATCCACCATAAGCTCCAGGTTGGCCCAATTCGTAATATGGAGGGTGAGGCTTGAACTAGGATATTTAAGACTCTATTCGGCCCGTATAAGCCCAGCTTAAAAGCCCATTTTAAATTCTAAATGTTTCTATTATTTTGTTTTGGCTCGGCCTGGCCCAATCCAAACCCATTAAATTTCTATTATATGGTGACCACAGGTCCACACAACAATAGGCACGCAGGGACCAAACATCTCAATTGCTTCCGATACGGCCCATACAGGTATAGAGTGTTGGAACTTGTGGGGACTTTAGTCCCACATCGCCCACACCCAAATTCATGAGACTCTTTATAAGTGATTGCACTCACTTATAGTTTGAAAAGAATTGGGCCCAAGCCATGGACCTTGGACTTTGGACTTGGAGAGTTTGGGTGCATATATTAAATGTCAAAGATAAGCCTTGGGCCTTGGGGTCTTTGGGTTCAGATTGACGAAACAAGTTACGTTTTTATTTTTCTTTTTGGATTCAGTTTTTTCCGAAAGGTTACAACCGTTTTGGATTAGCATGAACGATTATGTCCCTTTTTCTGATTCGCCATTATATATATGGCAGTAAGATCAGATAGTTGGGAAGAAGAAAGAATTCAACAAACCAATTCACAGAGAAAAACACCATTCAATTCGCCAAGTATTCAAGTTCAAGTGCAAGAACTTGGATTAGATAGTTGTATCCTGCAAGATAGACGTCCTCTGAACTACTGCACAAGTGTAGGGACGTATTTCTGTCTTAGGAGATTGCATCTGCAAGCCTCTATCTTCGTAATCAAGTCAGTGATTTGTGTTTCTTTACAATTTCTTTAATTGTTCATATATATATATATATATATATTTACGTATATTGTATTTGTTTTCATATATTTTCTCATTAGAAATAAACTGTGCAAATAATTATATATTGGTTATACGACATTTATTGATTGGTTCTAACAATCTAAGACAGAATTATCAATCCATGGATCAATCAAATGTTGGTGTCGTCAAGCAACATGTTGAGAAACCTGAGAAATTCAAGGGAGTTGATTTCAAACGTTGGCAACAGAAGATGTTGTTTTATTTGACAACTCTAAACTTGAGTCATGTTATTACTTCTGAGGCTCCTAAAGCACCAGAAGAGGGAAATATTCCTGCCGAAATTCTGCAGGCTATAGAAGCCTGGACTCACAGTGAATTTCTATGCAGGAACTACATTCTGAATGCTTTAGATGACTCTCTGTATGATGTTTATTCATCATATAAGACAGCGAAAGAACTGTGGGAGTCTCTGGACAAAAAATATAAGTCTGAAGTGGCAAGTTCCAAGAAGTTTGTGATTGGAAAATTTCTGAATTACAAAATGAGTGACACCAAGTCTGTTGTCAAGCAAGTTGAAGAACTCCAAGTGATTGTTCATGAGTTAGATGAGGAAAATCTTGGTCTGAAAGAAGGTTTTGTGGTTGGCTCTATTATAGAGAAACTGCCTTCGAATTGGAAGGACTTTAAGATTTATCTGAAGCATCTAACTGAAGACATGAGCATGGATCAATTGATTCTCAAATTACGTGTGGAAGAGGATCATCGAAAAAATGAGAAGTATGATGTCTCATCGCTGGAGGCAAAAGCCAATGTTGTGGAAGGAGGACACTCACAAAAGGCAAGGTTCAATCAGAAAAACAAAGGCAAGGATGCTACAAAGAAAACAATGATTGCTGCAAAAGGGAAAGACTTCAAGAAAATCAAAGGAGGTTGCTGGGTTTGTGGAAAGACAGGGCATAGGGCAAAGGATTGCCGCCACAAGAAGGATCAGAATGCTGAGAATTCTAATCATGCAAACATTGCAGAAGACCAGTTTGTTGCAGTTGTATCTGAAGTTAATTTAATGACTAATTCCAATGACTGGTGGATCGATACAGGTGCAACAAGGCATGTTTGTGCTGATCGGAATTTATTTGTTTCTTACCAATCGGTTGATGGTGGAGAAAATCTGTACATGGGAAATGCATCTGCATCTGCTGTAGCAGGGAAGGGGAAAGTGACGCTGAAACTCACTTCTGGGAAAGAACTTTCACTCACAAATGTTCTGCATGTTCCTGATATTCGCAAGAATCTGATTTCTGGATCGCTTCTAAGTAACAAAGGTTTCAAAATAGTGTTTGAATATGACAAGTTTGTAATCACCAAGGGTGGGGTGTATGTGGGAAAGGGCTACCTGGCTGAGGGGCTCTTCAAACTTAATGTACTTTCTGTTGATGCTATTAATAATAATAATAACAAGCCTAGAGCTTCTTCTGTTTACTTGATTGAGTCATCCACATTATGGCATGCAAGATTAGGTCATGTTAATTTTCGTTCTCTTCAAAGAATGGTTAACTTAGGCCTATTGCCAAAATGTTCTATGAACAAAGTATCCAAATGTGAAATATGCACAGAATCCAAATATGCAAGACACTCATATAAATCAGTGGATAAATCCAACGAAATACTTGGTTTGATCCATAGCGATCTTTGTGATTTCAAATCCACACCAACTCGTGGAGGAAAGAACTATTATATTTCTTTCATTGATGATTACAGCAAGTTCTGTTATGTTTATTTGATTCACAGTAAAGATGAAGCTTTAAATATGTTTAAAACATTTAAAGCCGAAGTCGAAAATCAACTAGACAAACGAATAAAAGTCTTAAGATCAGATAGAGGTGGTGAATACGAATCTAATGACTTTGCAGAATTTTGTTCAACACATGGAATAATACATCAAACAACTGCCCCTTATACTCCTCAACAAAATGGAGTGGCTGAACGGAAAAATCGTACATTGAAGGACATGATTAATTCCATGTTGAACAGTTCTGCTGCACCACATAATTTATGGGGTGAGGCACTCCTAGCTGCAAACACGATTTTGAATCGAATTCCACATAAGAAGACTAATAAATCTCCTTATGAAATCTGGAAAGGTAGGTTACCTACTTACAAAACCTTGAAAGTGTGGGGTTGTCTTGCTAAAGTTCAAGTGCCTCTTCCGAAGAGACAAAAACTTGGACCAAAAACAGTGGATTGTGTATTTATTGGTCACGCCAATAATAGTTCGGCATACAGATTTTTGGTTCATAAATCTGAAATTGCAGACATTCATGTAAATACAATACTTGAATCTGCCGAAGCTGAGTTCTTTGAGGAAATATTTCCTTATAAAGATAGGTCATATGTCTTGAACAAAAGAGTACATGATGATACTACAAGAAATATTGACGATAATCAAGCTTCAACTTCTAGAGTTCAAAACCAAAATTTGGAACCACGGAAGAGTAAAAGAGCAAAGATTGCAAAGGATTTTGGTCCTGATTTCCTCACTTTTCTAACCGAAGAAGAGCCTCAAACTTATAAGGATGCATTAAATTCTTCTGAAGCACCTTATTGGAAAGAAGCTATTCAAAGTGAAATGGAATCCATAATGCAAAATAATACATGGAAATTGGTTAATTTGCCTCCTGGAAATAAACCAATAGGACACAAATGGATTTTTAAGAGGAAATTGAGACCGGATGGTACCATAGACAAGTATAAAGCTCGTCTAGTTGCCAAAGGATATCGTCAAAAAGAAGGACTTGACTATTTTGACACTTATTCACCCGTAGCTAGAATAACATCTATAAGGTTGTTAATAGCTATTGCCTCGATTTACAATCTCGAGATACATCAAATGGATGTCAAAACTGCATTTTTAAATGGTGAATTAGACGAAGAAATATATATGGAACAACCTGAAGGTTTCATTGTCAAAGGTCAAGAAAAGAAGGTTTGCAAATTAATTAAGTCATTATATGGACTTAAACAAGCTCCTAAGCAAGGGCATGAAAAATTTGATCATAATATGATCACAAATGGATTTGTAATCAATGAGAGTGATAAATGCATTTACGTTAAGCAAACGAAAAATGCTTGTGTTATTGTATGTCTATATGTTGATGACATGCTTATACTGGGAACAAACAAAGATGTGATAAACTCCACAAAGAAAATGCTAAATTCTAGTTTTGATATGAAAGATATGGGATTAACTGATGTGATTCTTGGAGTTCGAATTCTAAGGAATTCAGATGGATATGTACTAACTCAATCACATTATGTTGAAAAGGTTCTAAAAAGGTTTGGACAATATGATTGTAAACCTGCAGTAACTCCATTTGATCCCATTCATAAACTTACAAAAAATAAAGAAGATAGTATATCTCAATTGGAGTATACCCAAGTTATAGGTTGCTTAATGTACATTATGAATTGTACAAGACCTGATCTCGCTTATTCAATAAGTCGGTTAAGCAGATATTCAAGTAATCCTGGAAGAGATCATTGGAATGCTCTTTTAAGGGTATTAAGATACTTAAAGCATACAATGAACTATGGTTTGCACTACACTACATATCCCCCAGTTTTAGAAGGATATAGTGATGCAAATTGGATTTCAGGGAGCACAGACAGTAAATCCACAAGTGGATATGTTTTTACACTTGGTGGTGCAGCTGTGTCATGGAAATCGTCTAAGCAAACGTGTATAGCACGTTCGACAATGGAATCAGAGTTTATAGCCTTAGATACAGCTGCTGATGAAGCTGAATGGCTTAAAAATTTTCTCGAAGATATTCCATTATGGCCCAAGCCTGTGACTGCCATATGTATACATTGTGACAGTATGACTGCACAAGGTCGAGCCAAAAACGCTGAATATAATGGGAAGTCGAGACATATAAGGCGACGACATGGAACCATTAGACAGCTACTCAAGAATGGAACTATTTCCATTGATTATATTAAATCTAAGGAGAACATTGCCGATCCTTTAACTAAAGGCCTACCAAAGGATCAAGTGGCATTTACATCGAGGGGAATGGGTTTAAAGCCAACTCAATGAGTTATAACTTGACGGAAACCTAACCTAGCGAACTGGAGATCCCATAGTCTAGGTTCAATAGGCAAACTAGTTAAGGAAAGCTCAAAGTAAGAAACACACTATTCTTACTCATTCCTATGATGGAAAACAGTGTGTTACCTATGAGACGAAGAGGGTGAATAACTATTCTTAATAATGCTAATATCTTATGGTTAAGATAAATAGAACAGTCTATTATTGCTTAGCATTACCTATATGAGATTGATGTGGGGTCGCATTTTTGAGAATTGACATGGCTACAATTCTCTAAAAGTCTCATGAAATCAGGATATGTTCAGGACCAAAATGAACACAACCGTATGAATTGACGTGTGTCAAGATGTGTTATGTGTGATGCTTATTGTTTCGATTTACTACTAAAATGATCAGTTCAAGATATTATATTCACTGCTTCATTAGGCAAATCCGATAAGTACTCACTAGAGAAGGTTCAAGTCCAAAAGACACCTATCTCGATGCGTATCGTATCTATATTCTCTGGAAAAAAACGTTACTAATTTAGTTAGTATCTTATTTTCTATTCAAATGTGGGGTATTGCTAGAGTTTGAATAGAAAATGTGGGGTATTGTTGGAACTTGTGGGGACTTTAGTCCCACATCGCCCACACCCAAATTCATGAGACTCTTTATAAGTGATTGCACTCACTTATAGTTTGAAAAGAATTGGGCCCAAGCCATGGACCTTGGACTTTGGACTTGGAGAGTTTGGGTGCATATATTAAATGTCAAAGATAAGCCTTGGGCCTTGGGGTCTTTGGGTTCAGATTGACGAAACAAGTTACGTTTTTATTTTTCTTTTTGGATTCAGTTTTTTCCGAAAGGTTACAACCGTTTTGGATTAGCATGAACGGTTATGTCCCTTTTTCTGATTCGCCATTATATATATGGCAGTAAGATCAGATAGTTGGGAAGAAGAAAGAATTCAACAAACCAATTCACAGAGAAAAACACCATTCAATTCGCCAAGTATTCAAGTTCAAGTGCAAGAACTTGGATTAGATAGTTGTATCCTGCAAGATAGACGTCCTCTGAACTACTGCACAAGTGTAGGGACGTATTTCTGTCTTAGGAGATTGCATCTGCAAGCCTCTATCTTTGTAATCAAGTCAGTGATTTGTGTTTCTTTACAATTTCTTTAATTGTTCATATATATATATATATATTTACGTATATTGTATTTGTTTTCATATATTTTCTCATTAGAAATAAACTGTGCAAATAATTATATATTGGTTATACGACATTTATTGATTGGTTCTAACATAGAGGAAACCACCCATATATAGAAAACAAGTTTTGCATGGAAACAAACATGTCACAAACAGTACATCTCACAAATATTGATATATATATATATATATATATATATATATATATATATAACACATTTGAATCCCAAAAAATAAGAGACAACGACTCAACAAGTATATACATCCAGTGCACATGTTGTTCGATACGTCAACAATGGAGTCCACAAGCATGCATGCACACACATGGGCGTCCATGGTCTCATTCATTCATTACCAAGTAGGGCAACATGCTCGGAGCGGCGGAGTCCCCGTAAGAGGCTGTCTTGAATCATGCCCCACATTCATATCAATTCCATGCAAATATGTGTCTTCCGCAAGAAAGAGAGCTGGCTTGACTCAACACCAGATATAACATCTTCCGATACCAATGTTTAAATTTTAAATTCATAACTTTTAATACTTTCCAGTCTCGCTCTTAGAATCGCTTACATTCAAATTTTTGGATTGTTCCATAATGGTTTTGTCTTTACTCTTTTGATTGTTGGGACAATTATCAACAAATATGAATAATTTCTTTATAAAAGAAATTTCACTCACAATAATAATGAATTACAAAGTGTTTATAAATTAAGGTAAATAATTTCTTTTTCGATAATATATTGTTCTTTTCTTTGTGGGTTTCGGCTTTGTTTTCCCGCTTGTTTTAAATTTTTATTACTTTTTTTAATTTAATTAAATTTTAGAGATAGGGGACGGAGGGTCGTTCTATCGGGGAGTTAGCCATTTTTAATCGCTCTGAGCGGGAAAGAAGTAGCATATTTTGTAGTTGATGGCTAAATCCCAGAGTCTTGGTTCATTATGACCGTCTTGTGCGGGTTTCGAGAGTAAGACTACTTTGGTAGACCAAACCTTATGTGTAGCTCGACTCGCCTAATCCATTATCATCTTTTTATTTAAAAAAAAAAATTTAAGGTAAATAAGAAGAGGATGAAGAAAAAGACGCTAAATAAAATGGTGATTGAGGCTTGCAAGATTTGTTTGGGTTTATATAAATCCAAAGCAAAATGCAACTTTCTTTTAACAATCCAAAGGATAGCTGTTTTATATAAAATGATACAACATATTGCATCTCTGCATAAACTGCAACCTGAACATTTAAAAGCAGCTATAAGAATAGCTAATTATTGAATAACGGCATGTCAGGTTAGGATGTGAGGCAATGCAAACATTTCAACCTATTTTTCATTCAAACACTAAAATTATATTATAATAATATTAAAGTTCCGAACCCAACTTGCCAACAAACACCACCTATGCTCTTGAGGTTACGAGTTTGATTCCTCACCTCAATATAAAAATTTTGAACACAAATTTTATCTATGTTATTAGATATGATATATGATCAGTAATAAGTGTCCAACTTTATCTGATTAGCATATGTAAAACATGAAGACCAAAATGAAGTTATTATTGATCATGTATCAAATCTAATAGCATATGTAAAGAAAAATCATTTAGATCAAATAAAAACAATTTAATTTTCTACGTATACTCTCCAAGAAAATGGAGGAGGAAGAAGAAGAATAAAGAGTTGACGCGTGCCTAAGTTACTTAATAAACTAAATTTAAGGAATTGACTGGTACACAGTGTACACACTAGCACAAACGACTCGAAAGTCGAATCACTACCATTTTTTGCAAAGAAAAGAAAAATTATTGGAGACAGCAAAGAGTAGCAATTATTGAAATTATTGAAGTTAAATGGGTCCTGAAATGATTGTGAATATTTAGACCACTTGATTCTCCTTTGGACCCTACCTTTGATCAATAATTAACATGAGTCCGGCACTTTCTAGCACAGGCTTTGTCTCTCACGTTAAAATATCTTGAGTGACCAACTTGAGAAGAAAATTTTTCAAAGTATTCGGTTTTGAACTGATATTTCACATGTTATAATATAAATAAAAGAGCACAAAAAAATATATTATTTGTTCTACTTATATTATAATACGTGCAGCAGCATCCGATAAAAACCAAGTACTTAACAAAATATCTCCAACTTGAGAGGAGGGAGGTCTTGACTTGAGAGCTCCATTTTTGTTGGGTATATATGGTATAATACTATTGGACAAGAAAATTTGATCAAGATCCCATGTGCTGTGCTGGCTTGTTGTCCTACTCAATTTAATGTACCCGACCACACAAGCAGCACTTCTGCACATTCCAATGTTCTTTTTCTATCTATCCGATGATCAATTTGATAGGTCACAGATTCAGAATATATAACACCTGACGAAAAGTGATGAGAGTTCTTTCAAAGGGTAGTAAAAGAACCAACGGTAGAGTTTACCACACAACATTATTTTATTATTCGAACTGTTTATTTTTTTTGTTAAGTAGTCATCGTTCAAGGATCATGGTTATAAAAACCAAATCACAAATCGTTTTATCAATTGATTGTTTTTCGTGAAAATTTCATTGTTTGAGAAAAGTATTGTGTTCGTCTACTTGTTTGATCATAATTAGAAGACTAAATGTTGTTTGATTTCACTAATTTTTGTGTAACGCACAATCTTTGAATGATGACCTAAAGATTTGAATCATGAGATGACGTTGTAGAGTGGACCAAATGAATAGTCGACACTGTATTAACTTACTTATCGATTAACGCTGAAATACTCTTATTATAAGGCTTGCAGTATACTAACTGTTAATCTTTACCATATATTTGGGGGAGTTTTTAGTTTAAATACCAAATTCAAAATAACTTTAAGTTAAAATACCATAGTTTTAGTTTAGGTACTAGTTGAAAAGTCAAACTAATTTGCTAGGTAAAATGACAATAATGTCCAACCTTACCATCACAAAGCTATAGCCATTAACCTTCCCAATGAATTGTAACTAACAAACATGAGTATGAATTTTTTTAGAAGAATTTTTTTTATTACGTTAATCGTTTAAGGCGTAGGGTCTAGTTCCCGGATTTTGGGCTTCGCCCAAAACCCGAGACCTACACCCTAAGCCCTAGGCTCCTCTCAAGGACATTCTAAAACCCTAAACCCAAAATGATCAACCCCAAACCTTGACCGACCTTTTAAAACCCTAAACCTTCAAAGTTAACCTCGAGCTCTAAAGGCCTTATAAAATTCTGAAAGAAATAAACTTGAGGACAATATGGTAATCTCTCATATCTTTTATTTAGTCATAGGATCACTTGCAATAAAGTTTCTGGCTTATCATAAAATATCTAATTAGACTTGATATTTTTCCTTAAAATCTATACCCAACTTGGTACCTAATATAAATTTACCTTATATTTGGAAACCCATCTTGGCTTTATTAGAAATTTACAGGCTTAACATGTAATTGGATGAGAGGACTTTATACATTTGTAACTGGTTGGATTATTAGTTATGACTAGCCTTGTTTTGGCGGCCTACGTAGTTTTGTTGTGGCGTTTTGGGCGTGCTGGCCTATTGGCGATTGCAGAAATATTTTTGTAAAGATTAATTAATGTGTCGTATAAACACATTAAAAAATCTCAAACAGTTGGTAGTAAACAAAATAACACATGGTCCCATATCTTTTGAGCAAGTATATTAATAAAAGCCTCTCGTTTGGACCATGATGTACAAAGCTACAAAATAGATACAGAGAGAAAAGAGAGGGAGCTTCTGCTTGCCTGGTGTTGCATTAGTTAGTAAAGTTGAATATATACACACATATTTTCTTGAGCAGTGGTTTTGATAATTGATAGATCAATGTTGTCAACTGAACTGTCTTCTGTTTATCAAAGTTTCAGTGACGGCGCCGGCGTTCTCGGTAACCTTCTTCATTTCTGCACCGTATAATCTGTTTCTTTATACTTCTTCCATTATATGCTTTCGTTAGATACAGATTTCTGTTTGTCTTGAAGCACAGCTATGAATTCTTTTGAATGACTTTATATCACGTTGTTCTGGATCAAGAACTTTAGCTGATTGAATTCTTAGTTGAAGGTGAAAATTCATATGTTGTATGGTCTTGCTTAGCAGTTTTGGAATCTAAACAGAAAATTCATATATCTTGCACAGCAGAAATGTCTCAGATTACCGGATATATTTATATGTTGTTTAAGATGCTTTGTATATAAACATGTCAATGGATCGGATTTTGATCTAAATCCTAAGGATATGAACTTTTGATTTCAATCCGGTAAATAGCCATTATGATCTGAATCAGATTACATGTTGGCTTAACAAATAAAATATGGATCAGTACACCCTGGAAAATTTCACCTATTCACAAATAAGAAGGTAGATGTGAAAGAAACATTCTAACACCAAATCTCTGTCAACTACAGGGAATATCTTTGCCTTTGGGTTGTACCTGTCACCAATGTAAGTTGCTTAAAAGATTTTTGCTAAAAAATGGAGATTTATGAAAATTTTCGCTTCCCGCACAGAATTAATATGCAAGATTTTGCACTTCCCCACTGATTGTTGAATCTTTGATGTTCTAATTCCAGGTCAACATTTAACAGAATTATCAGAAACAGGTCAACAGAACAATTTTCTGGAATGCCTTACATATATGGACTTTTGAATTGCTTGATATGTTGTTGGTATGGAATGCCTATAGTGAAGAGTGGCATTATACTGGTGGCTACAGTCAATTCAGTTGGGACTGTTTTCCAGTTAGTCTACTTGTGCATTTTCATTTCTTATGCCGAAAGAGCGGTTAAGGTAATCTAATCTTTAGCTTTCCGAAAAACCTACCTGCGTGCTCTTCTTCTTATTGAAACCCATTTTACAACTCTGCATTACTGACTATGTGTTGTTATTGGAAATGTTTATTGCAGATGAGGATGCTGGCATTGTTAATAGCAGTTTTTGTTCTATTTGTGTCCATAGTCATTGTCAGCTTAAGTTTTTTCGACTACAATGGGAGGCAATTATTCGTCGGATACTTGAGTATTGCTTCACTTATTTTCATGTATGGCTCGCCATTGATTGTCATCGTAAGTTCGTGTTGAATACTCCTCACTCAGATTGCTCTTAGACAGTTGAATGTGTTCTAACTGATGTGGTTTCACATATACCCTTTTTCAGAATCTGGTGATCAAAACAAAAAGCGTGGAGTTCATGCCATTTAATCTTTCTTGTGCAACTTTCTTGGTGAGTTTCTCATTCACTGCATACGGAGTGTTCAAGATGGACCCTTTTCTCTATGTAAGTACTATATATGTTTCCTTCAATCCAAAATTTCGGCAGTTATATAATCTCGCTCATCGTAGCGCCTATTCGGCATTCTCATTTCTTGGTCCAAATCGCATCCTAAAACGTAGTTGAATCTCCTTCACATCAAGCACCAATATCAACCACATCACACTTACATTACACAATCGTTATGTTTATTTCTTCAATATTTTGGATGCAGATGCCAAATGGTATTGGAGCAATTTTAGCCCTTGTACAGTTGGTTCTGTACTGCTACTACAACAATTCATCTGAAGAAGACACGGAAGAAGAAGAACCATTGATAGCTGCACATCCGTGACTGAATTTCCTTTGGAGAAATGCTTGGCCTTCAGTACAAAATTTACTTTGGAGAAATGTCATCAGTTTCTTCAAACTATACGCCGTTGGATATAAAATGTTACAGTGAGAGAACAATATCGGATTTTGATGGAATTTTCTCACAAGGATCTTTTTAAGTCTTGGTGTAATATATTGTTCAATATTTACCAAAGTTACTGCCTTTTTTTCTTGCCAAAGTGACATTTCCTTAGAAGCTAACTGGAAAATGAGGGTTTTCCTTAATAGACATTAGTAAGAATAGGCATCATGTACATAGATATATTAGGAAAGTAAATTTTGTGTAACACTGGTCGATTAGGTAAATGTATCTTACGTACACTCTAAGATTGAATCCGATGTATTATTTGTAAACTTGTCTTGCATTCCAAGCCGTTTAGATTTCTTTATAGACTTAGATTTTTTTTTTCTCTTCTTTCTCATATTCTCACTTCTCACATTTACGTGCTTTTAAGGCCCCATTTGATATTGTTTTTTTTCACTAAAAACAGTTTCACTTTAAAGTCAAGCAGATAAAAAATGTTTGGTAAAAATAAAATATACTGATTATTTTAAAAGTTATGACATTAAAACATCAACTTTTAAAAGCAGCATGGAGGTTGCTTTTAAAAGCTGCTTTTATAAACAGTTTTTTTTCAAAAGCACAGCAACCCCAAACTAGCCCTAAGTTTGCAACAAAAAGAAAAGGACTGAAATATTTATCTTGTATTTGATGTCTGGTATTCAATTTGTTATTTACTCCGGTATATATGTATAAAAAAAGTACATTTCATGTTGAATCGGGTTGCCCTATAAATTAAAACATAGTGCGTATTTATATATTCATCTACTGTAGAAGTTGTGTATCAATTATTGAGTGATTAAGAATTGGAAACAGACCAAAATCCGAATTAAGAATGGAACAAGCGTATGGAAAACAAAAGGACGGTCAAAACATTTGCCAGTTGCAGATGCAAAAGAATACGCCAAAGAGAATAAGAAAACATTACGAGCCGTCCGCCTTGATCAATGATGAGTTCACATGGCCATTCTAAATTCATACTGGTGCATTTTTCATAGGAAAAACTGCAAAATAGTTGTTATGCATTCATTTAAGTGCTATATTTATTATGCCTATAAAACGAAGAAATGCATGATGACTTTTTTTAAGCGACAATAACAACTATAATTTTTAATATAGAAATTGTACTTCCTTGAAATTATATATATGAATGGTGTACGAATGCCTTTATGGATTTTGTTATCAATGAACTATGATGAGCAAATAATCAAACCAAACCACAAAGAAAATACCAAAACACCAAGCAAAGGCAAACACAGACAAGAACACAATATTGGTTTGTAACATCCCGTAAAAAGTTTGTTATAAAATAATTTTTGGGGGATATTTTGGACACGTGCGTGATTATTTTATACACGAAACCGTGTAATCTTACTGTTTTGGTGGGTGCACAATACCCCAAAAACCCAAAATATCTCTTTTCCCACTCTTCTTCCCCGTTACTTTTTCCTTATTTCCTCATTTTTTTTCTCATCTCTCTCTCTCTCTCTCTCTCTCTCTCTCTCTCTCATTGTATGTGCACAGTGCACGTCGACGAAAACCCGTTGAACCGAGGCGAACTAAAATCACCACCATCTTCGTCTCGACACCTTGGACTCAATGGTGCAAACCGTTCGTTCAAACTCCCAACTGTTTGACGGGAAAAACTCACGGAAGAACTGGACCTTCCCGGCGATTTTCTCGCCATTCTAGACCGAGGTGAGGTTTCTAACTACCACCATTGGGTTCCTCTCGTTGAGTAGATGAATTTTAATATGTGGTTTGCTTGATTTGGTTGAGTTTTGACGTAGATCAACGAAGCCACAGTACCCGCGGTCTTTAAAGGCAATTACAAGCCATTTCCCGAGCTTGTACGGCCAAACCAAAGGTACACCGTCATTTTACTCCTCTCTAGCTTCACTTTGACATAAAGAACATGAAATTTGATCAAGATGAAGAAGTTATGTAGATTTGAAAATTTCCTAGAAAACTGGCCAAAATTCCAGCGCCGGCGACGGCATCGGTCGGCTTTTAAACCGGGAATATTCCTTTAACGCAGTTAGGAATATTTTGTTAGATTTAACGGAGATGCTGGAATATTCCGTTAGATCTAATGACGTCAACTGACGTCGTCAGATGACCGGTGCGTTGACCCAGCGCGTAAGCCGTGTGTGAGCCGCGCATGAGGGCGCGTGGGACACTATTTTTCAATTCCGTTGACGCGAGGCGACTTGTGACGATGCGTACTACCTAGGGGCAGTACATATGGTATTTTTCGGAGTGTTTCGAACCTCCGTGTTGAGCAAACAAGGGATATGTTTAATTAATTAGTTTAATTGTAACCTTTATGAGTTTAATCATTACTATAATGATATCTCATATAGGTGAGACTTATCCAGAGGACTACTGGGGCTACCCAGGACAGGGGAGCTACGACCTGGCTACTTACATGTGAGTGAGTGGGTTTTTTATTTGATAAATGTATTATTATGTATGGTTTTCACTGCTTTCTTTAATTTGTTAGCATGACTCATATCATATGCGAATGTTGGAGGTAGAACATTTGTATTATATTTGCCATACATGTTTCTATACTGTTACTCATCAGTAGATGTAGAACACCCCGAGTATCAGTACTTAGTCCTACGGCCAACACTAGCCTTGACGTTTGGAGATGTCACTCCCAGTATCGCTACGCAACTTTGAATCCATTGTAGGTACTAGCCTGTTCTAGGTTGCACTAGGCAACTCGAACTTGTGTGACGCACTTTGTGCACAACGATTAGCGTTAGACTCGCGTCATTGTAGTACTCAGCATATTACTCATATACTTAGCATGTTCCTCGTAGCTTATCTACTTAGGCTTGTGTGTTTACATATGGATGAGCAGTTAGTCTGATTTTCGGGGAGTACCCGTGTTTTGAGCAGTCAGTTTGATGAATGGGGAGTACCCGCATTACTATTATAGTATTTTGAGAATCATACCGACGAGTATGACGTATTTTCAAAAACTATACATGTTTTCCAGCGAGGGGATAGTATGCTCTTATAAACAAAGGTTTTATCAAACTTTGTTTTTTGACCCATTCACCTTTTTATGTTTTGCGCCCCTCTAGGACTTAGTGGCATATTCGATTTCCAGTGAGACGTGGGCTTGCTTCGGCTGTGGTTAGCGGTTCTGACAGTTCTTCCAGATTATGTAGGATTGGCTCATACTTTTAGTTAACTTCTACTTATCCATCCTCACGAGGATGTGAATGTTTTCATTCATTGCACTATTTACTATGCTCTGACTATTATGCACCTGTAATAATGGGTTTTACCCATCACCGCACTCTTACTTCTGCTTCCAACTCTAAATCTATTCACTTTTTCTCATATACATGCATAATTGGCTTTCGTCACTTAACACGTGTTGGCCAGCACTTTCCGACACCTGGCGTGCCAGGATCGGGATATGTCAGGTTTGACCAATTGAGCCTATGTCCACTTTGTTGAGAGTATGAACCTCACATCGAGAAAAGAAATGACTTTGCATATGCTAAAGAGAGAAATGGGATAAAGAGAGAGAGAGTTTAGAGAGAAAGAGATTACAAAGAATAAGAGAAAAGATGAGAATTGTTTTCTTACTTAATGAGGAAGTTATTACTATAGAGCAGTATATATAGTAGAGCTGCAATGTCAGCTCACTAACTAACATAACAAATATTCTAATCTATTGACAAATGGCACAATATCATGCCCCCTCAAACTCATGCTTGGAGGAACCAAGCATGAGATAAGTACAATGAAAATGAAACAATGGAGCAATAAAATCGTTTGTAAGAGTGTTTGCAAATTGCTCCTTAGAAGACACAAACTTAAAAAAGAGCTTCTTCTTTGCAACAATATCTTGTACACTAGTATATAAAAGAGACATAGTATTTATATCCATCGACATATTTATAAGGTGCAGGACCCTAAAGATCACTATGCACAATTTCAAAATGAGTGACAGACTTATTGACCTTAGATTGAAAAGGCAGTTTTGTAAACTTGCCCTCTAAGCAACTTTGACACAATACAGGTAAAAGGTCTTTTATATAGGAAACATGAGCTTTACTAAGCATAAGGGAGACAATGGGATCAAAAGGTCGACCTAATCTGCTATGCCAAACAATTGAATTCACAAGCTCGCCAAGATATGCAGTAGCTTTCAGTTGAATTGTAGGATTGAAATTGGCAAGAGAAAAGATGTAATACAACCCATTATTGCACAACCCTATGTAAAGAATCCTTCGTGTGGCCTTGTCCTGAATCTAAAAACAGAAAGCATCAAATATTAGCCAATAATTATTATCCAGGCATATCCTATGCACAAATGATAGATTTTGAGATAGTTTAGGAACATATAAAATGGAGTTCAATTTAATTGGATGCACATGTGTTTGTAAAATGGTACTGCCAATATGTGAGACTTTCAAACCTTAACCACTAGTAGTTTGGACAGTCTCATTGGTGAGATAAAGAGATGCTAGAGACAAGTTGTTAAGATCAGCCGTCATGTGGTTGGTGGCACCAAAATCTGTGGATTTGCCTATGAAGATGACATTTGAGAAAACGACTCTAGAGATTGAGACATCACAGCATGCATTGTCTGCATAATAGGCTGTGGAGAATATGAAGGTCCCGGCATTCAAAACTGATGTGAATAAGAAGGTCTTAACATTGAAGTTTGATGAGAATATGGAAATCCTTGCATTGAAGACTGAGGAAAGTATGGAAACTTTGGCATAGGAAACTGAGGAGAATATTGAGGAGCCTTGTTTCCGTGGAAGCAGATGTCACATCCCGGACTGGCTCCGCCGTAGCACGATATTGTCCGTTTTGAGCCACACCCTCACAGTTTTGTTTCTAGGAACTCACGAGCAACTTCCTAGTAGGTCACCCATCTTGGGATTGCTCTAGCCCAAACTCGCTTAACTTTGGAGTTCTAATGGAATCCGAAGCCAGTGAGCTCCCAAAAAGCCTCGTACTAATTGGAGGTGGACATGTACATATAAGACACGTAACCCCATTTCTGTTGGTCGATGTGGGATATCACAATCTACCCCACTTAAAGGGAACCCGGCGTCCTCGGCAACACATCCGTACCGAATGTCAGAGTGGCTCTAATACCATTCTGTCACATCCCGAACAGCTCCGCCGTAGCACGATATTGTCCGCTTTGGGCTTACGCCCTCACGGTTTTGTTTCTGGGAACTCACGAGCAACTTCCCAGTGGGTCACCCATCGTGGGATTGCTCTAGCCCAATCTCGCTTAACTTTGGAGTTCTGATGGAATCCGAAGCCAGTGAGCTCCCAAAAAGCCTCGTGCTAAATGGAGGTAGGCATGTACATATAAGGCACATCACCCCATCTCCGTTGATCGATGTGGGATGTCACAATTCACCCCACTTAAAGGGAACCCAGCGTCCTCGCCAGCACATCCGTACTGAATGGCAGAGTGGCTTTGATACCACTTTGTCACATCCCGGACCGGCTCCGCCGTAGCACGATATTGTCCACTTTGGGCCACGTCCTCACGGTTTTGTTTCTAGGAACTCACGAGCAACTTCCCAGTGGGTCACCCATCTTGAGATTGCTCTAGCCCAAACTCGCTTAACTTCGGAGTTTCGATGGAATCCGAAGCCAGTGAGCTCCCAAAAGGCCTCGTGCTAATTGGAGGTGGGTATGTACATATAAGGCATATAACCCCCTTTCCGTTGGTCGATGTGGGACATCACAGCAGAACTAAGTGGTATGATTATTCTTGCCACAAATATAACATGAAGATTTGTGAGTAGATTTATAGAGACATAATGGTGCAATGTGCCCCTCTTTATTGCAGAGTTGACAAGTTACTATAGAAGCTGAAGAATCTCCATCAAATTGCACAGGTGACGAGCTTAGAAATGTTGGTGATGAAGTGGGAAGAATATGGGTTTGAATTGGATAAGACTGTTTAGGAACAAAATATCTTGACCTTTGATTAAACTTGCCTTTGCCCTTGTTCTTATTATTAAAATTCTTGAACCCTCCATAAACAAAATTGGATTGTACAGAATCAAGACTAGAACCATAATAGAAATGAGAGGATTGGTTCACTAACATGAGGACGAGGGAGGTCTTGAGAGGTCCATTTTTGTTTTCATATACATAAGTTTCAAGTGTGAACACTTAATATGATTTGAGTTGTGTATAAAATTATAAAATTTGATAGAGACATCGATTGTATTGTTTGTTGTCCCAATCAAATTAACCTACCCAAAGAAGCAAAATTGACAATAAAAACCCTTCTGCATATTCCAATATTCGATGGAATATTTATTAATTTAAAAGATGGGATGAGAATAAAATTATATATTATATAACACGTGATTATAACCAGTACAACGTGAGTGATAGTGAGGGATGAATCCACTTGAAGTCTATCTACGCCACAAAGTCGTATGCGGTATCGCATTTCCTGGGCAGCCTGTATCACTTATCTGTTTATCACTTCAATATCATTTAGATTTTTCTTTTCTTTTTTTTTTTTTGTCAAAGGGGAGTGAAAAATCAATGGTTTGAAATGTTTGGAATACATTAACTAGTCTTTGCTACAGAAGTCGTAATTGTGTCTATTTAGTTTTATTACGATGTTATGCTTAAACCTGAATGACATAACTTTTTTGTGTGGTTGAACCGTCATAAATTTTTTGTAAATACTCTTATCATTTGTTCAATATATAAATGTAGGATTATAGTTACATTTGGCTAACTTGAAGTACTAACGTTTCTCAATCTCCGTATCATAATACCGCATATTTGGAATTCTATCTTGGATTAGTTAGAAGTTTAACATAATCTGACATCATTAGTTTAACAAAAACTTTCTGTGGAACATTAAAAAAAATCTCAAAAAGTAGGTAGTAAATAATAGATGGTGTAAGTTATCTGGGGTCCTCTGTAACAAGTATATATATTAAGAAAAAGCCTTCCCTTTTGGACGATTAATATACAAAGCTACAAGAAAGAGAGAGAGAGAGAGCTGCTGTTTGGCGCGGAGTAGTAGTGAGTAAAGTGGAATACATACATTTGTTGAGCAGTTGTTTTGATAATTGATATAGATCGATGTTGCCGACTGGATTGTCTTCTGTTTATTTAGGTTGCAGTACTGCAGCCGGCATTGCAGGTACCCTTCTTCATTTTAACATCATATCTGCTTCATTATTGGGGAGGGGGAATTGAACTCGGGCCTCGGGTGCATGGGTGAATTTATATTGTGTTCTTTCCAGAAGCAAAACCTTCAACTTTTTTGAATGACTTTATATGATACTGTTGTGGTGATTGAAGGTTTTTGAAATGTTGATTTAAGAGCAAAGTTCATATGTTGTTTAAGATGCATATGCGGGGTTAGGCTAGTTAACCAGGGCATTGTGTTCGTCCCTGAATTCAAATCCCTTTCTCCGTAGATTAGAGTGAATTAAGAATATCGCCTTGTCGAAAAAGATGCATAAGAATCAGTTGGGAATGTATAGTCTTGTTGTTCCATGTTCATTTTCCATTAATTCTAACACCTTTCTTTGCCAACTGCAGGGAATATCTTTGCCTTTGTGTTGTTTGTCTCACCAATGTAAGTTGCTTACAAAGTTTATGTAAAAAAAATGGAAATGTATGAAATTTTGCTCTTGATCGATTCTGATCATATCGCTATATTTTTTGTTTTCCAGACCAACATTTAAGAGAATTGTCAAAACCAAGTCAACAGAACAATTCTCTGGATTGCCTTACGTATATGCCCTTTTGAACTGCTTGATATGCTCCTGGTATGGCATGCCTGTAGTCAAGACTGGTATTATACTGGTGGCTACAGTCAATTCAATTGGGGCGGTTTTCCAGTTGGTCTACTTAAGCATTTTCATTACTCACGCCGAAAGAGCGATTAAGGTAATCTTTTCTCCCAAATCTACTTGCTGTTATTGATACCAAATCCCTATTACAACTTTGCATGACTGTGTGTTCTTGAAAATGTTCTTTTGCAGCTGAGGATGATGGGATTGATAGCGGCAGTTGTTGTTCTATTTGCGTTCGTTGTCTTTGTGAGCTTGGGACTATTAGACTACGATGAGAGGCAAACGTTTGTCGGATACTTGAGTGTTGCTTCACTCATCTCAATGTTTGCTTCGCCGCTGTTTATAATAGTAAGTTTGCGCGTATTATTTCTCTCTCGTAGGTTTTTGGACAGTGCAATTTATCCTCACTCATATGTCGTGTACCCTTTTTCAGAAACTGGTGATCAAAACAAGGAGTGTTGAGTTCATGCCATTTAATCTTTCTCTCGCGACGTTTTTGATGAGTCTCTCTTTCTCTGCATATGGAGTGCTCAAGGAAGACCCTTTCCTCTATGTAAGTATTCTGTTTTCTGCAGCAAAGATCTCTACATGCCAAATCCGAATTCCGGAACTTGTGTTGATCCTCTTCAAATGATATTTTGGATGCAGATCCCAAATGGTATTGGAACAATCTTAGGGCTTGTCCAGTTGGCTATGTACTCCTACTATAGCAAAATATCCGGAGATGCGTCAAGAGAACCATTGATAGTTTCATACGCCTGACGAACATATTGGCATCCTTAATATATACGGAGATGCGTCAAGTGAAAATTTCTTTCAGCTGCCAAGAGGAAAAGATTGCATTCGGGATGTGTAGGATCGCCGGAAAGGCATTGATTTTCTCTACATCATCGAATCTATATAAACTTCAGTGTATCAGATTTTGTATGAGTTTTACAGAGTAACTGATAAGTATAGAAAAAAATAATATTCCAACTATTCTTTATTTGGAAAGTTTCTTTTTAATTAAGATGTCTTTAACTACTAAACGTTACAAGATCAACTCGAATTTGAACGATATTCTGAGTCGTTTACTAGCAAACTCCCAATTAAGATAAACAAAATAGCCTCTCAAATTTGCAGAAAGTTTTGTTTTAGAGTCACTCAGACTTTGGAGATCTAAGGCGACAGGGGTGCCAACTGCCTGCTGATGATCTCAGGGGAGAAAGTTTGAAGTTACAAATCATCCGACCACCACTGCGCTAACCCGTGAGCCGCCATTACTTCTGGTTTTCCTTTGATGTCTCAAACATCCTCAAACCTACTTTGCCAAATATTAGATGTGTTGGAAAATGCACATTCTCCTGACAGGCATTGCTTCCTTCTATTTCATTAGTTTGATCAGCACGAGGGTATCGGAAGAAAATGATCTGTTTCCTCAAAGCAGCTCGCGGGTGGTCTTGGCAGCGAAACATATGGCGGATTGAATGCATGAGTTTCCACGTATATTTCTTGTTTGGATAATTCCATTCCCAATTGGAGAGCAAACCCAGCACCACAAGAATAGCCTGCAACGCATGTTTGACGTTCTCCGTACTTTTGTCCAAATGAATTCAAAGCCTCCAAAGCCACATTAAACTTTGCCGTGCCCTTCAAGTTATCCCAATCAACAAGACAAAGTTCATCTCGAAGTTGATCTTCAAAGCCTCCAAATTTGCCCCTGAGTAGCGACCACAAAGAAAAAGGCCAGTGTTTGACGCTGGTGCAAAAGCCGGTCTCATTAACACAGAGAGTCCGCCTCCCGTGCTGCATGTTTATCCCGATATAGAATCGCGCCGAAGATGGATCCCTCTTTCGTCTCTCAAGGTTTGTACTAGCTTGTACTGAAAACCCAGCCACCATTTTGGAGCAACAGCATCGTCTCCGTCTCCATGTCGTAGCCTATCAAGTTAAAGCAAGTAAGTTGCTTGTATGAAGCATCCAAGCACCCTTACTTTATATTTCATGTCCATCCTGTATGAGCAAGAAATGCGCTTGTAAGTCGGAAAAAAATGCGAGCGGGTAGCGAGAGTTGGTTCACTAGCTAAACAAGAAAAGAAAGTAACTGATTCCACCAATATTTGAGCAAAATCTAGCCATATACTTTAGGGCTTTTCACATCCGAATCCTTCATAAGATTATACTTTAGAGGAAAACACTCCAAATCCAAAATTTTAGGAAATCGCCCTTCTTACCTTGCAATGGGAAAAGGATTTTGCAACTACGATCACTTCAAGTCCAAAACTTTTAGAAAAACACCATTCTTACCTTGCAATGGAAAATGCTTTTGCCACTAAGAATCAATTAGAGTATGATAAGTGGATAGTTCAAGAGGTTTTCTTCTCTAATGTGGGCGGGTTTTTAATGAACTTCAATATTTACCAATACAAAATCCAAATTACCAAACAAAGACAATCAGATTCAAACTCGAAGCCCTTAGGTTCAATCCCGTCCAATGTAACAAAGAAAACACAAAAATTAAGGCCTAGAAGTACTAACATTCCAATTAGAGAATCTGGATTGAATCAAGGGTTCGATCTCTTTGTATTATACACTTTGTATTATACACCAACAAATATAACTCAAAAAATTATCCAAACCTTGTAGCCACGAAAACATTTAAGAAGCTATAAGACAAAGACACAAATTAAAGATTCATAGAAGGGGTTTAGCTAGGGTATACTGACCAAGGGGAGTTAAACATATGTACAGGTATCGCATAAGCTATGTTGCACAGACACGAATACGAGACACGACACAACACGACACGACGACATGATAATTTTTTAAAAACCAAGACACAAATACGGGGAATTAAATAATAATAAATTTAAATACCAATAACATAGACTAAAAAAAATCATACAAAATCAAAACACAAAAAATGGATGTTCATTGTTTATCTGTCATCATCAGTTCACACCAAACAAAATAAAATAGAAAATAACATCAAACATATTCAAATAATATTAAAATAGAAAATATGATAGTACATATCCCAACTTCAAGCACTCCCAATCTGGTTCGTCAAGAGATAGATTTGCAATCTCTAACATTACCCCTAAAACAATTTTTCATATTTCAAATTTTCCCTAAAATTTTAATATAATTTCAAAATTACCCCCAACGTGTCCTTTGATTGTGTCTTGACCATGTCCTACGCGTGTCCCTAAAGTGTCCAAGGTGTGTTCGCCAATCAAAGTCAACAACACGCCAAGTAGAGTGTCGGATACGTGTCTAGGAGTGTCCAAAGAGTGTTGTGTCCGATACGTGACACATTAGTGTATTGAAGTGTATGTGCAACTTAGTGCAGGAGACAAATTGCGAGGTCTAAATGCATGAAAATTGTAGGGATGAGGCTGTGCTAGCACACCTTCCATGTCTGTCTCCTCCATTTCTTCTTCTACTTCTTCTTCCTTTCACTCTCTTTCTTTAGGGTTTAGGTCAGGTCACCCTTTTCCCTCTGGTCTTCAATTTTAAAGACCCTCTTATATGGGAGAAACAGGAAAAAAATCTTGAGTGGTACATACCATTCAATGGTACGGCCACTGAATGATACAAATTAATTTGCAATGGGCCCTAAATAAATCTTAAACCATTCAACAGTACGTACCATTGAAGTTGGACCCGGAGAAACATGACAAGAAAACCGGAAATTTTCGTTAGCAGATGGGCTCAATGTCAGGCCCATTTAGTTCAAAACATGCAAGTCTCACAAAATAAACAAAGCCGGCTCACTTTATCAAAGGTAGTTTTTTTTAGTCCAAATTTATCAAGGGGGATTTTACAATACAACTTAATATATCAAAATTAGAGTTTTATTTTTTATTTTCCCCAAAATTTCAAAATTAGAGTTCAATCAATCAAAATTTTACGTGTTAGGAATAGATGTGTAAGTGCTTGAATTATTGCTTATTCAGAGGTTGGAATGGATTGGATTTAGTGCTTGGTGCGCATTGCGTGCCTGCCAGTTAGTAGTATCTAGTTAGTATATCTGAATTATAATCTAAATTGATGTTTCTTTTAACAAAATAATATTTTATACTAAGAGGCGAGAGACTAAGTTAAAGCCATACAATGTGTCATTATAATAATTTGATATCCAATTCATTATTTAAGATAGTCAAATTTAAAATCTCGAAAAATACCAGATTGTAGTATTAGTGGCGACTCTAAAACCAAACGAGGTTAACATAAAACAATGGTGGGTTTTCAAGATAAGAAAACACTAAAGGCAGCCCAGCCCGTTTCCAAAATAAGACAAATCGTAGCCGAACAAAAGCCCATCCCAACAAGTATAAAATCCAACGCATACCACTCCGAAGCCCTTCTAGGGTTCTTGTAACAAGCTTCAGCTGCTCATTTCTGTATCGACGCCGCGGCATCCACCATGGTATCTCTCTCTCTCTCTTTCTTCTTTTCTTCTTCTCTCACACAGGTATAAGTGCAGCTTCATTCTCTTAATTTTTGTTTTGGATCTGTTTATGCAATAATTACTGAGAAATTTAATCGTGAATTTGATTGGAAGGGATTGAAGCAATTTCATGTTATTTTCTGGGTAATTTTAGCTTAAACAAGCTTTAATGATTTATTTTTCGGTTTAAATTTATGGGTTTAATCTGGTTTCGTTGATAGTTTGGGGATTTGCTGTTCTTTAGTATACTTCATACTATAAATTGCGTTCTTATCAGATTGCATAAATCCATTTTGTTAGTAATTTATTTCTTCTGCTAATTACTGTACCTGGGTTTTCATTAGATTGCTAATTCATTTTCAATTTTGTTTTGCTGTTTGATTTGTTTGAAACTTTACTGTAACTGGGTTTTAATTAGATTTATAATCGATTTTGTATTCCGATGTTCTGTTCGATTTCTTTTAGAAGTTTACAGTTGCTGTGTTTTCAAAAGATTACATATTTAATGCTCGGTTTGATTCGTTGGCATATGGATCTTAACCCGTACTGTAATTTTTCAGGTGAACGTTCCCAAGACTAAGAAGACCTACTGCAAGAGCAAGGAGTGCAAGAAGCACACCTTGCACAAGGTCACACAATACAAGAAGGGCAAGGATAGTCTTGCTGCTCAGGGAAAGCGTCGTTACGATCGCAAGCAGTCTGGTTATGGTGGACAGACAAAGCCAGTCTTCCACAAGAAGGTATACATTTGATTCTGCTCCAAACAGCTTAATTCATCGGTGGTTGTTGTTTTGGCATATTGATTTGTCTACTGTCTGGTTATTTGATTTCAAATTTGTTGCCTCATTAACTTTGACATTGATGAACAGGCAAAGACTACAAAGAAGATTGTGTTGAGGCTCCAGTGCCAGGGTTGCAAACATGTATCCCAGCACCCGATCAAGGTTGGTAACTTAGTTTTACTGTTGCAAATTGCTTCATTTGGTTTCTACCCTAGATTATCGACAATGTCTAACTCGCTCTGGTTTTTCTGCAGAGGTGCAAGCACTTTGAAATCGGTGGAGACAAGAAGGGGAAGGGAACATCTCTGTTTTAAATGCATTGTTTTGGCTGTACTGTTATGTTACTTTTGTTGTTGGAGCTTTAAGCAAATATGGAAGAATTGTTTCAAGTTTTTGTTAGTTTTATGGTAAACATCGATGCGTTTGAGACACTAATTTTTACTATCAGTTGAGATTGAGATTAGAGTACCAATGCAGCCTTCACCTTTGTTCTTACTTTTAATGTTTCAATTTGCATCTTTTTAGCAGTTGCTTTTCTGTTTCAATTTATTTTGTTAACAGTTATTGATGTGAAGGACTTGCATGAAACAAATGAGTGTGATACAAATGGTAATTCTCTTGTTAGGCCTTTCACAGTAGGGCAAAAAAAAATGAGTGTGATACAAATAATATAGGACTCAAACTCGTACATTGGGTCGGGAAATTTGAGTGTTATGAGAGTGATTCTTATTTTATGAGTTAAATGTATTGAATTCATGAATGCGATACTTATACAATCATAAAATAGAGAAAAATAAAAAGTATATGTGTCACATTTAACATATAAAACTCATTTGTATCAAACTCACATGAGATATTATTCAGTTATTCACCAAACAAGGGAAGACTGTTAAACGATAGAAAAAGTAGGAGAAAAATTCGAAGGACAATAAAAAAAGAAATGTTATTTTTCCGATATAAGATAATCAGGTTGAAGCAGAAGATAACCGAACGCAAAAACTCTCTATTGCATTGGTTGCGTCACTCATAAATCGAAAAGAAAAACTAGTAAGCTTGACAACAAATGAAGGGAATCAATTCAGGATCCAACTTTGCTAGATCATCTCCGCATTTTAACTTCAACTTCCATTGATTTTTTCTTAAGAACTGAATACTAATAAATTTTACAAGAAAATATGAACAATTAAGCACTCTTGCAATTTCCCAATAAACAAGGGAAGTCAAAAGGGCAAAAAGGTAATTTCAAACAAAGAAAAGGGAAGAATCTAATAAATATCGCGCAGAAAGATCCCATGATTCCCATCCAATCCAAGTCTACGAGTATTTAAAATTTAAAAAATAAAAATAAAAATCCTAGCTGTATTGGGAGATCGAGTGAGAAGAGAAAAACCCTAACCCCTCGCACTTCATACAGTCACCTCTCTCTCCCTCTCTTCTCCTACTTCTCACTCCTCTCACTCACTCTAAAACCCTAGTCCCGCATCGTATCCCCGCATCCACGAGGGGGCTGTTCAGCCCTCTCGCTTGGCCGCGACGCACGATCTCCCGGCGGTTCGTTTTCTCCATTCGATTCGATTCCGGTGAGTTCTTCCTCGATCCCTGGCCTCATGATTTCCCAATTTTTTTTTGGCGTTTTTAGTCGTCGTTTTGATCTGGGTTCCTGCGTTGTTATTTTTAGTTTCTGGGTTTTTCTTTTTCCGGCGGTTTGTTGAATCTGTATGGGGGTTTTTGGTGTTTTATGTTTTTGGGGTTTTGGTAATTACGTTGTATTTGGGGCCTAATTGCCTTATTATGTCGATTGTGTGATTTTTCGTAGTCGGGTAGTTCGGAAGTCAACAAATTTGACTCGGGTTTGGTGCTTGGTGAATTTGGTGTTAAACTTCTATAAATTGCTTTTATTTAGATACAATCCTTGATATAGTTATCGAATTCGATGAATTTGAAGGCTTCAATTGAAAGTTTATGGAAAAAAGTAGGGGTTTATGTACGTACATGATGTTTCTGTTTTCTTTAAATTTTAACTGTATAAATATTAACTGTTAAGTAGTGCAGGTGTTGTACAGTCGTAAAATTATTTGCCTCTTATTTTCTGCAGAGGGTGGTGATTTTCATGCCTTTATTGTCAGGGCACTGGTCTTCTAAAGGTTATTACGTATTAGGAGGCCATACAATTTTGTCTAAGAACTTGAAGTTCGGGCTTTGTTGAGAGTTTAGATAGAATCCTTACCATGATTGCCACTAAAACCATGCTGTCGAGCAACAAGCTGAAGATTAAATTTGCCTGCAAAAGAATTGAAGCTGATCCTGGCAAAAAGTTAGAAGCTGATTCTAATTATTCTAGGAGTCACTCGCGTGACTATGGGCATCAACCCTCACTCGGGAAGGTCAGCGCAATGGCAAAATCTTCACTTCCGGGTTCTAATAAGAAGCGTGGACCCTCAGGGGATCTTGAGGGTCAGAAAGAGAAGAAGATGAAGATTGATCGTAGTGTGAAGGTGCAATGCTCGACGATTCTCAAAACACTGATGAGTAAAAAGGAAAGCTGGCCTTTCAATGAACCGGTTGATCCTGTGAAGCTGAGAATCCCTGATTACTTTCGCATCATCTCTCATCCCATGGATTTGGGCACGGTAAAATCAAAGCTGCAGAAAGATTTGTACTTCAGCTCTGAAGAGTTTGCGGCCGATGTCAGGCTGACATTTTCTAATGCCATGCTCTATAATCCTCCTGGCAATCCTTTTCATCATATGGCAGAAGACCTGAATAGGATTTTTGAAATGAGATGGGGTCTTTTAGATGAGAAGTTGAGTCATGGAAGCTCAAAGGTTGAATCAGGGAAACCTTCAAGTGGGCAAATTAAGAAAGTAACTTGTGCGAGACAGAATCCCTGCAACACTCCTCCCTTGCAAAATAGGTCGGTGAGCAAGAGGTCTATTCCATGCGAAGAGAAGGTCAGAGTCCCTGTTGGTGCAACTGATGCTGAGGTAAGTGATAGTCATGAAATTGTGATTTTCTTATATTTACAATAATGCATACTGGATTGCTGCAAAAACAAATAAAATTTTGAGTTTTAAGCCTGTCAGCTAATAATTTGTGGCTTGAATGCTGTATACACTTTTATTCTATTATTTATTAACTGACGCTGTTGAAGAGCATTTTCCTTTTTCTATGTGAGTAATGCATGTATATTTTGTTTATAGGCAGAGCTTTCTAAAACAGCTCAGAATTCTAATCCCAAATTGTCATCAAAGAACTTAAATAGAAGCACCAATAGTGGCTGTAAACAAGCTTCAGGCTCTATTAATGCAAAGCAGCCATCAAGCCTGGTTTGCTTAAAATGTGGTTTGTGTGGCAACACTCTATGTCAATGCAGGCATCCTAGTGACTCAACCCATATGTCCTCAAGTGGTTAGATGATCTTTTCATTTGCTGCAACTTTTCTTGCTATATAGTATCTGGTTGAACAATGGATTTATTTCTCTATTCTTTTGGTTCAGACAAATCTTCTGAAAGGTCAATGCGGGGCGGAGAGCATGGTTTGTCTAATTCTAATGTATTCAAACCGGTATGTATGGCGATGCTTCTGTTATTCTTGACACTCTCCATCAGGACTTTTAAGTTTCTTAGCAGTAATTGGAGCTTTTTATTCAATTATAGGATTGTCAAGCAAAAAGCTTGTCAACATCCCAGATGAGCAAATCAGATCCAGAATCTGATGGTGAGATGACGCAGCATCTTATTATATTAAGATATTTAGCCAGTTAGTTATTTTTAGTGATCTGATCCAGAATGATGTTGCAAATTATATGAAGGGGCCGTAAGTGCTTTGGATGGTGAAAACATATGTTCCAGTCCTCGGCTTACAACTCCAGTATCGGATGCTGCATCTGGAGAAGGTCAGTTTATTCACCAGCAATACCAAACTTAAGTCTGACCATTGGCTATTTAGCTTGGCATATTTGGACTTACTAAATTGGTGATCTTACTCATTTCTTTCAGGATGGAGCACTTCTCTTTTCGATGTTCAATTGTCACCAAAAAGGGCTCTTCGTGCTGCAATGCTAAAGAGCCGCTTTGCAGACACTATTTGGAAAGCTCAACAGCAGAAACTCCTAGATCATGTAAGCTTCAGTTTTTAGCAAGATCATGTAGAGCTTGTTGGATGCTGTCTTAGAACATTTTCACATAATTAAGTTATTTTATAGTTTTTTAGCATTTGGGTTTTCTTATCCAGTGTTTCCTCCTTATATCCAGGGTGACAGAAGCGATCCACTTAAGATGCGGCAGGAAAGGGCTAGATTGGAGAGGAAGCAGCGTGAAGGTAAATAACTTGTTTTTTGCCGAAAAGAATCTAGTTTAGATTTTCTAGGATGCTAGGTTTTTTCCTTCCTTTATTCTACTGCATCAATTTGGGTTGGGAGATTCTTTATTTTATACAAATCCAGCCAATGAGAAAGTGCTCGCTTTTAAGCATATGATCCGTCTGTGTGGAAAACATTTGAACATCTCAATTAGTAATAATCTTATGGTTATATTCATAAGATACTAAACTGCATGAGTTGTAGAAAAGATCTTGTTAATCCTGTTGCCACCTACCTATAATTGACGGTCTTAAGCTTACTATAATTTCAGAGAAAGCAAGGATTGAAGCTGAAATAAGAGCTGCTGAAGCTGCCACACGAATGAGGGCTGAGAATGAGTTGAAGCAGCAACGGGAAAGAAAAAGAGAAGAAGCTCGAATTGCACTTGAGAAGGTTTACCTTTGTTTTAAAGTTTTGACGGGTTCTTGCATGAATGCTGTCTCTTTTTTCGCCTTTGTGTTCTTAATTTAATATAATCTCTTATCCAGATGAAGCGAACAGTTGAGATTGAGACAAGCTTGAAGATCCTAGAGGAACTTGGAAGCTTTACTGGGTTATCCGTATTGGATCCTATTCTCAACTTTAATCGTGGGTCTGGGGGTTTTGGCAGATCACATCCCCAATCACCTTTGGAGCAGCTAGGTTTGTTTGTAAAGCCTGAGTATTCGGGAGATGACGATGATGATGAATCAATGCTGTACGAGGATGGGGAGGAAGGAGAGATTGTTTGATACACGTTGGTTTCCGTTGGTCCGCTATTAAATGTGTGTGCTCTATTTTTCCAACTCGGGATGTTTTATGTATGAGTGTTGAGAGGGAAGAGACCGATGTAAATAATTTTCCGGTAGTGGACATGTTGACTGAATGCACGTATATAATATATAGTTCTCTATCTTAATGAACGAAAAAGAAATTGTTCCTCATTAGCGTGTATGTCTCTCTCTCTCTCTCTCCACCCCCAACCCCTCTTCTGGCCGTGGAATGTTGTTAGGTCGAGTTGTTGTATAATGTATGGTTCGATGAGTAGTGTTTGATAAGTTCAGAGTTTGATTCCGCTTTTCACAATGACAGTCGTGACCTGGAGAAATTCTTAGGTCCGGATGACCCGGAAGCCCAACCATATGGCCATTTGGTCTAAGACGCACCCCCTCTGGCCCCACTGGATGTGTCTTCGGCTCGACGGGCCTAGTGGTTCGGTAGTTCAGATTTTTTTTTACAAACCTAATTATTTTTCGATTGAATAAATCAAACAACAATTAAGAGCTAGAAATAAACAGTAGACGGAGAGAAAGTATCCGGAAATCAGATCTGGAAGAAATTTGGGAAGAAAACTGAGATGATTGCTTTGGGCCGTTGTGGCCCAAGCCCACCACCATTTCCACAATCTGAGCTGCAGATCACCTGGTTATCCAACACGTGTCAACCGCTAAAACTTACACTCACGCGGCGAAACATAAAAATAAGATCACAGAAATTTACCGAGTGTTATCGAAACGCAAGTGTTTCACATTTCGCACGAAAGAAACGCCGAGAGAGAGAGAGAAAAGAGAGAGCAAGAAACTCCTTTGCAAACCCTAACAATGGTGGTCGAAGACGCACCCAAGACTTCAGCTTCAGAAGATCAGGCCAAGACCGAGGCGAACCCTGAGCCGAGGGAGGATGACGACGAGCCCGAAGAAGGAGAGATCGTCGGCGACCAAGATTCGGCGTCGTCGAAGCCGTCGAAAGGAATAGCGCCGCAGTCTCACGCCCTGGAGCACTCCTGGACCTTCTGGTTCGATAGCCCCGCCGCGAAGAATGCCAATCGCAATAAGGATAATTGGGGCAGCTCCATTCGCCCGATCTACACCTTCACTACTGTCGAGGAGTTCTGGAGGTTAATTTCTTTCATTTCCTCTGTTTTTTGGGTTTAATTTTGTTTGGTTGGTAGGAAAACTGAGAAAAGATTGAATCTTTTGCGTTTGTTATGTGCTTGCTGTAGTTTGTGATAAAACAAATTTGGCGATTTTTGGTAAAGGAAATGGATTTGGTTTCGTATCGATTGCAAACCTAGAAATTGGAAATATGGAACTCACGGGACTTCTCTGTGATTTAGAGTGATGGTTTGCATTCTCCACAGTTAAAGTTCGAGATTTTGGTTTCTATTGTTTTCCTACATTTTCTTAGTGACCGCAATGTTTTCGTTTCTTTTCTTATATTTTCTGTAAATTCGTTACTCGGTTCTGTTTGAGATAAATGTTTTGGGGTGTTTGTGTCGATTTGGGTTGCTTGCGTCTCTTCTGTAGCCTCCTTGATTGATTTAGCAATGAAGAATGCTGCCAGGGTTAGTGAGATTTCAAAGTAGTTAGACTTGAAAATCTTGTGTTCAATCTGGTGGTGCATTGATTTCCTGTTGTCCTATTAGTATTTTCGTGTTACTGAGATTTTAGAGGTTCCCCGATTATTCCTGATCTGGATTTATCATGACTCATTATAATGAGTCATATTTCATTGGGTTCACTTCACTCCTAGTTGATTAGGGGAATTGAATGTGTCTATTTCTACATCCACGTTTTGATATCACACACAGCATTGAAATAATTGCTAGAAGGTGGGTTTCTTTAGATCTTTGGGATGCTTCGATTTGTATCAGTGTGGATGTTTTCGGTCCAAGTAATGTTATTTAAGCAAGCATAGTAGTATTTCTGTTGTGGGATTTGAGCTAATAAACTGTATGTGTAGACAAACTCCTTGGTTCCTTTTTCATAAAGACGCCTAAATCCAAAGTAGTTATCTAAAAAAACTGTATGTAATGAGAATTACTTGCATGGAACTGCACGAATTATCCAGCAGCTGGGTTTGCTGTCTGCCTCTGTTCCTCTTTTCTTGGTAGTGACTCAAATTTGCTCATAATATCTGTTTTGCATTCAGCATTTACAACAATATACGTCATCCGAGCAAGTTGAATGTGGGGACGGATTTCCATTGTTTCAAATACAAAATTGAGCCAAAGTGGGAGGATCCTGTGTGTGCTAATGGAGGAAAGTGGACTGTCACTTATCCTAAAGGGAAATCTGATACCTTTTGGTTGCATACGGTATGGTCTAAACTGAAAGTGGTATTTGAGGGTAATTGATATATATATATATATATATATATATGTATATGTGTGTGTGTGTGTGTGTGACCTCGAATTGTTGTATTTTCTGGTACTAGTTGCTAGCAATGATAGGAGAACAGTTTGATCATGGAGATGAAATCTGTGGAGCAGTTGTCAATGTCAGAGGTAGGCAAGAAAAAATAGCTATTTGGACCAAGAATGCAACAAATGAAGCTGCTCAGGTAATTGCTGCTTGACTCTTGGCGATTTGTTAATGTGATCAATTTCCCTGTCCCTAAATCTGTCAAGACCCTTGGCGATTTAACTGCTGTCCTTTAGTCAAATATAAGGTCTCTTTCAATAAGCCAGAAGGTAGCCACTTGGCCACTAGGGCCAAATGGTTTATAGGAATCTATTTTGTACATAACTTAAATTTGTTGAGATGGACTTATCGCCTAGTCCAAACAACGAAGGGTGGAAACAGGCCCTTTGTTTGAGAATATGGCGCAGTCAAATTCTCATATCCACTTTATAGCAGTGAGTTGCATTGTGGTAAAGAAAGTTGCAATGATGTCTCATATCCACTTTCTTGCTGCAGCTGAGCATTGGGAAACAATGGAAGGGGTTTCTGGATTGCAATGAAACTATTGGGTTCATATTTCATGTAAGGATGTTGTTTGTTACGTGTATTATCCGGTATTCTATTCAGTTTCATGTTAAGTATATGCGCTGGTTTGGTTTTTGCAGGAGGATGCGAGGATACATGAGAGAAGTGCCAAGAATAAATACGTAGCCTGATGTGTATAGTACTGTTCTTTGGTAGTGCTCAATGCTGTCCAGCTGCAACAGCATTCTATGCTATAGCATGCAGAGTAACTTCTGACTAATGTTTGCTCTCTTCCAGCCTCGTATGTTTTTACAATTACAGATTTTAGACCTCGTCTTCAAATTTCAGTTTAAGATGTGAATGTACTACGATGGAATGAGTCTGATATGACTGAGTTCGTTGAGTTGTTTACGTCCTACAAATCTAGTTATTTGTTAGACTATATATAGAACGCAAGAAACAAAATCGCATTTTTTTGTTTAACCCGATTTTATTGGAAAGTAACAAACAAAGTCCGAACAACCATCGCATAACTAAGTGGAGCGCCGGTCAAGTCTCCATACTATCTGCAGGTGGTGTAGTACTGTACTAGTGAAATGTCAAAGCTTTTCTTGTGTGATGTTGAAGTCAAAGTCGAAGGTATTGACACCATTTTCCACGTTAAGCCTCCGGTGGTAAGAGTGTAGCGCTGGGTGTAGGAGAAGGGAAAGTCACACGAAGCCTCCGTTGCTAGAAACCTCAGCTTCACCTGTCATTGCCGGTACAACAACCTTATACACAGGACTATCTCGAGATTTCTCCAAACTGGACTGCTTCTATGGACCCAACCACGACCTTTTTGCCATTTGCAATCACTGGGGCGCCAACGTGACCTCAACACTACAGGGTAAGATTCTTTGGAGAGGTTAGCAGCCTCTGCGACGGCCATTTCGACGACGTTACGTTTTGGTTGTAGATTCAGGAAGAGAGAGCTTACTGCTTTTGCTTTCGGTCCTTTCCTTTCCTATCTGGCTGGCTTTCTTCTGCTGAAGAAGAATCCCAACCTCGCTTCTCCCTTGCCATACAAAATTGGATCTATCCGTGCACCTCGTCTTCTACATCAGACACCGTTCTCAGAAACTATACCTCGTGTTTGGTTGCCGAGAAAGTGGAAGAAAAACAATCAGCCAAAAACTTCCAAATCACTCGGACTAACTTTCACTTTGCTTGAAGGAAATCTCAAAATTACATTCCCAGGCCAAACAAACACAAGCGAGCCAACAAAACGACTTGGATTTTGATTTTTCTTACGCTTTCCGATCGATCGAGCAACCAAAAATAAAAACAAAATCTGATCGAGAAACACTAGTCCTTCTCTGCTTTATTATTTTATGGGCGTTTTTTTAGCTTCTTAGACATTCCTGTTTAATTCAGTTTTTTAATTTCGTTTAATTTTATTCAATTAATAAATGATAACCAATACAAGAAATTAGAAAAAAGCATGTGAAAATCACTTCTATTTCTATTTCATGTGAGCGTGAAAACGAATTTGGATGATGAAAAGGGAAAAGTAAGAAAAGTCCACAGAGGTGAAGGGAAAAAAAAAATATATATATATATATATATATATATAGACACACACACACGGTATATTCTCAAAATATAACCTAGCCGCAGGACTTGGAAACATCTCCGCCGTTTCTACTTTATTTATGTCCTCCTTTTCCTCCTTCTGTAAACGGCGGCCAAGGAGGGGAAAACTAAGTTAACAATATGGCTGACGTCCTCCCAATTAACCGCCCTCTTAAACGACATTGTCGTCGTTGTGATCACTACAGCGACGATATCATCATTGAGATACCAGAAAAATCTTTTGTTGGAAAACAATTCAGAAATAAATAAAAATAACAGAATTTGAAATACTTTATTAATATAATACTTGCTTACTCAAAATGAAATAACAAGAATAAATACAGAAAAAATTAATTGATACTAACTTGATTGATCACAGGTAGAGGCTAGCGTAAAAGCTATGTCCTTCGAACAGTATTTCCGTCCCACTCTTGTGCTTGTGGTTCTACAATGTCTGCTCGACCAGGATACAACTACCTAATTCTACGAAGGAAAAAGATCTCCAGATGGAACTGAGGACTTGAATTATATATAGGCTGTTTCATACCTCTTCAAATACCTTTTGGATGTATCGGAAGCTATACAACTCTTCAAAGAGTTGTGTCTTGTAATCAAAACGTTTTAATTAAAATTAATTCGGAAATTAAAACTAATTGATCAGATACATCAAGCCTAATCCACATAATTTGAGGCCCAAACCTCAATCCTCATTCCAATTGACCCAAGCCCTAACTACTATTGGAGAGGGAAGAAGATATATAAAGTGTATTGGATATTTGGTTTTCACCAATGTGGGACAAGGAGTCTCAAAACTCCAACATCTTTAAGTCATGACGTGATTTATTCTCCCATTCTGATTTTGTTACGAAGCACCTCAGCCGCATAGACACTTCGAGTAAAAGTCTCCTCCTCTCAAAATCATGTTCTAATCCTCTTAGGAATGTAAGAAAGTACGTCCCCCATATTCCATAGACTACAAAACATTACTATCATTCAAGGTCAAGGAAAATACTGGTAATATTGTTGCAAAAAGATGCTTTAGAAAGTACTACATGCATACATCAATGACGTCAATAGCGTCCGCAACTCGGCCATTCTCTTATGGAACCTTTGTACTCGAGATACATACATGTTACCAAAATGTCCGGGTTGTCGTTCAGGTTCAATAACGTTCCATGGATTCGGTTATGACCTTGATACTATATGATAAACATACATATGAGAAACTAAAGAGTCAGACTACTAAAATTGGTTTCTGCATTCAAGCAACTCTTTATGCAGAAACCTTAGTTTCACCGGTAGCCGATAGTGGAGCACGATCGTGAAACCAAACCTGTGAATCTTTTCTTTGCTCTTTCTCGATATATATATATATATATATATATATATATATATATATGGTTCCTGGTGTGATTTTTCTTATTAATGTGATTTCTAGAGATAATTATATATATATATATATATATATGGTTCCTGGTGTGATTTTTCTTATTAATGTGTTTGTCCGTACTCCTTTCATTTTTACAGCGTGAAGGGAGGTGCCAAGGTTGCGAACTTCTTTTGAAGAAACAGAAGAATGAAGGAGCTGCCAAATATGAATAATCGACGTTGTTGCAATATTCAATTTCTTTATTGTATTTTTGTGCAATTTTTAACATAATCGACATTAATTCAGTAATGTGTGCGTGAACTCTATTCTATTTTGACAAAATCGCATTGAAAACTTTCTTTTATTTCCTTTTTTCATTGGTAATTAACAAACAATGTCAAAACCACAATCCGTCAATCACATAAAAACAGACACGAACAACAATACGATGTGCTGGTGCAACAGCATTGGATTATTATCAAGACTCAATACTAATATTGGAAGATTATCTGCAGGGGGAGTAGTTCTAGTGGAGTTAATGTAGTGTCAAAACTTTTCATGTAAGGATGTTGTTTCTAAGGCCTTCTCCAATGGAGGGCCAAATTCCAGCATTTTTTTCTCCAAAACACATCTCCAATGTCAAAAAGAATCTACCCAAAAAGATTCAAGGGCCAATTCTTTTGGGGCTTGCTACATTTGGCCCCTTTGGTAGGAATGTGCTACCACTATTCATGGGTCCCATAAAGTGAAAAAGTTGTATGAGACATCACATAACATCAATTTTGTGCTACGGGTTGCATGTTTTATCATGCACCTGCAATTTTTTGTCCATAAGATGACATGGTTGTTTAAATCCAAATGCTAGGATCATTTTGTTATAATTTTAAAAATGTAAAAACAGATTTTAAACTAAAAATATATATGAAATCTTGTTAAATGATTCTCAATCTTACACGGGTCATATTCGAAATATTTGTCTCTAAAGATAGATATTTTCAATATACATCTTCTTAAAAAAAAACAATGTGTTCCAAAAAATATATTTAAATAGGTACAAATAGTAGTTTAATTGATTTAAACAACACATAGTAGTTGATGTGCGAGTGTTGTACCATAATATTTTTCAATATGCTAAAAAGTAATAAAATATTGAGAGAAATAAAATGTAGCCCATGCACCATTGGAAATGAAAAATTATAGCATGCACTATTCTTGAAAAAAATTATATTTTAAGTGTGCTATTTATAAGAATGGTGGCTAAATATAGCCAAACTATTAGAGATGGCCTAATGTATTATTCGTCATTCGATTCAGTTCATGTTAAGTTAAGGGCCTCATAAATGCAATGGGTTTTTTAATTAAACAGATGAAACCGAAGGCTTAGAATTGTCGCGCACCATTTTTTCTACGACGTCTGGCAAATGAGCAATGCTGCTTAAATTAGTTATTGAAAACCATAAATGTGATAAACAAAATTTCATTGAAGACTTTCTTTTATTTCTTTTTCGTCTATTTTATTGGAAATTACCAAACAAAGTCCAAACCACAATCGCATAAACATTTTTTGGTTGACTCTGTGCAGCAGTATTTATTATTTAATAATATGTATCAAGACTACTTCATACTACTATTATTAGAAGACTATCTGCAGGTGCAGTAGTACTAGTGGAATGTCAGAGCTTTTCTTGAGTGATGTCGAACTTGAAGTCGAAGGTATTGACACCAATGTAAAGACCATCTTCCACGTTGCTAGTAATTATTTCCCCCGTAGTAAGAGTGTCGTGCTGGGTGTAGGAGAAGGGAACATCACACGAAGCCTCCGTTGCTATAAACCCCACCTGCCGGCACAACCACCTTATACACAGTAACTTTTTCACTACTTGTGATCGTCTCAATTTCTCCAAACTGGACTTCTTCTGTAGATCCAATCTTGACCTTTCCGCCGTCTTCAATTATTGGAACGCCTACCTGGGTACAGCTTTTAACACTGCCCAACTTCAAAATCGATGGATAGTTGTGGTTCCAAGTACTGATTCTGGTTTCCGTATATGAGAGCTTCACCTCTACAGAGCAAGATTCTTTGGAAAGGTTCGCCACCACACTGCTTTGAACAGTCTCATGTCATCTTTCTATGATTTTTGGGGCAGGACAATTTGCCTAAATGTGACCTTTATGCCTCTATCCTCTAATGTACTAATAGAGTAATACCTATACTAGTCTATTTAGGGTTATTTGTTGGAAATTAGGATTATTAATTGGTGGTGACTAACTACTGGGAAAAAATGGTGGTCAAGTGAGGAGGGGCAAACGGAGCGGCGGGGCATGGAAGGTTATTAAAATTTCTGATAAAGTGATGAAGGGCTAGCTGTCAAGTGGTATACAGTTTTACGTCCCAAATTTCTCGCCGCCGTCGTCGATATATATCAGCGGCGGAAGTCCACGGCAGGTGAAGAAGATGAAGAGATATTTCTGATAAATGAAAATAATAATTAACAATTTCCACATCAATTGCCCACTAAAATGATGTGTCATGTCCATCTAAGTTGCCACATCATTTGGTATCTCTAGCAAAGTGAGGTTTGGTCTTAATGGTCGGTGGAGTGTATTTAGGCATTTGAATTGGAAATTGTAAACGTAATAATCGTTTTCATTTCTCCAAGTATTAATTTATTTCGTTTTGTTTTTGGTGCATCTCATCTGGCAAATTATAGCATTCCTTCTGGATAATTCCTTGATGTTATTCTTGATTTTATGGTTTTTCCATTTGTACAATTCCTACCATTGGTATACAGGACTTGACTAGTCTTGTCACCAGGAGGAGTGTTTGAGTCTTTTAGGTGGTGTAAGAACCAGTCCACCGGTTCATCAAAGTTATTGTTAACTCACTTAATTGGTGAAGTTGCTTAGTCTTATGTAACATCGATCCTCTTTTGAGTTCTGACATTGAGACTTAAATCATCTCATGGTGCTTTATATTACTTGTTGCAGGTTGATGAAATATTTTCTTGTTATGAATTATTTTTTATTGTACTTCTACATGGGTATCATCTTATACAAAAAGACACAGTAACAAAGTTAAGATTTCATGTGAGGAGGGGCCTCTCATAAATGTAAAAACATTTTGCAAACCCTAACACTCAAGTAAGAGGTATAATAGAGGAGACACAATAAAAAAATTATTGAAAAAACGGCGCTCAAGCACTAACTAGTTAGTGACTAATTAATACGACGTAAACCACTTATTTGAGCCCACTCCACATAGTAATCTCATGATTTTTCATCTTTTAGGTCTTCAATAATTCATAGATCATTCTTGCAAAAGTTCACTCAAATCGAAAATCATTTAGCCTTTTATTTATTATTACAAACATTTCATGGTTTATCGACAACACTGTGTTTGTATGTTTATCATGTCTCAATTACATAACTAACTTCAATAAAGTTTTGCAAGGATGATCTTTGAGTGAAAACCTAAAAAGTGAATGGTTTGGGTCACGAGAAATATTGTGAAGAGGGAACAAATGAGTAATTAGCACCGTATCAAGTTACAAACTGGTTAGCGCTTGAGCCCTGTTGTATAAACAATAATCATCACTTCTCCTTTCTCAATTTTACAAAAGGATATATTATACACGACATACCAAATAGGAGCTAACATGCATGCTTGAAACATGGGAAATGTACGTACTATATAATCAAATACTCCACATTACACACCATCTATAACATATAGACGGGTATTTTTATTGCTGCCAGCGTTCTTGCTGCTATATACAAAGAACGCCTTATTTTAAAGGAGTATGATTCGTTGCCAGTTTCCACACATTTGGAAAAGCATATGCATATACAATATGCACAACTTTAATTATTGTCACACGACTCACACCATATAGTACTATATATCTTGATTAATGGCCGATCGATCAGGCATTAATCAAGCATTTTGGATTTTCATTTGCTCCAAGTACGATTTTCCGTCAAGCCTACGGCGGGAGAAGAAATCGTTGACATACTTTTCCATCCCAACCCTTTTAAATAGTGGTGGGTTTTGTGGGGTTATCAAGCTTCTTAGTGGCCCAATCTCTGCCTCAAATTTAGGGTTGAAGAACATCGCAACCGACACCCTTTCCTTCTCTGAATTCACCATTGCCCTGTGTTCAATGCTTTTGTACACTCCGTTGCTCAGCATCTGCAAACATTTACTAACCTTTAAATTCAAGTTCAAGAGAAATTATAGTAGTTACAATAAATTAATCTCCCTTTTCTTCAAATATAATATAAATTTCCTTATTATTATTCGTCTGTCCCTACATATGCCATGATCTAAGGTATAGTATTACCACATAAATACACATATGATACATAAATGAATTAATGACACAGAAACGGTTTGACTCCTTACATATAAGAAGGCATTCCTTCTTAAGTACGATGTGAAACGATTACACGTTTGTCATTGAAAGAAGAATGACTTAAGACGGCCTAGTATTGTCTTGATAGATTCAATTTTTTATTTTATTGTTAAATGATCGTACTCAACAGTCTCAACCCATTAACACTGATCAATTTTCTATAACAAAAGGAGACCAGCTGGTGGCCAAGCCACAGTAGCCCACTCTTCTGGGGGGGTGGGGCATGAAGACTCACAGAAGCATTTTAGCCTTTCCCTAGTCACCATTGTGTGTGATTCACTAGAACTCACAGAGACATTTTAGCCTTCCTCTGGTCACCATCGTATGATTTACCAGCGCCAGAAATCAAACCCAGGACAATATCCACAGAGTGGTCTGTTCATTCTACAGACCAATATGCGCACCGTTTCATTTAAGTATAGTTACATGTTGCTAACGTGAGTGTGAACTGTGTAGAGTACTCATGCATCATGGAAATCTCAAATTTTCCTTCTGCCCGCGCTGACGTGTTTTGCTGCGGCTTATCTAATTTATGCCCCAATTTCACCGACGTTTTTTAGTTACATATATTTAGTGTCGACATATATTTGACTGTTGAATTTGATTTAGCAATCTTCCTTCATTAAGTTAAGCGGTTGAATTTAATTCAACGGTTAAATATGTGTCCGTACCGATAGGTATTAGAAAAAAGAAAATTTCATTTTAATAATTTCCACACACTCATAGAATATTTACAGATTCAAAATCCCACGTTTGTTAGCTTTGGTAGTCTTTTTCTCTTTCATTTATTATCTTTTTATTACTTTTTGGTTGAATATATATATGGCGCAGAAAAGAAGGGTGATGAAAGAAGATTATATAAGACAAACCTCGAAGATGTCCCCTACATTCACCATAAAGGAATCTTTTTGGAAGTTGACAGGCATCCAAACCCCGTCCTTTCTAATTTGGAGACCGTCAACTCCATTAAGCTGGTTGAGGATGGTGATCCCAGTTGCATCTGAGTGAGGTGTGAGCCCTACAACCAGCTCTGGTTGTGGACATGGAGGATAGTATGTCATCCTCACTGATTGCATCCCATCTTTATCAAACAACTCCTCTATCTCTCTCATCTCTATCTTCAGAGCCTTCGCCATAAACCCAAGAAGTCTCATGGCAAGTTGATCCAATTTCGTAAAGTATGACTCCAAGGTATTCCTAGTAGCAAGAAAACATGTCAATTTAAAAAATAGAAAAACTGGGTGCATGTGTGTTTGAATACGTGAGAGAACAATTGTATACAAGTTTTAGAGTCGTTTCATAACCATTTTCATTTTTGTTTTTAGCTTTTGTTTTCATTTTTTTTAAATGAAAAACTGAAATGGTTATCAAAGGGGCACTTAAGATTTATCAGAAAGAGAACCTGAGGGATGAAGGGAGCTCCGCGAAGAGGTACGGCTTTCTTCGATGAATAGGGTTGGTTATCATATAGAACCTATCACCCCAGTCAAGCTTTTGGTCTTTGGTCCTGACTATGTTTCCATAGCCTTCAACATCACCTGACCTTATTGTATATTTCATTTTCTCTTCCAAGGGAAGCTTAAAGAATACTTGAATCTCATGTTTCAGCTTCTCTAACAGCATAGGGCTAACTCCATGGTTCACCAACTGTAAAGAAAAAAAGAGGACAACATCAAGGTTATGTGTTACGTTAATTTCTCCAACTTTAGCTTGATAAAATATATAGACATATATATAACAAATTAAAATTCGTTTACACAATAACAAAAATTAAATTAGAAATTAGAAATAGAAAGAAAAAAATAAAGGCCCTCTAAAACAAGACAATATATCTAACTAGCTATGCTTAACTATGAAATCTTTCCTATTTAATTAGTTCATCGGATATTAAATTCATGTAAATTCAAATAGTACTAGCTTGTCTTGAGGAAATATATAATAATTAAGTGGAGTATCTAAATATTAAGAAAGAAGTATTTAAGAAATTTGAGAGATCAATATTAGACCTGAAAAATGCCCCAATCTTTGCAAGTTGAGTGCAGTTTTTCCAGTTGATTTGCAAAGTCTGAGGTTTCTCCCTTAACTAATTCCGTCATATCGATGGTAGGGATAGAAGGGAAGGTGCCCTTATGATCATCAGAGAGTTCAGATGGAGTTGGTTCTTGTTCCAAACGAACGTAACATTGTGGGACTGAAGTGACGGGCTCTTTGGCGATCTCTAGGATGCTGAATAGCGAATTAGAGCTTTCAGAGCCTGCTGGGAGCTGCGATAGTGATGCCATTTCTTATTTCTTACCAATGAGCTTAAGTGTATATACACCACAAAGTTATGCGTGTTTATATAGGCTAAAACGTATGGCAAAAACTGTAAATATTAAGAGAGAAAAACTCTTGATATCAAATTATTAAAAAATTAGGGCATAGTTGTGGAATTACAGTATTGTTCCCTTTACCTGGTCCAAATAATTGGGTGTTTTTCAGGTAATGTTTCTATCTGAAGTTTTCTGGAAGACCGACGTCGTTAATTTACGCCTCTTTGGTTTCATGCATGTTGCTATCGTACTACTGATACATGAAGCAGTACAAAAATATAGTAACTTTTCCTTGGAGATTTTACCCCTTTGGAACAGAGAAATATTATAATTACATAGCTCTTCGTCTTGTGATATGAGAGGTCTCACAAATTCAAATTTTGTATTTCTCTGTTGGTCACAAAACATAAATTTACTGGGTTTTCGATAAGTAAATCTATAGATCGAACCGATATCCTCAATTGGAGATGAACCGATCGATGGCATGTCTACATCTTTTATGTTAGCTATAAAAATTAACCTGAAAAGAAACATCCCATAAATATTGCCTGCATATCTGTTATAAGTTCCCCGGGGAAGTGAGTTCAACCACACAAAATACACATGCATTATTATTAACTATTAATCTAGATGAGATACTTCATTAAGAAATCAATTCACACTTGTGAGTCGTTAATAGAAATCAAATTTAGCTTTGGTTTTCAGATCAAGAACCGAAAAAATCCAAGTGTTTATTTTCATGATTCATTATATATATGTGCGAGTGAATAGAGGAGTTTATTTTCAATGCATATTACACCCCCATATAATTCGTGGATGGATCTCTGAGCATTGTAAACGTTTGATGAATCCGTTAAAATATGTCGGATGATCGAATTGCGGGAACATCCTTTAAGGTGGCAGCTGATATATATATTGAACAGTCATTGATAATCTTTTCCATATGCATGATGGAGGCTTGAGCCCATTTAATTTATAATATGTACAAACAACATATTATGCATAAACTATATAGATGACTTTTGACCAAATTGGGATAATGTTTCAATCAACATAAATAAATATATATATATATATATATATATATATATATATATATATATTAGCTATAGTGATCAGCTAGTCGAGTGAGTCATCAATTAAACTTTATTATCAGTTCTCTGCTCTTAGCTCCCTTATCTCTTTGCAACATATATAGAAGAATTAAAACAAAACGCTAAGGAAAAATTTGAATGGTTTATGCTTTGTTGGTAGAACATCAAGTTAAATTATTATATTATTGTATATGTCTAAATTTAATGAGAATTTGTAGTTCTTAGAAATTCAAACACATTCTATTTTTTAATTTTGGATCTGGTGAAAAAGGGAAATTACACTCAGGCTTAGTGAAAAAAAAAGTAGAACTTCAATAATTTAATACTCAATAAATTAATAACTTCGGTTAAATAATATTTTTGGCAGATCCCGATTTGAAGATAACATGCAAAATTAATAATTCGCTAAATTTATAAAATAACACATTATAAAAAATTCATATAGGTCCCACGTAATATATAAACTAATAATTTATTGTTAATATATATGACTTTTGTTTATTTAAATAGAGTTTTTGCTTAGTTAAATGTTCATAAAATGGAATAATATAGTACATTGAACAATGTATAATATGTTTTTAAGAAAAATAAGTAGATTCATAAATTTTACTTGGTTAAACAAATGCATAGAATTGTTAATTAGTTCGTAAAACGAGAAATTAAATATAATGTACAATATTTAAGAAAATAAGGAATACCTTGATAAATTAATAGATTTCCTTGGTCTCAAGGTAGAGGTTTAACTATGTATGAAAGGATGCAAACCCAAATATACTTAGGGCTCATTTGGCAAGTGTTTTTAAATGACTGAAAGCACTTTTAGAGAAAATATTTTTGGAACCAATCCTCAGTAAAAATGCAAGTTAATCCCGGAAAATCACTTGAAGTGGTTTTTGCAAGAAACACTAGTCATGTGCTTTTTGCAGGAAGAACTTCAAGTGCTTTTGGAACCCAAAAATATTTTCTCTAAAAGCGCTTTCAATCAATTAAAAACACTTACCAAATGAGCCCTTATTTATCAAAAGCAAAATCCAAATGTACTTAAGATCTTTTTATTTTGGTTTTATGTAGGTTCATATGTGCATATATACAATGTACTTATAATAAGATACTTATGTGAATAATGTACTTAACGAATAATCAAATTAATATTTAACCAAATATCAGAGTTTAATTCATTTAGAGGGGACTGGCTACAGTACTCGCAAACATTGAATGCTCACACCAATCTCACCCTCCTTTCCCCCCTCTCTCCTCTCTCCCCCCTCATTTTAATGGTGAGATCGGTGTAAGCATTCAATGCTTGCAAGCATTGTAGCCTACTCCCATTTAGAGATGACAATCTAATTTTCTATAATAAACAACCCCACAGTTTTGTTCTCTTGTTAAACAATGTAAGGTTGCGTAATGGGTACGTACCTAATGGATGTTATTTTCACCTACAGCTTGACACTTACGAAATGAATTATTTAAGCCTCTACAGAACAAAAACGTGCTTAATGATCCATTCTTTTTCGTATAAATTGATACTGTAATCTGACTTGACCTTTTATGTAGTAATTAACTGAAAATGGATACACGTTGTCTGACTTATAGAATATTTATTAGTTGTTTAATAGTTTAAGAGCACGTTTCTGATTAGGACAAGCTAATCTCTGGCGCAATAATGTCTTAATTGGGCGGACATATTCAAGTGATCACTTAATTAAATAATGGGACGATCGTCATCAGTGATGGAAAAATTTTACCAGGCCAAGCCACCAACTAGAGTGAAGTTTTAGTCCGGTGCCGTTCCTATATATATATATCCACGTTTTGACATGCATGAAGGCTTTGCATGCATGGGTATATATAACTTACACATACATACATGTAGAAATATATATAGCATTCTGGGATTCTGGGATGCATGATGGACTCTGTAATGAAAACTTCAATGTTATAGATGCCCTATTTTTCAAAACCAGCACATATATATATACATGCCATGTTTCTGTTGGGTCATCATATATGGCACATGCATGTTTCATGTTATTTGAGAAAAAAAATTGTATATAGTTTTAGGCTACGTATAGGTTGATGTGAAGTATCATTACAATTTAAATATCAAAACGATCTGATCTAGTTCTCAAAGATACTTATTACTAAGGATTACGATTGACGCGAGTGACATACATGCTACTGGAACCACAAATTAATAGAACTGATGCAAGTATGATGGTTCTTAACTAACGTAAACCAAAAGGCCAATTTAATCTCTTGAAGTGGTCGAAGGGCAAGCTGTATAATGGATTTTCTCGGCCAAATTTTTTTTGTGGTCCCTGTAGTAATAGCGCACTTTCAATGTGACCCTCGTGATGAAATTTTTTTTAACTAAACTCTCGTGGTGAGCCTTGTTAGCAATTGAGGTTCAAACCTAAACTTCCGTTAGTCTGCTGTTAAATAAAGAGGGTAAATTCGTCCTTTCAAAATCAAATTAAGAAACCTATAACTACTATGTGATCTTGTTTCAGTATGAAATCTTATTAATAGTATGCCTAAACTAGTTTCCATTCCAATAACTAAAAACATATAAATCTGAAAATGTAAAGTCATCTATCAAATTCAGGCATGTGAGAAGGGGAGATAAACTAAGATCAACCATTCCATCAACGAGAGCCAAATTGTTCTTTCCCAAACCAAAATCATCAATAAGCAATTGTAAAAACCATGACCATGTTTCTTTGTTTTCAATTTCCACTGCAACATAGGCTATTGGAAACATATTATCATTAGCATGCATCAATGCCATTTGCTGCAAGTTTCATAACCCATATTAGATTTGACGAACCCTAACACAGAACCCAATCAAACGATAACACAAGAACACAAGTAGTTATAGGTTTTTTAATTTGATTTTGAAATGACGAATTTACCCTTTTTATTTAGCGGCAAACTAACGAAAGTTTAGGTTTGGACCTCAATTGCTAACAAGGCTCACCACCAGAGTTTAATTAACAAATTTTTCACCACAAGGGCCACATTGAATGTGCTATATCACCACATGGACCAAAAAAAATTTGGCCATTTTTCTTTAGTGAAATCTACACTTGCTTTTTGAGTATTTTATGATGATTAACTAGCTAGCTGGTTTAGAATTAATACATATTCTTGGAGTAGTTAATATTGATTCCAAGAATTCATTAAATAGAATATCCCAAAGTTAGTGGATCATGACCTTCTAGATCAAAGAAGTGGACTTAGTCAATGGCCAAAGTATGTATAATCTGAATTGCATTTGGTCCTCTATATCCATAATTCGAAAATCACTTAATTTCGAAGTGGTAGAATACTTAAGCGTAGTAAATACAAACCAAGAACATGTTTTCAAACACACTTTGTTGAATTGATTGAACTCTATTATTTGTTTGAGTTAGAATTTTTCCGGTCTGTTTAATTGAAGTCTCAATCTCGTTTGGCAGTTCGGACTGGACTGACTATTTCAGTCAGATAGGAAAATCTGTCATCGGACAGTACTGACTAAATTAGTCGGGCGTTTAGTGCAGTATCAAATTAATATCAACTATTTATAGTGTATTGGCTGACCCTAGGGTGTGTGTGAAGAACACAATTTTGTTTTTCATACAAACTCACTCAAATCCTCATCAAATGTAAGAACTATGAAAAGTTTGATCTTTGTAAGAGACGAAGTACATAGGCAACCTTCAATTTGATTCAAGGTGCATTAACAACTCCTCCAAGCAAAGGGTGTTCATCCAAGATGAGATTGAAGACCCTCTTGGGTATTTAGCCTTTGCTCATGCAAAGAATATTCTACAAAGGTATAGGATACTAATGTGATTTTGAGTTGTGTCTTTGTTCACTTCAAAACTCATGAGCAAAATTTTGTTTTTGAGTACTAACATGCTAACTAAGAGCCTTTAATTTGTTAATAGCTGATAGTTACCGAAAACTAAGTGTTTGACATAATGACATTATTTGTTATATTAAACTTAAAGGCACTATTAGAATTAGTGAGTCACTTTCTGAAATAATACAGTTTTGTTTGTTTGTTTTTATCAACAAATAACACAATTTGAGGTACCAAAGAAATCGTTTAGTGAGTCACTTTCTGAAATAATACAGTTTTGTTTGTTTGTTTTTATCAACAAATAACACAATTTGAGGTACCAAAGAAATCGTCTAATGTTGGATCTTATCTAAAATGGAGGTAGATTGTATTTGTAACATCTCGTAAAAAAATTGTTATAAAATAATTCCCATGGGATATTTTGGACACATGCGTGATTATTTTGTACACGGGATCTTGTGATCTTACTGTTTTGGTGGGTGCACAATACCCCAAAACCCAAAATATCTTTTTTCCTTCTCTTCTTCCCCATCACTCTCCCTTATCCTCATTTTTTCTATTTTTCTCATTTTTCTCTCTCGTTCTCACCGTATGTGCACAGTGCACGTCGACGAAAACCCGTCGAACCGAGGCGAACTTAAATCACCACCATTTTCGTCTTGACGCCCTGGACTCAACGGTGCAAACCGTTCGTCCAAACTCCCAACCGTTTGAAGGAAAAAGCTCACGGAAGAACCGGACCTTTCTGATGATTTTCTCTCCATTCTAGACCGAGGTGAGGTTTCTAACTACCACCATTGGGTTCCTCTCGTTGAGTAGATGAATTTTCGTATGTGGTTTGCTTGATTTGGTTGAGTTTTGACGTAGATCGACGAAGCTACAGTACCAGCGGCCTTTCGAGGCAATTACAGGCCTTTTCCCGAGCTTGTACGACCAAACCAAAGGTACACCGTCATTCTACTCCTTTCTAGCTTCATTTTGACATAAAGAACGTGAAATTTGGCCAAGAAATGAAGAAGTTAGGAATTTTAGAAAATTTTCCCGTTTTCTAGCGAGTTGGACGATGGCGGCCAGAAAAGGTTGCAGCGGCAACCGGCGCTGACGTCAGCAACCGGTCCAGATCGGCTGATGATGTCAGCAAACAGGAGAATATTCCAGGGAACATTCCTTTTAACAGCGTTAGAAATATTCCGTTAGATCTAACGGAGATGTTGGAATATTCTGTTAGATCTAACGGCGTCAATTTTGACCGACGCATTGACCAACACGTGAGTCGCGACTGGGCCACGCGTGAGGGCGCGTGGGACACTATTTTTCAATTTCATCGACTCGAGTCGACTCGTGACGACGCGTACTACCTAAGGGCAGTACGTATGATATTTTACGGAGTGTTTCGGACCTCCGTGTTGAGCAAACAAGGGATAGGTTTAATTAATTAGTTTAATTAGTAACCTTTATGAGTTTAATCATTACTATAGTGATATCTCATATAGGTGAGACTTATCCAGAGGACTACCGGGGCTACCCAGGACAGGGGGCTACGACCCGGCTACTTACAGGTGAGTGAGTGTGTCTTTGTTATGATAAATGTATTATTATGTATGGTTTTCAATGCTTTCTTTAATTTGTTAGCATAACTTATATCATATGCGATTGTTGGAGGTAGAACATTCGTATTATATTTGCCATACATGTTTCTATACTATTGCTCATCAGTAGATGTATAACACCCCGGGTATCAGTACTCAGTCTTGTGGCCATAACTAGCCTTGACTTTTGGAGATGTCACTACCAATACCGCTACGCAACTTTGGATGTATTGTAAGTACTAGCCTGTTCTAGGTTGCACTAGGCAACTCAAACTTGTGTGACGCACTTTGTGCACAACGATTAGTGTTAGACTCACTTCATTGTAGTACTCAGCGTATTACTTATATACCTAGCCTGTTCCTCGTAGCTTATCTACTTGGGCTTGTGTAAGCAGTCAGTCATTGATTTTCGGGGAGTACCCGTGTTTTGAGCAGTCAGCTTGATGATCGGGGAGTACCCGTATTACTATTATAGTATTTTGAGGATCATACCGGGGAGTATGACGTATTTTCAAAAACTATACATGTTTTCCAGCGAGGGGATAGTATGCTCTTGAAAACAAAGGTTTTATCAAACTTTGCTTTTTGACCCACTCACCTTTTTTATGTTTTGCGCCCCTCTAGGACTTAGTAGCGATTTCGTTTACCAGTGAGACGAGGGCTTGCTTCAGCTGTGGTTGGTGGTTCTGACACCTTCTCCGGATTATGTAGGATTCGCTCATACTTTTAATTAATTTCTACTTATCCATCCTCACGAGGATGTGAATGTTTATACTCTATGCACTATTTACTTTGCTCTGACTGTTATGCACCTGTAATAATGGATTTTACCCTTCACTACACTTCTACTTCCGCTTCCAACTCTAAATCTTTTCACTTTTCCACTTATACTTGCATAATTGGCTTTCGTCACTTAAAACGTGTCGGCCAGCACTTCCCGACACCTGGCGTGTCAGTATTTGTATAAAAAAATATTAAAAACAAATGACCGTATATTATTGGAAAGTTCTCAAGGATATTATAGTAATGATGTGAAGAAAGTTAAGGTTGTACTATAAAATCAATTGGCAATATAAAAAAGTAGCCCAACTTACTTATAAGCCCATGCAAGGTCATTTTTCTCATCAATGTAGGATAAATTCTCAACAAGCCCCCTCATGTATAATGAATTTTCAAGCCAAACATATGGACAACACAAACGGAGTGACGTGAAGCATGTGTGGCCGTTGGGCTTCACATGTTGAACAACTTGCGCTAATACCATGAAGAAAGTTTGTCAATTGGTTTTATGGTGAACCCCAACTTACTTATAAGCACATGCAAGGTCATTTTCCCATCAATGTGGGATACATTCTCAACATGATGTTCTCAAATAGCATTATAATATTGTAGCATAGTCTCATTTTATGAATATCATCTTCTTCTTTTTTTGTGCAGGTTATATGAATATCATCTTGATATGTGATACCACATAATATTGTCTAGTTGTGTGGAAGAGATATTTTTTTCCTTAATTTAATCTCGGTCGTTTATTTCATTTGGGATAGTTTAGTGAATCGATTTATTCAGTGTTTATTTCAGTTTTGTTGTTAAAAAAAGTCCTGATCGATCCCAGAAAGATGATTAGATGAATGATAGCTTATTAAATGTAATACATATACATGATGGAAACATTTAAGAGGCATCTAATTCCCTTCTCTGGTTGAGCACACTAACTCAAGAAGATTGCTGTTATAGGTTTGAGGAAAAGACTTGCATGTCCACCAAAGTCTGACACCAAGCCAACCAAGCCAAAGTACATTAGCCACATGGTATGCATGGCAATTTGTATAGGCTTGGATGTCCTCGCCACAGGCAAATAGTGAAGTCTTGGGTTTTGGTTGAATATAGTCATGGTTGTGAATGTTGTAGGAGTTCGAATCGAATTGTGAAGAATTAATTAGATTTAGCAGTAGTACGTGGAGCTAGTTCGAATCGAATTGATCAGATTGTGAAGAATTAATTATCTATTTAGGAATGTTGTATTGAGATTCATATGGGCTTTAACAAGGTTTTGCAAATGATAGCATTTTGTAGACTTTATAGAATTTTATTGACTTTTGAAGAGTTTATAGAAACTCCATACAATTCCTCTAAGTTTAAAAATAGACTTTTGCATAATTTAATATATTTAAATTGTAGACTTGTGTAGAATACAATAGATTTTTTTTTTTGGTTAAAAAAAGTTTAAGGGAGGAGAGGGTATCTCATTCCCAGCAAGACATATTACAAGTCTCTTTAAGGACTTACAAAGGAAGTCTTAGCCCCTTCTTTGGTTTTTACAGATCGCCTATTAAGGGAGATTGCCGGCAGCAGAACTCAAATCTAGACCTTGGTCTAGTAAAGAGAACGATCCTTATCAATTCAACAAACTCTCGTTGTCACATAATACAATAGAATTTGACAGACTTACAAGGAACCCAAACAAAAAAAAAAACCTGGGAGTTAGGAATAATCAATTTCCTCCAATTTTTTTCTCTTCAGTACAGAAATAAAGCAATTTTACACATTGATACTAATAAAATACATTGACCTTTGAGGTTCTCAGGTATGGGAAAAAACTGATACTACATAACATGGAAGACGAACATATAGCCAACGAATATCTATAGGTCATTTATCATTTATCAACTCATTAGTTTGATTATTTATCATTTCAAACTAAAATTAAGTAAGATAATGAAATATAAAAAAATAAAAAATAAAACTAAAAACAGAAATAAAAAACAAATACAGCACCACGACCACCCACCTCTGCCACTCCACCACTGTCCAGCCTCCCTTTCGGACTTCCCCCACCACTACAGGCTACAGCACCCAGCCACTCTCTCCCTCTCTCTCTCTGCAAGAATCCACCACCATCCCCAAACGTTCCCCTACCTCCCTCCCGCATCCTACTCTCTGATCTCTTCCTTGCCCCACCACCCCACCATCACCTACCACCAAACAACTAAACTAATCAATCACCCACCCCAGATTTCCCCAGTCACCCCGCCTCTTGCATACTGTTTTATTTTTTTTCTTTGACTATTATTTGATTGGGTTTTTATCACCCACAGGCCCTGAACTTTCACTCACCAGACTGATTGATGCCTGAACTTTAAAACCGATCACATAGATGCCCAGACTTATAAAAACAAGACTTTGTGATACTTCCGTCCCAATTCCGTTATCTCTCCGTCAATCTAAATGGGTTTTTATCACCCACGGGCCCTGAACTTTCACTCACCAGACTGATTGATGCTCGAACTTTAAAATTGATCGCAAAGATGCCCAGACTTATAAAAACAAGACTTTGTGATACTTCCGTCCCAATTCCGTTATCTCTCCGTCAATTAAGAGGGTAAATATGTCATTTCGCACCATATGTTTGATGAAATGCAAACAAGAGAATATTCCAGGAACATTCCTTAACAGTGTTAGGAATATTCGTTAGATCTAACGGAGATGTTGGAATATTCTCACATCTAACGCACGCTTTTGACCGACGATTGACCAACACGCGAGTCGATCGGCCACGCGTGAGGGCGCGTGGGACACTATTTTTCAATTTCATCGACTCGAGTCGACTCGTGACGACGCCGCATCACCTAGGGGCACGATGATATTTTACTGGGAGTGTTTTAATTCGTGTTGAGCAAACAAGGGATAGGTTTTAATTAATTAGTTTACTAGTAACCTTATGAGTTTAATCATTACTATAGTGATATCTCATATAGGTGAGACTTATCCGCAGGACTTACCGGGTTACCCAGACTACCGGGCTACCCAGGACAGGGGGCCACGACCCGGCTACTTACAGTGAGCGAGTTGGTGTCTTTGTTATGATAAATGTATTATTATGTATGGTTTTCAATGCTTTCTTTAATTTGTTAGCATAACTTATATCATATGCGATTGTTGGAGGTAGAACATTTGTATTATATTTTGCCATAATATGTTTCTATATCATTGCTCATCAGTAGATGCATAACACCCCGGTACGCATCGCCCAGGCCGTAATCCAGCCTTTGACTTTTGGAGATGTTTACTACCAATACCGCCACACAACTTTGGATGTATTGTAAGTATTTAAATTGCTCTAGGTTGCACTAGGCAACTAAACTTGTGTGACGACTTTTGTGCAATAACGATTAGTGTTAGACTCACTCATTGTAGTACTCAAATAGACATTTATACCTAGCCCTGCTCCTCGAGCTATCTACTTAGGCTTGTGTGTTGTAGTCATCATTGATTTTCGGGAGTACCTTGTTTTGAGTAGTCAGTTTGATGATTGGGGAGTACCTGTATTACTATTATATAGTATTTTGAGGATCATACAGGGAGTATGACGTATTTTCAAAAACTATACATGTTTTTCTAGAAGCGAGGGGATAGTATGCTCTTGAAAACAAAGGTTTTATCAAACTTTGCTTTTTGACCCACTCACCTTTTTTATGTTTTGCGCCCCTCCAGGACTTAGTAGCGATTTCTGCTTACCAGTGAGACGAGGGCTTGCTTCGGCTGTGGTTGCGGTTCCGACACTTCCTCCGGATTATGTAGGATTCGCTTCCTACTTTTAATTAATTTCTACTATCATCTCACGAGGATGTGAAATGTTTATACTCTATGCACTATTTACTTTGCTCGACTGTTATGCACCCGTAATAATGGATTTTACCCTTCACTACACTTCTACTTCCGCCTAACTCTAAATCTTTTCACTTTTCCACTTATACTTCTGCATAATTGGCTTCGCCACTTAAAACGGTCGCCAGCACTTCCCGACACCTGGCGTGTCAGTATTTGTATAAAAAATATTAAAACAAATGACCGTGATATTATTGGAAAGTTCTCAAGGATATTATAATGATGTGAAGAAAGTTAAGGTTGTACTATAAAATCAATTGGCAATATAAAAAAGTAGCCCAACTTACTTATAAGCCCATGCAAGGTCATTTTTCTCATCAATGTAGGATAAATTCCTATCAAGCCCCCTCATGTATAATGAATTTTCAAGCCAAACATATGGACAAACACAAACGTGAGGACGGAAGCTAATGTGGGCCGTTAAATACATGCTGAACAACTTGGCGCTAATACCATGAAGAAAGTTTGTCAATTGGTTTTATGGTGAACCTCAACTTACTTATAAGCACATGCAAGGTCATTTTTCCATCAATGTGGGATACATTCTCAACATGATGTTCTCAAACAAAGCATTATAATATTGTACATAGTCTCATTTTATGAATATCATCTTCTTCTTTTTTGTGCAGGTTATATGAATATCATCTGATATGTGATACCACATAATATTGTCTAGTTGTGTGGAAGAGATATTTTTTCCTTAATTTAACTTTCTTTGGTCGTTTATTTCATTTGGGATAGTTTAGTGAATCGATTTATTCAGTGCTTCTTATTTCAGTTTTGTTGTTAAAAAGTCCTGATCGATCCCAGAAAGATGATTAGATGAATGATAGCTTATTAAATGTAATACATATACATGATGGAAACATTTAAGAGGCATCTAATTCCCTTCTCTGGCTGAGCACACTAACTCAAGAAGATTGCTGGTATAGGTTTGAGGAAAAGACTTGCATGTCCACCAAAGTTCGACACCAAGCCAACCAAGCCAAAGTACATTAGCCACATGGTATGCATGGCAATTCTTGTATAGGCTTGGATGTCCTGCCACAGGCAACAGTGAAGTCTTGGTTTTGGGTTGAATATAGTCATGGTTGTGAATGTTGTAGGAGTTCGAATCGAATTGTGAAGAATTAATTAGATTTAGCAGTAGTACGTGGAGCTAGTTCAACCTGAATTGATCAGATTGTGAAGAATTAATTATCTATTTAGGAATGTTGTATTGAGATTCATATGGGCTTTAATGTTTTGCAAATGTATAGCATTTCTTGTAGACTTTATAGAATTTTGACAATTTTTGAAGAGTTTATAGAAACGATACAATTCCTCTAAGTTTAAAATAGACTTTTGCATAATTTAATATATTTAAATTGTAGACTTGTGTAGAATACAACAGATTTTTTTTGGTTAAAAAAGTTTAAGGAGGAGAGGGTATCTCATTCTACCAAGACATATTGTCTCTAAGGACTTACAAAGGAAGTCTTAGCCCCTTCTTTTGGTTTTTACAGATCGCCTATTAAGAGAGATTGCCGGCAAGAGAACTCAAATCTAGACCTTGGTCTAGTAAAGAGAATGATCTCATCAATTCAACAAACTCTCGTTGTCACATAATACAATAGAATTTGACAGACTTTACAAGGAACTCAAACAAAAAAAAACCTGGGAGTTAGGAATAATCAATTTCCTCCAATTTTTCTTAAGTACAGAAATAAAGTAATTTTATTACGCATTGATACTAATAAAATACATTGACCTTGAGGTTCTCAGGTATGGGAAAAACTGATACTACATAACATGGAAGACGAAATATATAGCCAACGAATATCTATAGGTCATTTATCATTTATCAACTCATTAGTTTGATTATTTATCATTTCAAACTAAAATTAAGTAAGATAATGAAATATAAAAATAAAAATAAAACTAAAAACAGAAATAAAAACAAATCCAGCACCACGACCACCCACCTCTGCCACTCCATCCAGCCTCCCTTTCGGACTTCCCCCACCACTACAGGCTACAGCACCCAGCCACTCTCTTCCTCTCTCTCTGCAAGAATCCACCACCATCCCCAAACGTTCCCCTACCTCCCTCCCGCATCCTACTCTCTGATCTCTTCCTTGCCCCAACACCACCCCACCATCACCTACCACCAAACAACTAAAAACTAATCAATCACCCACCCCAGATTTCCCCAGTCACCCTGCCTCTGCATACTGTTTTATTTTTTTCTGACTATTATTTGATTGGGCTTTTATCACCCACAGGCCCCGAACTTCACTCACCAGACTGATTGATGCCTGAACTTAAAACGATCACTACGGATGCCCAGACTTATAAACAAGACTTTGTGATACTTCCGTCCCACCCCATTGGTCTCCGTCAATCTAAAATGAGTTTTTATCACTCCACGGGCCTCTGAACTTTCTCACTCACTCAGACCGATTGATGCCTGAACTTTAAAATCGATCACAAAGATGCCTAGACTATAAAAATACACTTTGTGATACTTCCGCCCCAATTCGTTATCTCTCCGTCAATTAAGAGGGTAAATATGTCATTTTCACCATATGTTTGATGAAATGACCTTTAAGACATTGATTACATGGTCTGATCCTTCTCCTTCTCTTTCCGATTTTCCTCCCAAATTGCTGAATTTCCCTCTTTTTTATCATTTCCGTCCAAATTGGTTGACCTTAACCTCTTAATATTCTTCCGTATAGAACATTCAATTGATAAAAGGCTATGCCTAAGTAAATTAATTCGATGAATCAATAATTGATTTATTCATTTCATCTAAGAACACATATTGCTTTTGCTTTATTTTTGTCTATTTCAACCTTCATTTGATTTAGGTCTATGAATTCTAAGACTAAGATAGTATGATTAGTTGGCATTATGACTATTATGATAATTTAACAATGATATTATGGATGTTATGACTATTATGGATTTTTTATGGATGTTAATTTTTGTTATGTTTCTTATGTTCTCATAAATCCATCTATCTTAAACATCCAAATAAAACCCAAAATTCAAAATTAATAAGTAAATATATTATTACAATCATTACAATTTATGCCACAATACCTCAATTATGTTAATGAAGCAATTTAACATTTTAAAAATTCAAATAGTAGGTGCACTATTTGTGAGAGTGAAAACTGTATCATTTCAAGAGTTAACTCACAATTATAAATTTATGGTATGCAAATAATTTATTTATACTTTTATCTAAAATAGAGTTAAATTAATTTTAATCAAATAACATGCCTCTGCTTTTGTACTAATTAATTTTACCTATATATAAATTTTATCTATGATTAGCACTGTTATTTATTTTTGTAGGTAAATTATTTTGCATACATTATTTATATGCAGAACAATTGACCTATATTTTTATGTAAAATATAGGTAAATTATTTTGCATGAATTTTTACATATATTAGACATTTTTTTAATTATATATGTGTATGTGTAAAATAATTTACCTACATTTATATGTAAAATATAATCTTCGTGACATTAATTAAGCATGTATTATTACATATTTTAGGCATGTTTTATTGTTCTTGTATATAAGGCAATGAATTTATAACATTAATGTTTTTTCTTTTTGTAAAATCATTAATTTCTCCTCATAACCGTATGGAATTAATTGTGTACATCAAACATTCAAATATGGGTATTTTAGGCATCTAAAAATTTAAAATGTGTAAAGTCAACATAATTAATGAATTTGCTTATGTGGAGTCTAGTCAATAAGTTATAATCGAGTAAAAACTTATGTCGGATTTTATGTAGAGAAAAATTACTCTGTGGGACTAAATACATTTTCAGTTTTTTTTTTTTTTTGTCTTTTATTCAATTTTATACCAACATGCAAATCACATTATGCAATTTTGTTTCATTCAATATTTCAATTATTGATTCATCGAATTAATTTACTTGCATCTAAGAACAACATTTCATTCAATATTTCAATTATTGATTCATCGAATTAATTTACTGGGCGTAGCCTTTATCAATTGAATGTTCTATACGGAATGACATTAAGAGAGCAATGTTCAATTGGACGAAAATGTATAAGAAAAGGAGGGAATTTTCACCAATTTGGAGGGAAAATCGAAAGAGTAAGGAGAGGGAAAGGATCAGACCATGTAATCAAGGCCTTAAAGGTCAATTTCATCAAACATATGGTGCGAAATGACATATTTACCCTCTTAATTAACAGAAAGATAACGGAATTGGGACGGAAGTATCACAAAGTCTTGTTTTTATAAGTCTGGGCATCTCTGTGATCGGTTTTAAAGTTCGGGCATCAATTAGTCTGGTGAGTGAAAGTTCAGGGCCCGTGGGTGATAAAAACTCATTTAGATTAACGGAGAGATAACGGAATTGGGACGGAAGTATCACAAAGTCTTGTTTTTATAAGTCTGGGCATCTCTGTGATCGGTTTTAAAGTTCAGGCATCAATCAGTCTGGTGAGTGAAAGTTCAGGGCCCGTGGGTGATAAAAACCCTATTTGATTTACTCTTTCCCTTTTTGTTTAATTTGTATTGTAGTGATAAAAACTTAAATAATTTTTAAAATTTGATCCTTTATGTCATCCATGTGGCACAAATAATTGTCTATGGGTTCCACATATGTGTCACACAAGTATTATAACAGAATTTTTGAAGGAGTATAACGGCAGATATTACAACAATAAGTGAAACAAGAGATAAATGACGAATTTGAAATATAAAAAACCAAATTGACGAATTAATAAAAAATAATAGTAATCCAATATCTATATATGAAACGTGAGTAGAAGATGTGAGAGACATGTAAGAATGTGACTAGTGCAAGTAATATCAACTTTTGTTTCTTAGTCTTAGTGAATTGAATTTATATAGTAAAGAAGTCGGCTGAACCTGTTAGATTGGTTCTTCATGATCATCTTGTAATTAAAGTTACCCAAAATTTTTGGATTAAATCATAAAAAATTTGTGGTACGGACTTTAGTTTTCGTTTGTTAAAAGTTGTTGACACTCTGATCATCCTACACTTCTCCTTCACAAAACATAAGTGAAAATATTGATAAACTTTATAGGCGCGGTATGGTTTACCACTAATATCACTGATATTATTTTAACTTAATCACTTATTGTTAAGTGTTGAGTTTTGTCACAAAAGGCATCGGTAATATCATAGATAAAACTCTCATAAATTAATTGTATATTATTTTGTCATATAACTGATGTGAGATCCTATTATTTTGTTATGATATCTTTATAATGTGAATAACAACTATTTTGTTTTATGACATTTTTGTCCACCCATGCGATGTACTTTAAAAAATTAAGACTTTTCATTGAAACACTGCAAGCTATGCAACTCACGTGTACTCTCGATTTTTGGGTTACCTAGCTCGATATGAAGTAATCTTCCCCTTCTATCAAATATCTAAAAGGATTAAGGAATTTCCTTTCTAAGGAAACACAGCCAAACAATGCAATTAGGCCTCATTTGGTACGCCGTATAGCACACCGAATAATATTAATAATTCAGTCTCGGTGTTTTGTGCGTTTCGTACTAAAATAGTCGCCCGACTATTTAAACCGGGCCCACCATTTAGTACCCCTCACACCCGACTAATTATACCCCCAAAAACCTCCGTATAATTAGTCGAGTCTGTCTCTCTTGCTCTCTTGGTCTTGCTTGAAGGAAAATATTTGAATTACAAGTTCATTTGAGCAACACTTAGGCATGCTATTAACAAATTAAAGGCTCTTAGCTAGCATGTTAGTACTCAAAAATAAAACGTTGCTTATGACTTTTGAAGCCTAGATGTTGTGAGCCAAGACACAACTCAAAATCACATTAGTAAGTTGTACCATCCTATACCTTTGTAGAATCTTCTGTGCATGAGCAAAGGCTAAATACCCAATAGGGCCTTCAATCTCATCTTGGATGAACACCTTTGCTTGGAGGAGTTGTGGTTGCACCTTCAATCAAATTGAAGGTTACCTACGTACTTCGTCTTCTACAAAGATCAAACATTTCGATGTTCTTGCATTTGATGAGGATTTGAGTGAGTTTGTATGAAGAACAAATTGTGTTATTCACACACACCCTAGGGCCGGCCAACACAGTATAAATAGTCGATATTAGTCCGATACTGCACCAAACGCCCGACTAATTTAGTCAGTACTGTCCGATGATAGATTATCCTATCCAACTGAAATAGTCAGTCTAGTCCAAACTGCCAAACGAGGCCTTAGTTACTTTCCGGATAACACTTACATTCCTCTACGGATAATGCATATATCTAATCTCTTATAAATAATGTATTTTTACCATATAAATTTTATAATCAGAACTATTCAATTTTGTATCTTCAGTTGAAGATCATTTTCACAAAAAATCATTAGAATTTGAGATCGTTTAAGAATCTAAATGTATGGAACTAGTTGATAGTGTGAGTACCAAGTAGCATATTCATGAAATTTCCATTTATTTCATATTTGGACGACTAAATAATCTCCGATTCAAATGATTTTTTGTATAAATGATATTTAAATAAAGATTAAGAAATTAATTTTCGATTATGAAATTTAGGGTGATACTCTTTTTACCTCTCACACACGCACCCTTCTCAATTTTCGACCATTGTATCAAAAAAATTATAAAAGATTAAAGGACATAAATTAACATGAGGTGTGTGAAAAGTAAAAAAAAATGTGTAGATAACATTACAAAAAATCATTATTCAAAAAGTATAAAATATGTGCATTCTCATGAAATTGTCCCAAGAAAAATAACAGTTTAATTAAATAAGGGGAAGGCCTTAAATGAACAACGCACATATGCCTTTATAATTTATAGGCGTTTATATATCTTTGAAACACTCTGCAAAGCCCTCAAATCCGGTTCCAATAAAAAAAAACAAAAATATTGCTTAATTAGTTTAGACCTCTTGACAACGGATCATATTAGTAAAAAACATTTAGAAGAGTCAAATGATACGTGAATGAGAATTTATATAAAATGAGTTTATTGTCATATAATATTTGTCAAGTATAGTTTTTTTTTTACTCGTTAATTAATATATTATTAAACCGAAACTCCTTCACAGTGATAAATCTGTTTCATATAAATTTTCTTTATACGCAAAGACCTCAAAAGAAAGAAAAAGGTCCTTCATAGCTTTGAGGCAATTCCTAACTAGCTAGAGCCAGCTCATTCCCTTCTGTACTACCAGGTGACTTGGTGTATGTTTCAAGGCCACACGTGTCCCTTCTACATCCCTCTTTCTCTCACACACAACTCAGTCTCTCTCTCTCTCTACATGTGTATACATATAAATAACAGATACATCAGATTCATCCATGCATCAATAATTATATATTCCTCAAATGGCAACATTCCACAATTCTCATAGACTTCCAAACATGTTGCTGGTCCTGCTACTCTCCCTCTTTCTCTGTTCATTTATGGTTGTGGCATCAGCTGGCAATTTTCACCAAGATTTTGACCTAACTTGGGGTGACCATCGTGCTAAAATACTCGGTGGAGGCAATATTCTGAAGCTTTCACTTGACCAGGCCTCTGGCTCTGGCTTCCAGTCCAAGAAGCAATATCTTTTCGGCAGGATCGACATGCAGCTCAAGCTTGTTGCGGGAAACTCCGCCGGCACCGTCACCGCTTACTATGTAAGTTTATTAGTGACCAAAACAATGATTAGTATAGATAACCCTTCTGCATTAATCTTTAATGGAAGTAATTTAATGTAATTACGAAATTTGTGTTTGTGTTTTGGTTTTTGACATTGGTGTCCTTTGCACGCAGTTGTCTTCCGAAGGGCCAAACCATGATGAGATTGATTTTGAGTTCTTGGGGAACGTGACTGGCGAGCCTTATATTGTGCACACCAATGTGTACTCCCAAGGGAAAGGTGGTAGAGAGCAACAATTCTACCTATGGTTCGACCCAACAAAAGATATTCACACTTATACTTTTCTTTGGAACCCCCAACTTATAATGTAAGTCATAAGCGAATTATTTGCACTCCGAAAAAAGTCATTATGCACTCATGCGAAAGAAATTGCACATGCAAGGTGCATGATGACTTTGGAGTGTGGATACCGGTTTTCATTAACTACATAATATTCATAAATTGCATTGTAAATAGCATCAATCTATTGACTTAGGTGCATGATGACTTTGGAGTGTGGATAACGGTTCTCATTAACTACATAATAATTATAAATTGCATTGTAAATAACATCTCTATAGACGTACGATATCATCGTAAACTAACTTAATGTGATAACCTATCGACGTACTATATCATCTTAAATTTGTAAATTTGGCCAAATTTGATGTATATGGACACTGCTCGACTTCTTTTAAGGAAGTGGCATTTCTCCTTCATGCAAATTAACACAAAACACAAAAAAGAAAAATATTTACCCACGTATCAAGCTGTCAATGAAATGAGCCAAGTGTTGATATTTGGCAACAAATTAGTCTAAGACATGCAAATTGCTACCCATTTTGGTTTTTGTGCAGATTCTTAGTGGATAAAAACCCCATAAGAGTATTCAACAATGGGGAATCTTATGGGGTTCCATTTCCAAAGAGCAAGCCCATGAAGCTCTACTCAAGCTTGTGGAATGCAGATCAATGGGCTACAAAAGGAGGGTTAGTGAAAACAGACTGGTCCAAGGCGCCTTTCACAGCCTACTACAAAAACTTCAATGCCAATGCTTGTGTGTGGTCTGGTGGCACATCTTCATGTTCATCATCTACAAGAAACATAAAAAATGGCTCCAAAAATAACGCTTGGCAGACTCAAAGCCTGGATGCAATTAGTCGCAGAAGACTGAGATGGGTGCAAAAATACTTCATGATTTACAACTATTGCTCTGATTTGAAGCGATTTCCTCATGGCCGTCCAAAGGAGTGCACGCGTTCTAGGTTCTAGACAGGGTTTCATGTATATTATAATATAATTCATAATATTGGAGTGTGCAATTTAATAAAACTACTATGTACTTCGCAGTTCAACATTATAATATGGTATCAGCTGACTGACAGGTGACATAAACTTTATTAGTTCTATACTAATCAAAACACACAGCTTTAGGAGAAGACGACATGATATATGAACTGTAGGATGAACAAATTAGAGGACGAAATAGCTTGAAGTTCTTCTACGCACTGCTGTTTTTTATACAACGAACTGATGGAGAGTTTTAGGGTTGTGTTGTACTAGCAGCGTGTTTTTTATACAACGAATTGATGGAGAGTTCTAGGGTTGTGGTGTACTAGCAGCGTGCATAAGGACCTCAAAGGCTCTGTCTAAAGAAATTTACCCACTGATGAATTCTAGAAATTCTAATGAGCCTATAACTAGAATATTAAAGTCGATAGAATTATATCAATGCATGAACCCCTTTAGACTATAGGAATATAGCCGAGTTTTCACTCTCCAATTATAACTCTAACCCTAATTTATTCCGAATACAACAATGTAAACTAATTAGGATTGGACTATAGAGTTTAATTCCAACATTTCATTCTCAACAATTTTGCACATAAATCGAAGAAAATGTTCGGTCGTATGTTGTCAAATCGTATTGGTTGGCACGACTGAAGTGATTTAGGTCAAATCATTATTGAATTTAGATGATTTGGCCTAACTAAGTTGTGGCCTAACTAAGGTGGTTTGGCCTGACTGAGGCAGGTGCGGCTACAATACTTTAGAGGTTGTCATATAATTAGCAGCCAATATAAGGGAAAAAATTTGTGTGAATGAGCGTAATCTAGAATTTGAAGTCTCTTGAAGTAATGGAGCCAACACCAAGCAAGCTACGGGAGCTCTCTTCCTGTGCCCTGTGTTCAGGAGCTTGCAAAAGAGCCATTGACTAGAGTTCCACTGCGATATGTGCGTCCAGATCAAGACCCTCCCAACATATTTGATTCCAATTTTTTACCACAAATTCCCCTAATTGACATGAACATGTTACTTCAACAAGAATTCATGCAATCAAAGTTGCAAAGAATGGGGTTCTTTTAGGTATATATGTGTTACTATCTTTCCTCTGTCGAAAATTATTGTGTGATTCTGGAATACGGCGACTATAATAAGATCAAAATTCAGGGTCTACGCTTTGTAAAAAAACCGAGGTTCCAAAAACTCTCCTTTTCTTTTCGAGCAATATTCTAATTAATCTACTCAGAAAAATTTGAACTTGAGTGTAGAGAAAATAGCACACTGTTATAGTCAACTTAGCTAGATCCATGTTTGCCCAAAAATTCCCTTTAAAATTGGAACTTTGGTGCTCTCAATATTAAGTGATACTAACACGTTATTTCTAATCTCACCCATCATTCCATAAGTGAACATCATTAAAGTAGCAAGAACAACATGAGATGTATTTGATGAATAAACAACTTTGTCACATAATAAGTAACAAGTTAGAAATGTAACATGTGCTCCAAATTAATCATTGAATATTTTGCAACTATTTAATTTCTGTCATATGATTCATATAAATTGGGAAAATAAACAATCCAATAGTTGTGTTTTAATTTAAAGAGTTGGATATGTGTTATTACAGTTGACAAATCATGGAGTGAGTGAATCATTGGTGGAGAGTGTGAAGTCAAGGATTGGGCAGACATTTTCTACATGGGCACACTGCCAATACAAATGATGAAGCCTCACTTGTTCCCCAACCTTCCTCTCCCATTCAGGTCCTCTTCTCACATAATAAGCATACTAATAAAATAAAATTGTGGTTTACGATCAGTAAAGTTACAAAATGTTACACTATCAGAATTATGATCTATCTAATCTAATTATCATGTTATCTACTATTTTTTGGCGTGGCAATTGGTAGGGTTGTTTTTTCTTACATAAACATGAATTGGTGCCACATATATGAGTCATTTTTCATCATAGGAGGTTTGAGTTTTCTTTGAGAAAAAAGTTCTATTTATTGCCCATTTAATAATTGTGGATCTATGTAACTAACACCAATATAGCGTAAATAAGTATATGTAAGTGAAAAATGAGTCCGACGAGTACCTCATCAGAATATAGTAGCTATTTTGATAGTTAAGATAAGCAATAGGAATTTCGATATCTCAGCAGCAGCTACCAAATATGTCAATATTACTTGTTTATGTATGACCAAACAATAAACTACAGATGAATATGCTTTTATTTTAAAGATGTCTAGAGCCTATAGAGGTCTCAATGAGTCAATACTGAAATCCAATATTAAAACAGACGAAAGCCAGCCACATTGACATCTACTGGCCCTTGCACATGTTTTGCACATTCATATATTGCACAACATATTACAATCCCCCTCATTTCTGATCTCCTGATCGATCCTAACAATACTCTATTCCTCCCCATCTCTGCCACATACTTTGTATTAAATTCTTTGCTGTAAACCCTTAGAGCAAGTCGAAGTCGTGATGCAATTAGAAGTGGTGGGCAAGGTATATCTAGCATTCAATTTCGGAGTTAGGGGACCGAGGGATCGTTTTATCAGGGTCTAATTGCTCTGAGCAGGAAGAAAGTAGCCTATTTTGTAATTGATGATTAAATTCCGGGGTCTTAGTTTTTTTCTAACCATCTTGTGTGGGTTTAGAGAGTAAGGCTACTTTGGTAGACCAATGACCAAGCTTTATGTGTAGCTTGACTCGCTTAATCAATTATCATTTTTTTATTTATTAAAAAAAAAAGCATTCAATAGCATATATACAAGAAAGCTTGTCGAATTTATATGCATCACGTTAAGATTCAAGCTAGCTAGCATATATATAGTATCCAAACTTAAGTTGAACCAACAACGAAAAATATCAAAGGATGACATACGCTTGTTCGAGTTAGATGAGCATGCATGGATTCACAAACACCCCAAGGAAAAACAGTGGCAGGTCACGATGAGAACCCTCCTATATATATATATATAGATAGATAGATAGATAGAGAGAGAGCACTTGGAAAACAGTACTTGTCTCCATCCACCTTTCCTCATTCATCATCACTACTTTCCTGCAAATGTTTAGTATTTGCTTGTAAGATAAGAACCTAGGGTCACCAAACAGCACCAAAAAAGAATAAGACTTCATATTCCTTGATTAGTTGGCGTCGAGCAATTGGAATTTCTGTGGGGTACTTGTTCCTCACAAACAACTGCCTCATATCTTAAGGTTTCATCCCTAAGTTGCCTCCTATAGTACTTTGATGTCTTAACCATAGTTTGAGCAAATATTTCCTGGATATTTTTTTGGTTAGTTTTTTCGTACGATAAATAGAGTTGGAGGTTTACATGAAATTTAATCATCTCTGATTACATCTAGTGAGTGAGGCAACAGCAACTGCACTGGCCAACGATTTACCCCCAGAGCCAAAAAGGTGCTGAAAATAACCCCAATTAACAGCAAGCTGAATACGTACACCCAAAATCAAGGCATGCACCGCACTTACATGTATCACTTCCGCCACCCAATGCTTTTCCTAGTATCTAAATAAAACCCATAGTCTTATAAACAAAACTGCACCGCATAACAAAGACCTCGACCAAAAGAATGATCAAGACTAAACAGGTTTCGCACCGGGGAGAACTTCTTCCCAAACAACAGCAAGCGTTTTCCCTGACCGTGCTGAACCAGATTGTATTTCATCGGCGATCATTAAAATGTTATATTTCAAGCATACATTTCTAGCAGTTTTCAAATAACCATGCATCTGGAGGAATTATAACCGGCCTGTGATAACAACAGACAATTTTTCTCAAAAGAACTGAAGATGGAAATAATTATGTGAAACAAAATGAATGACTCGGTAATATTTCTTCAGTTTTACAGTTTAGATTGTACAACATGTGGTAGAATCCTGCATCCGAGACAACTGTATACATGGTGGTTGCATTTCTATGGTAGAATCCAGCCTCTCCTCTCCTTGAATGGGTTCAAAGAGATATCCAGCTGTGGAGATGCGATCTCCATAACAGAAAATATTGTCGGTTCAATTTTACGACACAAATCTCGTAGACACGGATAAATATAGAAAAATGTGCGACTATAACATGATTCAAACAGATGTGATCTTTTAAGTTGAAGGATACATATGGAGTACATATCGAACAAACACTACAAATTCTTCAACAGAAAAGCATTGTATTCAAACCTTTAAAACTTTTTCATGGCCAACTGCATCACCAAAATCAACTTGAAGATGTCCAGGGAACAACGGTTGCGTTGTTGGCAATCCACTTCCTGATATGCTTATTAATTGTCCCGTTGATCTTATATTTAAACCCTTAGAACAGTATAAGCATTGTCTTTTAAGGGGCCGAATATCTGAGGTATAAGATGTACTTGACGTTAGTTTTGCAAAGTTACCATCAGGCCACATTGCGAGAGATGATAGCGTGCCTCATGATGCTTTACAAGGTCATGCTTATGACAGCGCTGCAGCAAAAGAAAAAAGAGGGAATACGAAGATGATAATGTCGAGCCAAAAATAATTCGGAAAATTATAGAGCTAACACGTGGATAATTATTCGTTATTGACGAGAATGCCCTTATTAAATGGGGAGGCTCACACTTTTCACCACGCGCTGCTCAACCATCAAGAAGCCTGAGCTGCCGATAAATGCAAGAAATTTAAGAAAGAATTAATAAGTAATTTCCTCTTTAAAGGTTTCCTATTTGAAGACTAATTCCTTTAATCAAAGAATCTCAATCATAATCAGGGCCAGTTTGGGGCTTTTAAAAGCAACCTCTATGCTGCTTTTAAAAGTTGATGTTTTAATGCTATAAGTTTTAAAATAAGCAGTATATTCTATTTTTACCAAACACTTTTTATCTGCTTAACTTTAAAGTGAAGTAGTTTTTAGTGAAAAAAAGTAATACCAAACAGGGCCTGGATTATATTTTATCTTCTTGCCACTTCTTGTTACAATCATGGAGATCAAGGGTATGAGTAAAATACTTTTAGGGTTCAAGAGAAGAGAAGAGTAAGAGCCATGTTTTCTCCACACATGTTGCAAAAATCCTATGTGTGACAACCCCCTCGCTAGAACCGGCCAATTAACCTCCAATTTTGAACCATATTGCCTAATCTGCATCACATAAATCCCAACTGCTTGAGATAAAAACAACCAAACATTTAAGCATTATAACAAATTAAACAAACTGTACCACTGAGCTTAACAGTTGCCTGGAGATATTTTTAATTTGGCGGCAAGGATTAGGATAATCATAATTTGGCCACAACCCATGAATTACGAATTTCTGTGGGATTGGGACATTGTAATGCCCCTTCTTCGTGCATAAGGTATTGGCCCAGGTCAAATCAAGAGTATGGTAATCATCCGAACAAGGATGAGGATTAACAGAGAGGGGAGGTGGAGTGACGGTGGATTTCTTCTGAGGTTCAAACTTGGAGGATGATTTCTAATGAGGAGGAGGGTTAACAGAGAGAGGAGTTGGAGTGGCGGTGGATTTCTTCAGAGGTTCAGACTTTAAGGATGATTTATGATGAGGAGAACGTTTAACAGAGTAGGGGAGGTGGAATGACGGTGGATTTCTTCAGAGGTTCAGACTTGGAGTGAATCAAGAAACTATGTACAATTTCCCAACTAGTTGGCGTGAAAAATATCCCCTAAAGACGTAACGCCACTGTGGCAGTGAACTCATGTCATGCAAGTTCTTCACCCTGATGACATAGTTTTTTTATTTTTGTTATGGCAAGTAGTGACGTCAGTACTTGCCATAACAAAAATCAAGAAACTATGTAAACTTGTAAAATAGAGAGCCTTGTCTTATCATGCAGGGCAGATCAAGTTAAAAATAGACTCCCGTGATATTCATCTCCACTTGTAAGTGAGGTTTTAGATTTGACTCCGACAAATGGCGAGTTAGATATCAAATTATTATGATAAGTCCATTGTATAACTTTGCCTAAATCCATTGTAAATATATAGTTGTATTCTTAAAAAGTGCCAAATTATACCTGCAGAGTGCGGATAAAACTAAGCCAGGCCCAAAGAAAGCAAAAAGAAGAACAAATAAAACCAGCCCAAAGCCTGAAATTGCAGCACCAAATCTATTATCCAAAAAAATATGTCAAAATGATAACAATTTACAAAAATTTGTGAATATTAGATTTCTAACCATGCTACACGGACCAATCGGCTTCATTCCCCGCGTCAAACCTTTATGTATTTCAAATACATAAACACAACAACAGTACCTTTAAAGAGAAAATCTTTCATGTACAATGTTGGAGGGGATCATGTTCTTTAGAGCAGCCATTACTGTCTCCGAACCTAGAAGTGATCAAACAGAATAAATGTAAGTAAAAGAATAAGCAGTTATGAAAAACCTAAAAGTGATCTGTTTCTATAATTTTCCTATCCGAAGCACTGGACAAATTGTGCATCAGCATCAGAAATTTACATGAAATCTCAAAGTTTAAACAATGTGTCTTAAGAAAAGGAGGTTCTGAGAAAGCAATATGACCTCGAAAAACTTACGATTCTTTCTCTTCAACCCTATTACCTAAATTTTTTTCACAAATATAAGGTTCTTAGGCAACAAACCATTGCGAGAATGCATTGCACACCAAGCAATAGGTTTCTAGATATCTCATCATGAGCTACTAAATATGCCAGTAGTAAATTGTTTATATATGTTATATAGGCTTGACCATTGAATACAGTTCAACTAAATCTGACCCTAGTTGCTTTGGCCAAGGAATAAACTACAAAAGAAAATTGAACTAGTTCAAAACATTAAAGCCGATCTATTGAGCTCAAATAACCACTTGGGAAATACAAAGAAAGACGGAATCATCCTTGACTTAAGCAGAGAAAATCCCTAAACTTCAATTTTACAGAAAGTTTCAACCTAAACTGGTATTAAAGGTGGAAAATGTTTCCTAACTATTATGTCATTGCTTGAATCATTTTTTCCTCTTTCTTGTAAAACATTCCCCTCGACCATGACATATATTTGCTGCAACAAGGTCCATATGCATGTGCTTCCATACCCATCAGTCACTGCCCACTCTAACAATAAGGTACAAATGCATATGCTTTCGTATGACTAAGGTTCAAATGAATATGCTTTTATAAGATACATGTCTACAGCCTAGAGGTCTCAATACTTAAAAGACTAAAAATGTATGCGAAAGCTCATTATAGATTTTCAGATTCTGAAATCGAATATTAAAACAAGACGAAAACCCGTTGACATCTACTGGCTTTTGCACATTCATTGTACAGCAAATCACAATGCCTCTCCTCTCTTTCCCGGTCCCAACGATATCCTCCTCATCTAAGCCGTATGTGAGAGTTATGGCATTCGACCCTCTGAAGTAATTCATCTTAATAGTCAAAATTTCTCACCTACTTTTAGAATTGTATTGAATTCTTCAGCATAAATCCGTAAAGAAAGTTGAAGACGTGATGCAATTTGAAGTGTTAGGCAAGGTATGTCATGCATTCAATAGCATAAATACAAGAAGCCTTGTATAATTTATATACATCACGTTAAGGTACTAGGACTATAACACAAACAGTACAAGTTAAAAGAAACCCACAAGATCTTTTTTCTCTTAAATTCCTTAAAAAGCCAAAACTTAAATGAAATTGCAAAATGCAAATCAGCATTGTCAAACAAACCTAACAAAGTAAGGACTAACAAGAGGCTTGTAGCTCAAGTGGTAAGAGCATTTTGCCCTGTGCACGAGGTCCTAAGTTCGATTCCCCCCTCCCTCAATATCGCTTGTATCAAAACAAACAAATCGAAAAAATTAAACACTAGTTCTCTCTCTCTCTCACTGCATCAAAGAACCCCACAAACCACAATGTATGTTGAAAGAAATCTGATCACTAAACTTACAAATCGACAAAATAATCACAACCCATAACTCACAATCACAAATAAAATGAACAAGCATTTGCTATTTACTAAAACACCTTCAAAAGCCTAACACAAAACAGGGGTTATGAACTTATGAGTTTATTTATTGCAAACTTACAGCTCAACAAATTAATTAATTAATTGAGGAAGATAAACACGGTACCTTTCTTGAACAAGGCAGGTCTCAGGGGACTGCAATGAAAGATGGTGAAGGTCATGGCCACGGTGGGCTTGGGACTGGGAAGCAGAAGACATATTTGTTAAACCCCAGTCTCTCCTCCGGTAGAAGAAGTAAAGAGAGGGGAAATGTGGGTTCTTTGAAATAAAAAGGTAGCGTTGTTGTGGGTACTTTAGAGAGAGAGAGAGAGGGAGAGAGAATGGGCTTCCGTTGCACGGTTCCAGAGGCCGACAGAGAAGAAAGAGAGTTTTGAGTTTTGCCGGTTTGGCTTTGCTTTCGCTATTCAGTAATGTTGTGTGTTCATGCGTACTTTATTTCACGAATCCGAGGTATTTTGTTTGGTTTGAAAATCAAAGTGTGACATCGCTTTCTTAATGGAGTAAACTTTTGTTGATATAGGCGATAGATAGAAGGGACGAATTGAACTCAGAACATCAGATGTAGTGGATAAATAGTTTTAATTAAATGAATGAATTTTTGTAATTAGTGATATCGGATAAGCATAAATTGAATGTGAAATCTCAAGTGTGGTAGTGAACATTCTTAATAATTTAGCCACAATTTCTTTACAACCGAAAAAAATTCTTTTTGAAATATTTTGCACTTGCAAAACAAAACAATTTGAATCAATTTGTCATGTCTTTAATAATGTTTGTGCAAGTTTGATAAAAAATAGAGCAGTGATTTTCACACATTATTTTATTATTCATGACCATTGATTTGTAAATCAAAGAGAAACCAAGGAACATAAATGAATAGAGACTTGAATAAAGAGAAAAAGGATGTGTGATATAGAAATCAAGTTTCCAAAACCGAATTTTATAACATTTTTGTTGCAATGACGTGAGTTTAATAGTTGTGTAAAACTATTTTCTCAAAATTTTCAAATTCTAAGTTTGATCCCAATTTATAAGAGTTTATGGTCCGGTGTGAAGGACCTTGCAATTGAAGTTTCACAATGGACTACAATTTGGTTTTCAAGTGGCACATTAGGTGTCATATTTTGTTCATAAAAAAGAGAGTATATTTTTCAAAAAATAATTATTTATGTTATAAATTGTTTAATAAATTTGCTATCTTTCCTATTTATGTGCAAGTTACCATACGGTCCCGAAAAATCTACTGAGCTAAACTCTTATTGGGGCCTATCGCAATCATAGGGTCCCATGCAATGTCAGCCCATACGAAAGCTGTGAGACGTGTTGTATTGGGCTTGGCATAACTAAACCAAAGTTGCCACACCAACTTCTCATATTCCTTTTTAAATTTTGACATAATTATCACATTGTTATGTGATATTATCGGTATACATATATTGTAATACGTGATCAAGAAAATGTGGCGGTGAGACCACAACACTTAAAAACTTATTCTATTTAAGAAGGTGACCTTGTGACCTAAATAGGAATGGGACATTTATAGCTTGTAATTTTCAACTTTCTCTTTAGGTTTTTTGGTTTTTGTAGATTGGATGAATTTGTTTATGATGTGGATGGATATCAAAATTTGATTCCTCTATTAATATTAAACATTAATATTGTTGGCAGGCCGACTGCCCCACTGATGTAACCATAGGTCCATACCTACGTATATATAGTTGTTCAACTAAACATAACCTAATTTTGGTGTTAAAATAAATATTAACCTTTTTGTATACAGTACGGATTTTTAATTTATAAAATATATAGTAGTACGGTTTTTTTATTAACTTCTTCATATCGAGGTTCGAAGTACTGTCGTCTAACTTAATTAAGAAAGTGATGGCCTAACAATTAACATGTTCTCCCTTAGAAGCCACGAATAATAATGAAACTTCTTTTTGGAGTGCAAAGAAGTCGTTGTCAGACTTATTTTTTTAACACGTTGAAATAATTCAATTAAAAAAAAAATCTGAAAAACAGATCGAATACACATGTGTTGTGTAATTTTTTTTTTTAAATATAAAAAACTTGGAGTACATAATAAAATTTTTAAAGTGTCAATAACACTTCATTTGTGTCATCTTTTGAAGTCAATTTTGTGGCGGCAGTGGCCGAAAATTGCGGTCACACCAGCTGCATGAAGACGCCTAGGGAAGTGGTGGAATACTGGAATTTGTGAGTCGTTAATTTTAAGCCTATTTTTAGGGCGATTTATTGGGTGTGGTACAGCCCATTCTAAATACCATGGATCACATTTTCTGTGCTACGAAGTTATTAGGAACTAGGAAGAATCTATGATTATAAATACATATGAAAGTGTGGCATCAATGGAGAGGGGTAATCCAGTTTCTTTACATGAGACGAGAAGCTAATAGCGATGTGGATCATAGATTGGATAGGCATGCTCCTTTAATTTAGCCGAAATTTATTTGTTTGATTTGAGGTGCTCTTAGTTTCATTCACGACGTCCTTTTTGAAGATTGGTTTTAACAACAGACAAGAATCACCTCTCTCGATTATACACTATTTCTATTTAATTCATTGGCTTTTAACAAATAAGTCTCTTAAAACTACATTTCACACTTAAACCATCATTTTGAAGAAAGAAAAAAAAGGTTATTGCCTCGCTAGTTATTGCATCTTGTTAAAAATCACATAACAAGGAGAAAGAAAACACAACCCGACTAATTTTTATCACATTGACAAAATATAAAAAAAGACTACAAAATTATCAAAGCCGGCACGTAACCAAACTTTTTTTTCTACAAAGTTACAAGAGAGATATTTATAGAGAACCAAACCTAAAACAAATAGGAGAGAAATTGTAAACTCTAATCCAAATGGGTAGGGTAAGGAGACCAAATCTTAATCCTGTAAGAAAACTGTAAGACATAAAATCCCAAAATACTTTTATACAATAGAAAACCAAATTTCTAATTAACCTTTTCCAACACATCCGACAAACAGTTGATAGGTGAAAGAAATTTTTGTTTCTTGTATTTTTCAATAACAAAACCAGTGTCCAAACACACTAATTAAGTATTTTTCAATTCTACCCACTTTCCTCCTTTTTTTTTTTTCGAAACATGAGGTATCCCACACTCTGAAAGGTAAGACTAATCTCCAGAGAAGCCCGGAAAGGCTAAAGGAAATTTGGCCTATCCCTAATTACAATGAAATGACACAGGCCTTCTCAAAGCTTTCAACTAGAGAATCACCCATGTTTTTGCTAGTTTCGTGCCTCAAGCCCAAGATCAGGGAGCATACATGACTTGAAATTCTACCACATTTTCACTGGACCACTTGCCGTGATTTCCCACTTCCCTTTAATAGTATAGATTAATGTAGAATATCACTTAAAAAATTATTGATTAATCTAGGTTTTTTTTTATTGAGGGATTGATTAATCTAGTTTTCCTAGGCAATTTTATGTTAATTAGTGGTAATTGATTAAAAACAATAATAGTAAGAATATTTCGCTTTAATTTGGTGCAAAGTCGGCTAAATGGTTAGGGGTGTAACTCGAGCGGGTTGGGCGGGTTAAATGGTCAATCCAACTCTAGCCCAACATTCCTAATTCGAGTTTAGGTTAGATTCAAATTCGGACTTACTCGGGTTGGATTCGGGTTTGCCCAATTTCATCAAGTTTAATCTTGTAATATATTATTTTATAAAATAAATATCAAATTTTGAACCAACTAACATCAAAACTATTTAAAATTTAATTTTACATATCATCATCCATACAAAAGATAACCAAATAACGTGTGGCATATTTCCTAAGTTTCAACCATGCAAAGTTGAAATTAAATTACAAGACAATACCAAAGTTTTGACCAAAAGAAACATAAAAGCAACACTATCATTCATGGTTCAAATGAAAACCAAACAACAAACTTTAAGTACACCCCTCCCAAACTTGTACCTAGCTTACATAATATGAAGTGAGATGGTTAATATGTACATGAGCAATTCGGGTTAGAAATCGAGTTGGGTTTGGGTTGACATGAGCGGACAACCCAGCTCAATAAATAATTGGGTTGAAGTCGGGTTGTGTCACATCCCGGACCAGCTCTGTCGTAGCACGATATTGTCCGCTTTGGGTCACGTCTTCACGGTTTTGTTTCTGGAAACTCACAAGCAACTTCCCAGTGGGTCATCCATCCTGGGATTGCTCAAGCCCAAACTCGCTTAACTTCGGAGTTCCGATGGAATCCGAAGCCAGTGAGCTCCCAAAAAGGCATCGTGCTAAATGAAGGTAAGCATGTACATATAAGGAACATCACCCCCTCTCCGTTGGTTGATGTGAGATGTCACAATCCACCCCACTTAAGGAGAACCCGACGTTCTAGCCGGCACATCCGTACCGAACGGCAAAGTTTCTCTAATACCATTATGTCACATCCTGGACCGGCTTCTCCGTAGCATGATATTGTCCGCTTTGGGCCACGTTTTCACAGTTTTGTTTCTGGGAACTCACGAGCAACTTCCTAGTGGGTCACCCATTATGGGATTGCTCAAGCTCAAACTCGCTTAACTTCAAAGTTCCGATGAAATTCGAAGCCAGTGAGTCCCAAAAGACCTCGTGCTAAGTGGAGGTGAACATGTACATATAAGGCACATCACCCCCTCTCCGTTGGTCATTGTGAGATGTCACAGGTTGGGGTTTGGACGGGTTTTTATTTCATCCTAACTCGCTCAATCGGTGTTAAAATCAAATTGAACATGAGTGGGTTCAAGTTGACCTAACCCAAATTGCACCGCTATAAGTGACCAAGGCTTACAATTGTGTTGCAAATCATCTAGAAGATTTAAAAGAGAAACTTTTTCCCAACTCTCATGCAAAGCTTATGGGGCCACACTTTACTCGTAGGCCCGCCAGACTCTTTGGAAGCCAACATTGTGTGCAAAATAGTTAAATAAACAAAAAATAAGTAATGGAACTTATTAGTACTTCATTATGCACTCCAAACTTTCTATATTTAAAAAAATTTGAAAAAAATCGGCCAAGCGGCAAGAAGGGATGAGATCAATCGACCTCAACCCCTAATCAAATCCCCCATCAACCTCTCTCTCCTCTTCTCTTTTCTCTCTACAGCCATGACCTTTACTGTAAAACCACAATTTTTCTTTAATAATCCGAATTATTCAGTAGCATTGAAAATGAACGGCTATGATTTAATTAAAAAAAAAATTTTTTTTTGCTTACTTACCAATCCAATGAATATAAGCCAAACTGCCCCAATAGTCCGAACTACTCAATAGTATAGAAAATGAACGATCATGATTGAATTGAAGAAATATTGTTTTTGCTTACTTGTCAATTTAATGAATATAAAGCCGAACTATTGAAGACTTAACCGTAAAACCATGCATGTTCTCCAGTTTATTATGCAAAATGAATCAAAATTCCACCAAAATTATTTTGAAATTCAGCCGATATTGAACAGATAACATCAAAATTGCGAAGTTTCGCCGACATTTCATGGATAAAGGGTACATATACTTCGACACCCGTTTAGATTGTCGATCGGTATCCTGATTTTTCCAAAATTTCGGCCGAAACATCGGAAAAATCGGCGATATTTTAATTTACCAAGAACTACTTGTGTTGCAGATCATCTAGAAGACTAAAAGGTGAAGCTTTTTTCCAAGTATCATGCAAAGCTTATGGGGCCACCCTTTACTCGTGGGCCTCCCACAGACTCTTTGGAAGCCTAGGGTGTGTGCAAAAAAAATAAAAAAATATGGTGAGGAAAATTGAAATGTGAAGCTCTTCTAGAAAAGGGTGCATGCTTGTGATTGTGAATCTAAGAAGCAATAATGGCAAATCTACCAAAATAAATTTCTCAACTTTTTTAAGCAAATGATGTGCGTAGAAGATGACGTTACGGTATATTTGGATTAGCCACATTGTTGAGATAAGATATGGTGACAGAATTAATGAGGTTCACCTAGTCCAGTACCAATCAAATAAAAAAAATATTACGTATGTGATTTACTTTCCTACCTATTCAATATGTAGCATATTAAAAGAATAAACATATTATTAGTAATTTTTTCTAAAACTATATAGATACCAATTGCTTATACAAAAATAGTATTGAGATTGTATGTGTAGTCACATCACACAAACGATTGCTAAAGTTTGTAGCTCCTGTACTAATTTTAATTCTGGCTTCAATGTTTTGATTGAAGAAGAACCACTTATGTTGCTTTCTTCATTACCACTCTAACTGTTGCTAACTGTAAGAAGTTTGTAGCTCAAGTTGCTATTTTACTTCTAATTCAAGCTTCAGTGTTTCGATTGAAGAAGAACCACTCATGTTGCTGTCTTCATTATCAAACGATGTAATTGTTTATGTAGTAATGAAATGATTAATCCTATTAAAAAAAATTGCATCCGAGTCTTATAGTTCGATTCCCTCTTGTCAATATCGTTTATATATATAGGGTTGTGCTATCCGTACACTCTTTTTTACTTTCCACACACTTTTTTTAATTTCGGCCGTCAAATCGAATGAATTGAAAAAGATCTAAGATTATAAATTAACAAAAAGTGTAAGTGTGTAAAAAGTAAAAAAAAAGTGCGTAGGTAACACAACCTTATATATATAATAAAACTTGCTAACTATTTGACAACTAACACGATTAAGTTGTTTTTAAGTTTGTTACTACAAATCCAAATGGTCTTGAGTCTCCTTCGACAGGTACTATGTTGTTAAGAATCCACATAATTAATGATGCAGATTTCTCATTAATTGGCAAAATATGAAAGCCAGATCCTTTTCTGTTGCTTTTCCATGCATGCACTCTGTCCCTTTCTTCCTGCCTTTTTTTTCTTACAAATCTCAACAGTTTGAAGCTCATTCAAACGGAACCAATAGTCAAAGTCGGTTTTTCTCAAAAATCTGTTTTTGAATTAGTTTTTTTTTTTTTAATTTAGTGAAATCGAAGAGTTTGTTTACAACCCTTTTTTTTATTTAAAATTAAATTAAATAGAGAGAGGAAAGGAGAGAAAGGAGCCATAGAGTGAGGAAGCGATAAATCAACGTAGCAGCTGATTAGTAGGACTCTGATATATATGTTGCATCCAAACACCAAACCCTCCTCTAACTAACTAGTTTTCCTAGTTTTACACACACTCCTTTTCCTTTTCCATCTCACACAAAAAAGTTGATATCTCACTTGTCCTCCTGCACCATTCTCCCCATCAAACACCAACAAAGGAGATCGATCATCGGCTCTAGAGAGAAAGATAGATAGAGAGAGAGCCCTAGAGAGAGAAAGAGAGAGAGAGTGATCGTCTTCTTCGAATTAGGGCAACCGCCATGGAAGGAGGAAGAGGAGGAGGAGGAGATGGAAACGCAGAAGTTAATAATAATGGGTCACAAGCGAAAGCTGATCAAGAAAATCAGAAAGTCGCCTTCTATAAGCTCTTTTCGTTTGCAGATCGTTTGGACGTTGCGTTGATGATCGTTGGAACGATATGTGCCGTGGGGAATGGCCTGTCGCAGCCGCTCATGACTCTTGTGTTTGGCAATCTAATCAACACCTTTGGTTCCACCGATCCTGGTCACATCGTTCCCATGATCTCTAAGGTACATATATACATATACATACATGCATTCGTATTCTTGATTACAAGAGCATCAAGATTCTTGGTTTTCTGGGTTTCATTTGTTCTTTTATTCCGAATACAACCAGATTTTTGGTTTCTGAGTTTTCTGGGTTTTTTTGTTTGATCGTGGTTTCTGAGTTTTCTGGGTTCTTTGATTGGAATAACACATGCAGGTTTATGGTAATGTTATCATATAACGAACATGTTAATTATGGATATTTATTTCTCTAATTGGTTTTAAGAAACACTGATAATCTTTAGAATTCAAAGAGTGTACGGCTTTCTTTGCGTTTCTTGAAAGAGTTTCAAAAGAACCCTATTCTTTTATCCACCATCTTTTTTTCTGGTTTTTTTTGTTTTTCCATAACAAGAAAAAAATATATTTCTTTCAATCATATTAGGCCAAAAATCATGGCGACCAAAAAATGTGAACACCTTACCTAATTTCATAATTACTTTCCCAGTTTTTAATGGAAGCTATAGAAAGTAACATATATACGTATCAAACAAAACCACTTTTTCTAGGTTTCGTCTCATGCATGTACTTCTTTCCAAGTCATTTTTTCTGAACTTTTTTTTTTTGCAGGTGTCTCTAAAATTTGTGTACTTGGCCATTGGCACTGGAGCTGCAGCATTACTACGTAAGTCTCAATAATCCTTTTTTTTTCTTTCTTTCTTTCTATTTTTCTTCTTATTTTGTTAATTATTTCATAACTTTAATTACTTTGTTTATTGGGTTTCATTATTTCATAACTTTAATTACTTTGTTAATTGGGTTTCTGTGAATTTGCAGAGGTGGCATGTTGGATGGTGACAGGAGAAAGGCAGGCTGCTAGAATTAGAGGCAAGTACATGAAGGCAATCCTGAGGCAGGACATTGGCTTCTTTGACACTGAAACTAGCACTGGAGAGATCATTGGCAGGATGTCTGGGGACACCATTCTTATTCAGGAAGCCATGGGAGAAAAGGTAATTAATTTACTGCTAATTAATCTACTTAACCGGTTAAAGTCGCCTAAGTAATGTAAGCAAGAAACAATTAATTTTTAATTCAGGACAATTGGGTCAAAGGTCCTTAAGTCAGCTTGGGAGGTCTAAAGTTGACCCCTTTGAATTTGGTTCTGCTTTCAAATTTGTCCTCCAACTGTTTGACAAAATGCCTGAATTTTACGTCACAATGTCTCAAGGTAGTCCAACTGAAAAATGTTAGCAGCATAGTTTACGGAAAAATGAAGTTTTAAGGGGCTATTTTTTAATAACCTTTTGTTAATTATAATTTACTTAATTAGTTTGGTCCTCGTCGACACCTTATAATGTTAGTGAGAAACAATTAAAAAATCAAATTTTAGAGGAAAACCCGTCATCTGTAATGCAATGGCGTAATAATAGTTGATTCCACGAGTTTATTTTCCTGTTCAGGGCAGTGCTTTAAGTACTTATGACAATGAAAGGGAGTTTTGAAGGGCTTGTTTGTGAAGAAGTCTTCTTACTTATGGTTTCATTTGGTCTTCAACTTCACATATATGTATGTATTTGTAACGAGGGGTTTGTTAGTTTGTGGCAGGTGGGGAAGTTTATACAACTTTGCTCAACTTTTCTTGGTGGTTTTGTGATTGCTTTTGTCAAAGGGTGGCGCCTCACCGTTGTATTACTGGTCACCATTCCTGCCATTGTCTTTTCTGGTGCAGTCATGGCTACTATCATGTCGAGAATGTCATCCCGCGGGCAGTCGGCTTATGCAGAAGCTGGCAATATAGTAGAACAAACAGTTGGTTCCATTAGGACAGTAAGGCCTTGATGCCAAACCTCTTTAATTTAACTCTTCAGAGTTCATAACTAATTACATCATATATCTTAATTAATTAATTAATGTTTGAAAAATAAAAAATGTGTTTCAGGTTGCATCTTTCACTGGGGAGAAACAAGCAATTGAAAAGTACAACCAGAAGCTAAAAGTTGCCTACAATACCATGGTTCAACAGGGGCTAGTCACAGGGTTTGGACTTGGAATATTTATGCTTGTCATCTTCTGCTCGTATGCGCTTGCGGTATGGTATGGAGCCCAAATGATCATCAAACAAGGATACAATGGAGGCCAAGTTATCAATGTTATATTTGCACTCATGACTGGTGGAATGTACGTATATATACTGGTTTTCCTGATTTGGTAACGGCATGATATATTATATTATGCATTGTATAGAACCATGTTCAATGTGCATGCTTAACTATTTTTCGTAAATGTTTTCGTGAATTTAGGTGAAGACAGTTTTCACTTTCTGAAACATTTTGATTGTGGTTTGTTTGATTAGGTCACTTGGTCAGGCATCACCGTCTTTGAATGCATTCGCATCAGGGAAAGCTGCTGCATATAAAATGTTTGAGACCATCAGCCGAAATCCAACTATCGATTCCTACGATACAAGTGGAATTGTAATGCAAGATGTTAAAGGTGATGTCGAACTCAAAGACGTGTATTTCAGGTACCCTGCAAGACCAGAGGTGCAGATATTTGCTGGGTTCTCATTATATGTTCCAAGTGGCACAACCACTGCTTTGGTTGGGCAGAGTGGAAGCGGGAAGTCGACAGTGATCGGGCTAGTAGAAAGGTTTTATGATCCAGAAGCTGGTGAAGTACTTATAGATGGCGTGGACTTGAAGAAGTTGCAGCTTAAAGCGATAAGGGAGAAGATCGGGCTGGTTAGTCAGGAACCGAATCTCTTTACAACGACTATAAGGGAGAACATAGCATATGGGAAGGATGATGCAACTGATGAGGAGATTAGAAGAGCAACTGAGCTTGCAAATGCAGCAAAATTCATTGATAAGCTACCCCAGGTAAACAGACTTTTTTATGCAGTTTTTCATGTTCTTATAAAGTTCTGCTTTAACATTTTTCGTTTTTTGGAGATTGGTATCTGTGATATGAAATCCTACTTTTCTTTACAGGGAATTGACACAATGGTTGGTGAGCACGGGACATCTCTATCCGGTGGACAAAAGCAGAGAATTGCAATTGCACGAGCCATTCTGAAGAACCCGAGAATTCTTCTTCTTGATGAAGCAACAAGCGCACTGGATGCTGAGTCTGAAAAGATTGTTCAAGATGCACTGGTGAACTTGATGTCAAATCGCACAACCATAGTTGTTGCGCATCGCTTGACAACTATTAGGAATGCTGATTGCATAGCAGTGGTGCACAGAGGCAAAATTGTGGAAAAAGGTAAGGACAATACGCGTGCCTACGCTATCATTCTTAATTTTTGACAAACTTGATCCTTAAGCTAACGTTTCCATTGGATTGATTATAGGGACTCATGATGAGTTGACCAAAGATCCGGAAGGGGCTTACAGCCAACTAATCCGCCTGCAAGAAGGATCGAAAGTGGACAACGAAGCACAAACCTCTGATCCAAATAGAGTGGATACCAGCTTAGATATAGATAGGACTATGCTCAGCTCTGGGAGCCGGAGATTATCAATGAGGAGGTCTATAAGCAGAGGCTCATCAGGTAGCCGGCAGTCATTCACTATTGGCTTTGGCATTCCCGGTCCAATTGATATCCAAGAGAGTGAAGTAGGACAAGAGGACGATCATGACAGACCTAAGGTTGATCCCGAAAAGCGCAAAACAGTTTCAATCCGAAGGCTGGCCGCCCTTAACAAACCTGAGGTTCCAGTTTTGCTGCTAGGAGCCATTGCTGCAGCAGGGCATGGAGTACTTTTCCCTATCTTTGGATTACTACTCTCGAAAGCCATTAGTATGTTCTACGAACCGCCCAACGAGCTAAGGCACGATTCCAGAAAATGGGCATTAGTATATGTGGGTTTAGGTTGCGCAGGTCTGTTGGTGATTCCTGTGCAGAATTTCTTTTTTGGAGTTGCAGGTGGGAAATTGGTAGAGAGAATTCGTGCCTTGTCATTCCAGAAGGTTGTGCACCAGCAAGTCAGTTGGTTTGATGACCCTGCAAATTCAAGGTACGTATAAAGAAATAGTAATTTTCGCGAGCTTTGAACTCTCAATATTTTAACTGAAATATTGTGTTCTTTCAGCGGTGCCATTGGTGCAAGGTTATCTACAGATGCTTCAACCATTAAGAGTCTTGTTGGTGACACCTTAGCTTTGATTGCGCAGAATATAGCAACAATCATGGCAGGGTTGATTATAGGCTTCACAGCTAACTGGAAACTGACGCTGATAGTTTTAGCCATTTCGCCCTTGATGCTTATGCAAGGAGCACTTCAGGCAAAATTTCTTAGAGGGTTTAGTGCAGATGCCAAGGTGAGAGTCTTGCCCCAAGAGTTTTTTATTTTTTCAAATCAAAAATTTGTTGAATGTACTTGTAACGTTTCGAATATCTGCCAGCTTATGTATGAAGAAGCCAGTCAAGTGGCAAACGATGCGATTGGTAGCATCCGAACAGTTGCATCATTTTGTTCTGAGAAGAAGGTGATGGAGGCATACGAGAAGAAGTGTGAGGGTCCCTTGAAACAAGGAGTACGGTTAGGAGTAGTCAGTGGTTCGGGTTTTGGTTTTTCGTTCTTCATAATGTTTTGCACAAATGCGTTGGTTTTCTATATTGGAGCTATTCTTGTGAAACATGGTCAAGCTACATTTGAACAAGTATTCAAGGTGAGATTTTTGCTGTTCTTGTTCCTTAATTTACTCCTCAACTTCATCGACAAAGTTACATTTGAACAATTCATTTTTTTCGCAGGTTTTCTTCGCTATAACAATCTCTGCAATGGGGGTCTCACAAGCTACTAGCATGGCTCCTGACTCCAACAAAGCTAAGGACTCAGCAGCTTCAATATTTCAAATTCTCGACAGCAAGCCTAAGATTGACTCGAGCAGCGATGAAGGCATAACATTATCACATTTAATTGGAGAAATCGAGCTTGAGCATGTCAGCTTTAAGTATCCTACGCGTCCGGATGTGCAGATATTCAGAGACATTTGTTTGAAGATGCCCTCCGGAAAGGTAATTACCACCACCAGTTTGTTTTGAGTCTGTTGCATTTGAGTTATGGGAACTGGTTTCTGCAACACCACTGTTTTGGCATTTGAACCGAATAAATTAAAGGAGAATCAAGGGAAAAACGTAAACAGGTCTCTTCCCTTGAGTTATATATATGCATACTTAGCTTAAAATTCCATCTGCAGACTGTTGCTTTGGTTGGAGAGAGTGGCAGCGGGAAGTCAACGGTAATAGGCCTCATAGAGAGATTCTATGATCCTGATTCAGGTCGCGTACTACTAGACGGAGTAGAAATCCAAAAGTTCAAGCTAAACTGGCTGAGGCAGCAGATAGGGTTAGTTGGTCAAGAACCAGTTCTCTTCAACGAATCCATTCGTGCCAACATTGCATATGGCAAGCCAGGAGATGTTACCGAGGAAGAGATCATAGCAGCAACCACAGCAGCTAACGTGCACAATGTCATATCTTCATTGCCTCAAGGCTACGACACCTCAGTAGGCGAACGAGGGGTTCAGCTATCAGGAGGCCAGAAGCAAAGAATCGCCATTGCGAGGGCTATACTCAAGGACCCGAAAATCCTTCTACTTGATGAAGCTACAAGTGCACTGGATGCAGAGTCCGAACGCAAAGTGCAAGACGCATTGGACAGGGTTATGGTGAACAGAACCACCGTTGTAGTTGCGCACCGCCTTAGCACGATAAAAGGAGCAGACATAATCGCGGTGGTGAAGAATGGCATGATTGCGGAGAAGGGAAGCCATGATTTCCTAATGAAGATCACTGACGGGGCTTACGCTTCTTTGGTGGCACTTCATTCCAGCTCAAACACATAAGAAGATAAAGAACTTGGACAACCCGAATTCGAGTATATACGTAGTATTACAGACCTAAGGCACACGTTGCAGTGGGTTGACGTGTGCTTAAAGATGTTTAACTTTGTGTTTGGACATGAGTTTAGTACTTAGTCGCGCTTTGTGGCACGTTAAATGGATGCCGCCAGAGAGTGTTTAAGGTTAAGTGTTGGTTTGGTGTAAGAAGTTTATCTCTCACCGGCTGCCTATCTAATTAGGTATGTTTAGAGAATCAGCCAGCAAATTTAAACCAACGCAAATCTGATTTTGGGAGCCAATTGACACACGCTAACGCATGTCTATATGTATGCAAGTAAGACACAATAAGAAATTAAAAATGTAAGATATCATAAGAACTTGCATGAAACGATACATATTCATCTCTCTTTTTATACGCATGCGGTCCAGTATCCTAGTGGATAGGATGTTAAGTTTCTACCCATGCGTCTCGGGTTCTAAACTCTCCCCTCCCCAAATTATTGTAATAGTTTCAAACTCTCTCTCTCCCCTTAATAATAATAATTAAAAAAAAAACTCTCTTTTTATATAATATACTTATCACATGAAAAGAGTAATTTTCTTTTTGTTTTCTTCTTCTCTCTTTGAGAAATTTAAAGCATTATTGATGAAGAAATGGACAAATAGGTACTATAGCATTATTGATGAAGAAATGGACAAATAGGTTTAATCATTAAAATGGACAAATATATAATTTGATTATCTTATTCATATTAGTATTATTGTCTTTTAATCAATCAATGATCATTACCAACAGCCTACTCAACATTTAATTCCATATTTTTCTTTTCAATATCATCCATGTATAATTAATTAGCCTGGTCGATATCATATATTGTAAGGAAGTTGGCACTCCAAAATAATTATCATGCATTTCTTTTAATGATTTATTAGTTTGACTTTAAATATTGCAGTCGTTTATTGAAAATTTTATGAGAAAAATGCATGATAATTATTTTAAAATGATAATAATAATATTTTTTTTTCCAGTCGAAAATTAAATTATACGACACCCGGCCATCGAACTTTAGCATGTTACACACCATGTGCCAACAACAGTGTGGGCCCTTACTGTCCCTTGCTACACTGAAATAGCTTATGACTACACATTTGTCACGAGGATTTGATAGTATTCATTGGTATAATTTGAGCATGTTTTTGCACTCATTTTTTTATTAGAAAATATGACTTTACCCCTTCAAACTCAATTTTCTTTACATAAAACCCACCATTATATATTTATCCAACAAAAGCCCGATGACTAGGCTCCACCTAAGCAAATTACCTAATTAAGATTGTGTGTCATAATTAATATTTTCGGGTTTCCTATATTACCCTCAATTAATCCATTATAGCATTTTATATTGGTGTTTGAATTAAAATGGAAATTTTTTTTATTTGCTTGTAACGTGTATAATGGGTTTTAGAATTGTAGTTGATGTAGAAATAAATTCGGAAAGTTTTTGAAGCAATAATAAATTTTCAGATTTAATATACTCTATTGATTTGTTTTCTATTATTTTAATTTTCGAATATTAGTGTATCTACTACTTTTTTTCTTAAGATAAGTGTACCTACTTAGTATATAGTTTTGATTATTTTGGAAAAATAGTGTACCTATTAAGTTAGTGGATCTACAAGATATAGGTAAATTAATTTATACATAGGTAAATTAGTATAATATTTCATACAAGTTTAACATGGATCCCGAGCCTCCATTAGTAGGCATATTATTAATATTTCTCATATGAAATATACTTATTATTTAGATGAATGAATCTACAAAATATAGCTAAATTAATTTGTATATAGGTAAATTAATTAGTATAATATATTAGTAGTATATATGTTAAATACGTGGAACATTATGAGTACTCATTGCTCATCAAGTTAGAGTGAGTAATGATAACATTTATTGACGTAATTAGAGTGTTGTGGCATAAGTTGTAAATATATTGTAATAATAGGTCACTTACTTGCCTACATGGAAGTTTATTTCAATTTTGGGTTTTATTTGGATGTTTCAAACTAGATGGGTTTTTGTCAAAGAAATAGGAGTTGCAAGGGCTTATCTCTAAAGAACCCTTACTTTTTAGCCGCTGAGTTCACTGGTAAAAGAGAGAACTTTACTCTTTAATAACAACCGTAGGATATTAGGATGGGTAATGTTTGGGCCCTCCTCCCTAAGTTTTGACAGAGCAATAGGCTAGGCCCAGTTTTCAAGCCCAAATCTTTTAAGCGGGGTTATGTTAAACCCATTAGCCAAACAGACCAAATTTTAGTCCACCCCCCAAATCACAAAACCCTAGCAACCCCAATATCTCCCACTCTTCGCTTATAAAACCAACGTCCCAAGGTAGAATCCGCAGCTCGGCGGCTCAGCAAAAACCCTATACACTGTAAGCCTCTCTCTCTCTCCCCGCCGCTTTCGCCTAGGGTTTCAGATCTGTTCTATATATATCTCATTCGATTCGGTTAGGGTTTAGCTAATACAATTTCGATATTTTGATTGGATTTGCAGGAGGTAAGTGAAAATGGCGGTGCCGTTGCTGAAGAAGTCGATCGTGAAGAAGCGGGTCAAGCACTTCAAGAGGCCCCAGAGCGACCGCAAGGCCTCCGTCAAGGTATAATACCAAAATCCTTCATCTGCCATTTTTTCCTAATTTTTTTGAATTTTTGTTTTGTTTTAGTGTCGATTTATCTGGAGAAAATGATGATACTGTTGTCGCCCCAGTCTTACTTGCATTTTACAATGGATGCAAGATGGTGATAGACATACTTATATCTGATTCCATTGTGTCATATATTTAATTTTGTAATTGGTTTGTTTGTATAGGTTTATATAACCATTTGATTGGTTTTTCTAAAATTTCATTGCAAACGTGTGGAACAATGGTTTTTCCGGGTGTCGAAGCGATATTTGTTTTCAATTTCGTTATTCAAACTTGGTTTTTGATGGATATGAGGATAGCTATTATGCCCTGTCTTACTTGCATCTTAAGATGCAGTGGGGTGAATTAGTGATCGACTATCTGATCTGTTTTAGCAATAAAAATCTGGATTTTTACCATTTGATTGATTGATTTGTGGGTAATATTCGGAATTTGTTTCGGTCTTGTTCACTGTGTTTATCTATTTATTTTGGTTTTACTTGTTTGTTCAACAAAAGGGTTTTAGTTTTAGGGGATATGCAACAAGAAGTGATGATTTGTACCCATCTATTCTGCAATTTGAATGATGAATACTCACATGCACTACCATCTGATCTACGTTGCATTCCGATCTTCATTTACCACTTCAGTAATTTCTTTTGTTTTCTTAAGATTACTAATTTTTCAATTGTTTCTGTTTGGAATTAAGTCTGCAATCCGTGATGCAAATACTTAACGTTAATGACTTTCTGTGATTATTAAGTTAAAATCACCATCTTTCGACTGAGATTGCAGTTTGAACATTTAGTTTAATTTCATTTGTGATTGCTCTTCTGTTGTGTCTAGTATGTGGTTGGGTGTTTGAATATGTATTGTTGTTGTATCATTTTGGAGTCGTTTGCCTATGGTATCTGATGTCCAGATTTATTATTTGTGGCTGGACATTTCGTTTAACAGGGCATACATAAAAGTTTACAGGTCTTTGCGACACAGTTAGCTTTGATTCTTATCGGCTTTCTGTTACTTTAACCCTGCAAACATCTGCTTTTCCTACATTGTTTGTTAGGTGGTCCTTTTCATTTCCTTGGTGTAAATTGCTCTAACTAATCATGTTCAAAAACTGTTGCTTTGACAGCCCAGCTGGAGAAGACCAAAGGGTATTGATTCTCGTGTCAGAAGAAAGTTCAAGGGATGTGTTCTCATGCCCAACATTGGTTATGGGTCAGACAAGAAGACCCGCCATTATCTTCCCAATCGTTTCAAGAAGTTTGTTGTGCACAACGTCAAGGAGCTTGAATTGCTGATGATGCACAATAGGTAAACTGAGGACCTTTGTTTTGCCTCTATGTTCTGATTTAGTTTTCACATGACATTTCTAACTTGCGTTGTTTTTCTCACCTCATCTCAATCAGGACCTACTGCGCTGAGATTGCACACAATGTGTCCACAAGGAAGAGGAAAGACATTGTTGAGAGAGCCGCACAGCTTGATGTTGTTGTTACGAACAAGCTGGCCAGGTTGCGCAGCCAAGAAGATGAATGAGCTCGTCTCTTATCTACATTTTGTAGTGAGCATTAATTTTTTCGCACTATAATGAGTTGTAATCCATACTTTTAACACCGAGCTTCTGATTTTTTTTCTGGTACAATGTTTGCAATTGAACATGGTGGTTTTATTTTTGTTTTAAGATTCTGTTGTGTTAGAAGTATGTTCTTTTCAAATCCAGCGTCTTCGTATTTCATTTGACATGGACAAAGCACAAGTAAACTTGCGATGAACGATGCTAAATTTGATGTGGACAATGTTCCTGCTAAATTTTGAATGCAATGGCGCTGCCATATTAGAAGGTTGAGGTTTGGGATTTGGCTGCCATGGCATCCTCAATCGGATGCGAGTTTCCCCCTGCACCATGTTTTTCGCATGCACCTGTACTAATCATATTATTGTGCTATCTGGTGCTGGAAAGTTGACAAACAAGAAAAACCGTTTGAGGTCAAGTATCAAACTTTGAACATAAACAGTTTCAAGGCTACTTAATACTGCGATGTAGTTGTATATTTTACATAAGTGAGAGGTCCTGAGTTTGATATCGAGGGAAACCTAGGTCCTTTGCTATATAACATTGTTTGCTGTGATATATATTGATTGATTCCTCTTTAGCACATGTGTTAGTGGCGGTTGTAGTTTCTTCTAAGCTGTGTGCAGAACGTTTGTTTTGATTAGAACAAGAGTTGAATAATTCTGATTTTTTTCATATGCATATTGGATGTTACTTTAACTTTGGAAAATCAAAACAGGATTATTTGTTAATTTACATTTGGTCACAGCTTATGTACATTTGGTTTTTTCTACCGTTGCTATAGCCTATAGGTACACAATTGTGTTTGTGTACATTTCATAGTTATGCATTTATCACAGGTAGATAATGGCAACATAGAGAGGACGGACAAGAGCTTTTACAACCCCAAACAGTAGTCAATGACTACAAAACAAACAATCCCTTAGTTCTCTCCCCATACCTTGTTGAAAGTAGAAAAAAGAGACCTGCAATCAAACTCTTTATTGATAATGCAATCGCATTTTCCGGTCTAATTACTGTTTTTGTTTCCGTATTTCTACTTTATTCGTTAAGTCAATTTGGTTGGTTCTTTGAGCCTAATTTTGGTGTAGCAGCTATATTTCGGTTCATCATATTTTTCCAGAATAACTAACCAGATAACCTAAAAATAATCTAGTCAATTGATGAGACCCATAATTGTAAGAGAAGAAGGAGTAGGGGTGGTTTCGGTTCGGTAACCGAACCAAACTATCGATCCCGATTACCGAAACCGAAACTTCGGGGAGGGGATTTTTAATACCGAAACCGAACCGAAATGTTCGGGATACTGAAATTTTCGGTTCCATTTCGGTATTAGAAATCCCCGAAACCACCAAAAAATCTTCGTGCCCAGACTTTGCAATTCACAGAAACTCGGCAAGAAAATACACACAAACACCCAAGCCACCCAAATTTGGCCGAGACTTTGCAATTCACAGAACCCATAAAAATTCCTGCTCCAGACTTTGCCCAGACTTTGTAATTCACAGAACCCATAATTATCGTGTTCATTAGCCTAATTGCCCAGACTTTGCAATTCACAGAACCCATAAAAATTCCTGCTCCAATCTCCTGCGAACCCATCCTGCAAACCCAAATTCCCAAATTGAACACCCAAATCCCGCAAGCAAACCCAAACCCAAATTATTCCCAAATTCCCAAATCCCGCAAGCAAACCCAAACCCTAATCAGAGAAGCTTCAATGGCTTCAATGGACTCGATTTTTGCTTCAGATCAGAGAAGCTTCGAATTTGGTTTTTGAATTTAGAGGTGGACCAGGTGGTGGTGGGAGATGGAGGTGGAAATCTGGAAAATGGAGAAGATGGAGGTGTGGTGATGGTTGACGTTGAGATGGTTGTCAGATGGAGGCGTGGTGGTGATGGTTGACGTTGTGGGAATGGAGCAAACACCATTCCGAAACTATAATTCTTAATATATATAATTCTAATAATCTCAACCAAATCAACGGCTAAGATTATTAGAATTATATATATTATCTAATAAAAATTTTAATATATATATATATATATATATAGTTTCGGTTCGGTTCGGTATTACCGAAAATATGGTAAGACCATCCCGATTCCCGTACCAAAATTTCGGTATTTTTTCGGTATCGGTTACCGAACCGTTCGGGACTTTTCGGTATTCCGTTCGGTATTTTTCGGTTCGGTTTCGGTATTTCGGTACAAAATTTCCAGCCCTAAGAAGGAGGGTGAAGGAGGGAGAAAAGGGGAAGGAGATAAAACTAAACAAACAGATAAAAAAAAGACAAAAGAGTGGGGTTATGCGCGTACAACCACGCGCAACGCACACCATTTGACGTTCCCTACTTGTAGTTCTCTCTCTCTCTCTTTTTCTCTCTCTCCTGTTCTCCTCCCTTTTTTTTTCCTGTCTCTCTAATGACAACAACACCATTCAAAAATAGGCACAATACTATTTTAGAAAATAATAAGAACGAAAATCAAATGTGAGTTTTCACAAATTGGTGTTTTAGCACGGATTACCGATATATGTTTTTACACAATTTTAAATGATCGACTTTTTTTGCACGGATTATCTATAGTTGTTTTTGCACGGATTATCGATGACTGTTTTTGCACAGAGTACCGATAGCTATTTTTACAAGGAGTACCGATCGCTGTTTTTGCACAGATTACCGATAGTTGTTTCTGCACAGATTACCGATAGCTGTTTCTACACAAATGACCGATAGTTGTTTTTGCATAGATTATCGATAACTGTTTTTACACGGACTACCAATAACTATTTTTGGACTATCAATAATTGTATTTACACGTTTTGTTCACACTATCCTCGCTCTTTTTCACCAACTACTGAAAAGATTATCGACAATACACGTCGTAAAATTGATGTTTGAATATAGCTCTTTTTTCTTTAAGATTAATTTGTATTTGAATTCATAACCTATGTTTTTAAGAAGAAAAAAGAGAGACTACAAACAACAGAGAAAAATAAAGGACAAAAAAGTGGGGTCGAAGAGCTTAATGTGATTGTAAGAGCAACTCCAGTGTTGCCCACCTCCCCCCAGGCAATCACTATTCAATCCACCTCAATGAACAGTAATTGCCCTAATGAACAGTGTATTCCCCTGTCAATTGCTTTTTACATCTCCACCCCCACAATTAAATTGCCCTGACAATTGACAATAAAATATTAGTATTTTTTATATTTACATAATAATTTTATTTGTAATTTCGGATAACAATAAAATAATGTTACTCGAGAGTTCTTGACATTTCACCTAATTGCTACAAAACCATAGCTAATAATTACCGATAATTATAATTAATAAGCAGGGATTAAACTCTTAAGACACTCTCCTAGCTGCAAAACTTATTGGCATACTATGTTGAGGGGTTCATCCAACCAGCATTCAATGTCATCCTTGCCAAGATCCTCAAAGTCACAGTCAGGAAGACTGCTCGGCTCATCGCTTTCGAATCCGGGAATCTGTATATCCTCAATGCTGCTGTAATCGTCGAAGTACTGCCCGAAATCCTCCAAGCAAAGCGTATCAAGCTCCGGTCCCAAGTTTAGCTCCTGATCAAAATGAAGAGGGCCCAATGTCTCATCCAGAAAACCCAAATCGGGTATTTGCAGCTCTCCAAGATTTGTCGAATCATCGGCAATCTCCTTCTCCAAATCAGCACCATTCTGAATGTTATTGGAAGCAGATGTCTCCAAATCAAGCACTGAATAAGGAGACCTCCGAGACAGGACATAGTAGGAATCCTCTGACGCCAGCCTGACATCAGCCACCTCGGTGGCTCGGACTATCAACTTTTCACTGGGCTCTTGCCCGAGCAGCCCCCTTCCCCCGAGCTCCTTCCTTCTCCAGCCCAACATGTCCAATCCCCCCAGCAATTGCAGCCACTCCCCCCCCGAGCAATCTGCTGGGCTGGAACTGCTCTAAAGAGAGAGGGAGGTGGGTGTTCAATATGTAATAAAAGAAAAAAATATTTTTTTACTTTTGTTGCATGAAAATGGAAGTTTCACTTGAGAAATTGATGGCGCCTAAAAGTTGGTGTACAAATGTACTATTTGTTGCCCTTCCATAGTGGAATTAATTAGTGAGTCTTTTAAGGGAAAAATAAAGTTGTCATATACTATCAAACAATTGTCAAAATAACAAACCGATAAAAGGTTGCCCAAAAGGAAGGTTCTTTGGTTTCCTCTCCCATCTCATTTCCTGATTTCTATTAGCATGACCATAATCTTGTTGATTATCATCTAATCCTAATCAAAGCATCGAACTTTCCGAAGTTTGCCATCATTTATTTGCTCCTTAATATGGAGAAGAAAATCTTTAGACACAAGTTGAAACTCTCTAACCTCTCATTCATCAATTAGTTGAGCAAAATTTATAGTATGTTTGGGTTTTTGACTGTTAGGTTTGTTCTTTTTCATGAACCGAAGTCATACTTATTCTCTCAACCAAAAAGAATCATATTATTTGTGTTTCTTAAAAACTTGAGTAACTATAGAAAAAAAAAAATGAAATACATGAACATTTTTTTCTTTTTTTTGGATTTAAAACTAGATCATTATATTAAACAGAAAGATTCATTACAACTTCCTGCAACAATAGACTGCGAGTTTTATTTAAGATCCAAAAATGAATAATCATTTAAGAACTATTTTCTTTTTTCCCATCAAATTTTCATCTTTGATAAGAGAGTGCATATTCCGTCTCTGAGCACTACACACCATATGAATTTGTGGTCAGGGTCTTTTTTTTCAGTACCAACTCGAACTCTCTCAAAGAGTACGACTTGTCATAAACACATTCTTACAAGCACTCTTTGTGACAGTTCGTTGTGTGAGTCCGAAACTCTCACAAAAGGGTGAGATTCATCATAAACAGTGAGTTTCGCACACACTCATGTGAAAGTCCATTACGAGACTTTGTCAAAAGATTTATAAATGTCGATTCATCCGTAGGCGGGGATCTTCAAAGAAGACGAAAAATCTTATTAACAAACAATATCCAATTGTTCAAAAAAAGACTAAACCCTACATTGATCAAAATTACAATGTCTTGATCTTGTTTGGTTTGTTCTTCTTTCTATTGTCAGCCTTCACATTTCCAGCCAAAACCACAGCAGCTACAATCCCAGCACACGCCGCCAACGCCACCACAGGCAGAGCCCACTTTGTCTTCCACCACTCACTCGCCGCCTTCTTCTTTCCCATCAGCTCCTCACTCTTCTTTCTCTTCAGCTCCTCCATTGCCGTCTTCAACGCTAACGATTCACTCATCTTCCACTCCATCTCTCTCTCCTTCGCTTCCATTTCCTCTTTCATTACTTGCAAATCAAGCAACCCAACCGTGCTCCTCTCTATCATCGAATCTAGCATTTCAATTTCAGCGCGCAGCTGAGAAACCCCATTCTCGCTTTTATTGTCATCGCCTCTCTCAGGCATTACATCGAACACCTTCACTTCAAGATCAGCTTCGAGTTCTTCCGACTTGTTGAAGTCTGCGGCTTTCGCGCAGTTTTCTTCTTCGTCTTCGGGGACCAAATTGAAGTCTTTGGTTTGGATTTCAGGAGCTGCCTCAGTGCGGTGGTTCTCCACCGCATGATGATCGGCGCGGTCGATGGTAGCGCGGCTCGCCATTGATGATCTCCGCTACGAGACTCGATTTGGTAGTAGTATGATCCAGGCAGAGTCCATTATATAGCAACTCTCAAAACGGTGCCGTTGGCTTCTCAAAGAAAATTTCAATTTTGCTATTTAATTTCCTTTTTTCGTTGGCTCCTCCAATTTTTCTATTTCTTTATGTGATCTTGTAACAATATTTCCAAATGTAGAGATTTATAAGGTTTAATTAAGTGTTTATAATATTATCGTGGCTGGAACAAAACAACAAGACTCGGGCAACTTGTCCAAAAAGTTCACACAATAAAAAATAATAATAATAACAAGGTAAAAATTGTTAATTAAACTACTCCACGGTGAGTCCCATTAACAATTGTGGTCGAAAATTCAAATTTCTGTCAATCTTCCGTTAAATAATCACATGAGATTATTACGTGGAAAGGCTAAAGTCGTCCTTTCAAACAAAATAAAAAAACCTAAAACATTTGTAGTAAGATTTAGTACGAGTTAGGGTTCCACTGAAATTGGATTTGACGAAAATTGAAAGGCTTGAACGAGGTTGAAAAAGTAAAACTAAATCGTCGACTGAAAATCCATGTCAATGGCTGGGAGAAGAGGCGAAGGATAAGTCGTGCCTAATTTCTTAAGCATGGTTGCTTTCATTTTTAGTTGAAAATCCTGATGTTTCAGCCTCTATATTAAGGCTTAATACGGCTTCCTTCTTTTGCTTTTGAGTTTTGACTCTTGAGTACCACTTTGACATCGTATCGAAAGCCAACAAAATTTTTCGTGCAGAAACATTAATCCAATTAAAAATATGATAGCTTGAAAATATTAGATAAAGACATTTTACAATAATTCTAAGCTAGAACTGAAGCCAATAAAATGCAAGAAAATCAACATTTGTATTGACGGTTCAGCCTCCATGTTTCATCTGTGTCTTTGTAGCTCGATCACCATTGTTGGCATTTGTCTTATAGGTTGCCGGCGCCGTCGCTTTCTAGCTCCACCGCCATTCTTCACAGACATCTATATCTTTTATCTCCGGCGAGAAAATTACTAATACTATTTACATAGGCAAAGAGGAGAAGATGACAGTATTCAATATCAACAGTTTAACTCTGCAGCCCCAAACTGTATCTTACCCAGAAAAACGAAGAATCATTTTCGTTGTGGTGATATCTATAACGAAGAAACAATTGATTTAAAACATAATTAATCTTCCCATATTAATGAATATAAATAGTTGGGGGAGAGAGCATTTCTACTAGACGAATGGAGAATGGAACTCTCACTTTCGCTTTTCCGAAATATCTATTTTATTGGTATTTAATTTCTTCACATACTGCCTTAAATACTACATTATCTATCGTATCATTATTATTTTGAGTAGCTTATACTTAAGTGGCACCCGCTCCAGCTTCTATTCTTTGATTTCTTCCCACATCTCACTTCCTTGTGTCATTTTTATTGGCAAGATCATAATCTCTAACATCGAAAAGAAAATCTAGTGGCCAGAGGAGGACGGAAATTTCTACAGTAGGTGTATGTATGTCATATATTGACCATCCAACGGTCATATGTGATTTACGGTCAGATGTGAAGAGAAAATCACATATGACTGTTGGATGGTGAATGTATAGCATACATGCACCTACTGTAGCCAATCCCGAGAATGAGCTTTGCCACAAGTCAAAACTCTCCAATCTTCACCCATTTTAAACCTTTCATTCATCAATATGTTGAACTTAGGTTTTAGTATGTTTGGATTCTCTGACTACTAAGCTTGTTCTTTTTCATGCACTTAAGTCATACTTATTCTATCAACAAAAAACAATCATACTTGTAGTGCTTTTTGTTTTTGTTTTTATTTTCTAAAACACTTGATCTAACTCTAAAACAACAGTTACAAAATAGTTCCATATTACAGTGCCTTAATCTTGTGTGGTTTGTTCTTTCCCCTTCTCTGCCTTCCTGCACACGCTGTCGAGGACGCATGTATTGTCCTCTTCTCCTTTCCCATCAAATCCTCGCTCTTCGGTCACGCTTGGTGACTAGGATTGAATCTAGTGAGTTATCGAAAAGGACGGCTCTAAAGCCTCTTACAATTATCTCATGTCCAACTATCTTTCATGTAAGTAGCAGCAAGCCTCTCGTTGTGGTAAGACGACATATTTTTCATTTTTTCAGCCTCAGTATCATGCAAGGCAAATCTTTGATCGAAAATGTAAACTTCCTTCGATCTTCCTTCTAACCAATCCAGTTTCTGATAAATTTGCTCACTAAGTAACCCAACTGTAACCAGGTTGTTTTACAGTTCTAGAATGTTTCATCTTCTCTCGAATTCTCGAGACATCACTCCATCTATTTGCAGAAGCATATAAATTAGACAGTAAAACATAAGCAGCACTACAATGCGGGTCAAAATCTTCAATGTGCTTTGCAGCTCTTTCAGCCACATCAAAATTGCAATGCATCGTGCAAGCGCCAAGTAAAGTTAGCCATACTGTCTTGTTCGCTTGCACAGACATGTTTTTAATCAGCTCCTCTGCTTCTTCCAGCTCGCCACATCGACCTAAGACATCTACCATACACGCGTAGTGCTCAAGTTTCACCTCAACAGATTTCAGCTGAGAGAAATATTCGAAAAAGCGTCTTGCTTTCTGCAACATCCCAGAATGGCTGCATGCAGAAAGCAGCCCCGTGAATGTGATTTCATCTGGCTCTAAACCTGTGCGTATCATTCGGTTAAAGAGTGTCAAAGCCCACATGCCACAACCGTGTTGTGCACATCCGACTATGGTTGAGTTCCATGACACAATATTCTTATCGCCAATTCTCTTAAATATAGCAACTCCATCATTTATGCTTCCACATTTGGTATACAAGACGATAAGTGAATTACCAACAAAGACATCGGTTTCAAAACCTAGCTTAATAGCTGCCGTTTGAATCTCCTTGCCTCGATCAAGATCTTCTAATCCACAACATGAATTCAAAGCACTAGTGAAAGAAGACTGATTGGGAAGGACACTCGATTTCAGCATGTCCCAGAAAACCTTCAACGCATCTTCGTGTTGACAGTTCGAACCACATCCTGTTAAAAGTGCCGTCCATACTACCACATTTTTATCCAAGCTCTCCTTGAAAACCTTGTGAGAATTCTCCATTGCATTGCAGTTTGCATAAAGTGTTATAAGTGAGGCAGCTACAAACTCGTCAAAGAAGTACCCTAACTTGACAATCTGACCGTGAATCTGAACACCTAAATCCAAACGCAACAAATTTGCAGAAGCTGTCACCACACACACAAATGTTGTCAAAGTGGGTTGTACACCAGAGCCCATCATCTCTCGAAAAAATAGCAAAGCTTCATCCGTCCTCCCAATTCTGTCAAGTCCGCCAATCATCGAAGTCCATGAAATCACATTCTTACAAGGCATCACTCTAAACAACTTCTTAGCGTCTTCCACTCTTCCATTACTAAAGTATCCATGAATCATTGAATTCCAAACCGCCACATCCCTCACAGGCATCTCGCGAAACAACCGCTCTGCCATCTCAACTTCACCAAACTGCAAGAACCCATTCATAACCGTCGTCCAAGAAACAACACTCTTTCCCGGCATTCCATCAAAAAGCTCCTTAGCCTTACTCAAATCCCCACAATCCAAACATCCTTTGATCATCGAATTCCAAGAGACCGTATCTTTCTCAGGCATTTCGTAGAACAGTTTGAGGGCATCATCGAGCCTGCGTATTCGCGCATACCCCGTGATCATCATCGTGTACAAATCAACACTGGGAGAAGGAATTCCATTGAAAACTACGCGAGCTTGGTCTAGATTTTGGTTCTTTAGGTAATCAGAGAGCAGTGATTTGTAAGATGGGGTGGTCAATTTGGTGTAATTCATCAAACCCACCAAGCATTCGGAGAGTTTCGTAAGATTTTTGTGGAAATCGGAGCGTGCAATGGAGAGTGAAAGTGGAAACTGTGAGGTTCTGAGGCCTTGAAAAATGGCGGGAACTCTTAGCATGACCGTTAATCGGTAACGGTGTATAGAAAACCAACGTTAAGTGGAAGAGACTGGGCGGGTGGTTTCCGGTTCACTAAAAGGCCAAAACGCAGCGTCTTGTACGTGTCGAAAGTTTCTTGCCCTTCACATGTGACTTTATGATGCTTAGCTACCATCTAAGACAATTAATCAAGTTTATAAGCACGGTGATTACTTCCGCACACTCTTTTGTTCTTCTATACAATCTTCTGCCTTTAATCTAAATAAATTAGAAGAAAATTAAAGATAAAAATAAGAGTGTAGATTGAGAAAAATAATGTGGAAATCACTTCTTAAAACTGTCTATATTCAAGAACACTTGAAAGATAAATATGGGATTGCACCCAACTCTTATTGCACCGGACAATAACAGCGCGGATAGGTGATATATTTTTTCTCTAGTTTGATTTTTGAAGTTCTTACCAACCTTGGCATGCTACACTCTTATTACAGTTGTGGGTCAGGTCATTTGTCTAGGATAGTGTGTTTGCTCATTTGTATCTGAGTTCGAGTCCTCCAGCTAATTTAGAGTAGTTCAATCTATCGTTTGTGTTAAAATAACAAAACAATTGTTAAGAAGGCGACATTAAATAATAATATATGTGTCCATCTGGATAGGAATATAACCTTTTTGATCTCTTAGGGACAATCTAATGACACAAAGCCTAGCAGAAGAAGAAGAAGAAGAAGAATGTACCCCTAAAAAGAAGACTTAAAAATGTGAGCCAAGTAAGAATCTGGACATTTCTTGCTCGGTTTGCCTTGATCATCAAGCATCTACCTCCTTTACAGCCCCACACATTTAGCCCTTTTGGAACCAACAGCCTTAGCAAGAAACGAACCAAAACCTTCTTCCATGCCATATATATAATATGATCATCTCTTTGTGCTTTAACACATGCAATAACAAGTACATATCCTTTCTGCATCCAACAGCTTTTGATCCTACAGAAATGGCCAACCAGCAGTTTAAATCCGTTGCCGGGCTGCTTTTGGTCCTCAATTTCTGCATGTATGTCATCGTTTTGGGCATTGGAGGTTGGGCCATGAACCGAGCAATCGACCACGGTTTCATTATTGGTAAACGCTCTTAACCGCTTGAGCTCTGTCTCTCTTTCTTGTTTTACACTTTACGTAGTATGAATTCTTTTTTCGTATGCTAATGCTGAGCGAGGCTTTTGTAGGTCCTGCTTTTGATCTCCCGGCGCATTTTTCGCCCATATACTTCCCCATGGGAAATGCTGCGACCGGGTTCTTTGTGACATTCGCTCTGCTCGCCGGAGTTGTCGGCGCAGCTTCGGCTATTTCCGGTATCAACCATCTTCGATCTTGGACGTCTGAGAGCTTGCCGTCTGCAGCCACAGCTGCTACCATTGCATGGACCCTCACTCTCCTTGCCATGGGGTAACTTTAAGTCATTGCCATCCACAATAACAGATGCATACAATTGTTTGAACTATTTTTGCTCTGTACTAACCAGCTACTAACCTCATTTGTGCAGCTTCGGTTGCAAGGAGATCGAACTTCGTATCAGAAATTCCCGCTTGGTAAGATGAAAATTTTATGTTGCGACAAAATGGTTATCGAACGAGCCCTTAAATACCCATTCCATTTCTTCCAAAAATCTTGTACTGAAACATACTCCGTTTTCTTGCAGAGAACGATGGAGGCCTTCTTGATCATCCTTTCGGCGACGCAGCTTCTGTATTTAGCAGTCATTCATACCGTTATATCGAGGAGATGAACTTAGAGAGTTGGGTGACTTTTGTGTTTGTGTGCTGCGTCTGCATTCTTCTCTGTTAATTTTATTTTGTTTTCATACTAATTTTTTTTTCAATTTGAATAAACCTGGCCATGGTTATGGTGTCAATGGTGTGATATGATTGGATTGAATACATGATGTTTTCAGCACTCATTTATGAACCACAATCGACCACACGAAGTTCTTAACACACGGGAATTTTTTTAGTGTGACGGTTAGCACCGTCACCTGGTGTTACCAAACAATCCGTCACGAGAGGTAAAGAGAATATTTTCAACTCCGATCAATAAGACAAGTAAACCGGCAATGAATGCACTTACAAGCGCTCAACATGCCAAACAAGCAACAAAAATTGATGGAGAGAATAACCATCCATCAAAAACACATTTACTATTCGAGCAACATTCTAACCTAATATAAATTATGAAGAGCGGGATTCAAACTTGGCTACAACAATCAAGTGAAGATTGATATTGAAAAAGTTGCAAATTTTTAGTGTGACGATCAGCACCGCCACCTTGCGTTACTAAACCATAAGTCACCAGGGGTAAAGAGAATGTTTTCAACTCCGATCAATAGGATAAGTAAACCGGCTTTGAATGCACTTTAGTGTTGTCAATGATAACCTAATGACTACAAGTACAAGAGCGCAACATGCCAAACAAGCAACAAAAAATTGATGGAGAGCCATCCATCAAACACTTCCACTATTCGAGCAATATTCTAATCTAATATAAATTACGGGGAGCGGGATTCGAACTTGACGATTGATATTGAAAAAGTTGCAAATTTATGTCACACCACTGGCCTACCAATGCAAATAAAAAAGGGAGTAAAAACATCATAGAAAACTATTCTGCAAAATTAACCAGAGAGAAAGGTTGTAAAAGCAGGAGATATACAGCTGCCTACCATCCCTGACACTATCACCGCCACAAATCTTAAATTGGTTTTATCTAATCGGGTTCTTGCCCATTATTCTTTAGGGAAAAAAAAATATAAGTTCTAATATCGAAATATCATAAAATTCTCGGAACATTCTTCACTTCCACAAGCTTCGAGAGTCCGCTGAAACCCTTCATGCTCTCCTTTTCTTGGTTACAAAATAGCTTCACCCGAGGTTTCTGCATCACAAGAAACCTTGAAAAAGTCAACCACCATTCAGTTTAAAAGGTACTACAAACTCGAACGGTTACGTCAGTCGATTCCATAGAAAATTGTTATGCAGAAAGGCCATGCATATATCTCAATGCTGGCATAAAGTTGAGCAATAATCTGAAGCTCAGCACCTAAAGGCTAAAACTCAGCAACGTTCTCAGAATATGAGACAATTTAAGCAGGTTCAGATCAAATCAGAAAATACCTGACACTTGAAAAGATCACATTCGTATAGGACGCTTATTAGATAAGGTAAAACAGAAATGCCTAATAGATTCTCCCTTAGGAGGTTGAGCTAGCAGCTAGCAACCACTCCTAAACGACAAAATATGAGACCCTGTTCTTTTAATCTCAAGTACAATCTCTACCTACCTTTACAATCGATGAACACTTGCAATTCAAGGAAGATCAGTTAAACAAACTTCAGCAGAACCTTAGCACAGAATAGGTCTTAACACTGCTTTACTACTCAGCACTTGTATATTGTGACAATCCTACTCGATTGGTAACTAAATTTCCTTCTAAACTCCGTCAGATAACACATTATGCAACACTCTCTATCCACTATTTACATTCCATAGGCAACATGATAAACATTATATAACCCTTCATATGAGAAAATCATAACCGAGGCCTTTCATGACAACCAATCTTGACAATTCCAGTCCTTAGCTACTATTTTTCACAAGAACTGCAATCCATATTCTATAAAAGCATAAATCAGACACCTAGAGACCTCGGTCGGTAAAGATCAAGAATTTAAAATTTCTGAAACATAATTAACAATGACCACTTAAACAATTATGGCATCCCTGTTACATCCTAAACACTCCTCAGTACCCCACTGACCCAGTCTGCTCTATAGCATTGACAAACTATATAGAGACAAAAGGAAAGACAGGTTATTTGAACTTGATAGAAAAATCCCAACCTGAACTCATCTGGAGCCTGTTATCGCATCCAGAATTCCACAGCAGCTAAGCCAAGATGTTTTTTGCACCACGGGTGGGGCTGGAGCTAACAGAGGCTGCATAAATTCCAGCGAAGAAATGGCATTTGATTATCAAAACAAAAAAAGATCTAACATCAAACTTTCAATGAAGAAAAAAATGCAGACAATACCTGCTTTTCAGAATATTCTGGAACCTCAGGATCTTTGATGGGTTCAGCATCATTACTAACTTGGGCCAGAGAAGTATCTAATGATGGCAATACTTTACTCTCATTTTCTTTCGATGCAGATTCCACCACACTTGAAGATGCCTTAGCAGTATCGTTCAGTAATGGCGATGCTTTATCCTCAATTTTCTTTGATACAGGAACCCCAGTAGGTAACGATTTCTCTGCACCATTCTCCAACCCCACTTTTACTACATCATTGGAGATCGCTGCACTTTCAACTGGTGTACTTTCTGTGAGGTGCACAGAAACCCCATGCTTAACAGAATCAACAGAAGGGGCATACTCTGTAGTAGCTGAACTAGAAGTCTTCCCAGCTGGTGCATCTTCAGTAGTCTTCCCAGCTGATGAAGAATCGACTGACTTAACCAAATCATTATGAGGTTTTTCCTCCGAAACCGAAGCATGGGTATCCTCCTTTCGCCTTCTGTCGACAACTCGAGACTCTTCATCTGAACTACTACTGCTAGAGCTTCTATCGTCCCCGTTAGATGATCCCTTTGCAGACTTAGCATCCTCAATAACCACATCTTTGCTCCCGGAATCGTCTTTCAGTTCCCTCTCAATTCCAACTTTCTGAACAGCCTCCGCATCCTTATCTTGGGAGTTCACATCATTACTTCCTAACATGGTTCAATTCAATCATAAGAGTTTCAATCAAATCATGCAAATCTGAGACTTCAATAAATACCCATTAAGCCAATTCGAAACCAAAAAGTGTCAAACATTCAAAAATTCAAAACTAACATTAGAGGGGCATAGAGTACGAACTGAGAGATTCACTAACTAACATGCAACCACAATTTGTTCACCCAGGATTAAGTTAAACTCATCACATCCGCAAATACCCACCAACCCAAATGGGGGAAAATTAAACAAAATCAAAGCTTTTTGATTCATATCACAAAAATCCCAACCAACCCAAAGCAAAAAAATGTAAACTGGTAAAAACCCAATTACCCAAATAGATAAATAACAAAAAAAAATTACTGAAAATGGTTCGGAAACAATCGAGTGAGAGATGGGTAAGTGAGGGATTGATGAATTGAATGATCAAATAAACAAAGAAAGTACCTTGAGGAGGAGGATTGGATGTGCCGTTGTGGGTTTCCTGCTCCTTCTTTTTCTTGGCAGCTTTTCGCTTCTTAGAACCTGGTGGCATGATTACAGGCTCTCTCGCTCTCTCTCCTCCTTGTGGGGATTGTACAGCAGGAATGGGATCTCTCTCTCTCTCCCCTCTCCCACGGAGAGACAGATCTTTGTATTATTCAATCGAATTCAAAATCCCCGATAGTCTTCTCCTTCTGTCTCTCTCTCTCTCTCCCTAAAAGCAAAAGGTGATTATGTGGGACTCTGAGGGACTGTGTTTTGGTGGAGAGGGTATATAACTGGATATGTTTTTAAAATAAAATAAAAACTAAAACTTTAAATAGTAAGAAATAAGGACTGGCAATGGTAACGAGAGATGAGGATTTTATTGGGATTACCGACGAAATTTTTGAGGAAATGATCCTCTCTCTCTCTCTGTTTGAAGATTCTGTGTTATGGTCGAGTTACTTTATTTATTTGGGGTACTAAAAATTGGAGATTTATGTTCGAGTCAGTTGACAGAAACTATCAGTATTTTTTGATAATAGTCTGTCATGAAAGAAAGTTAAAACTTATAACAAATCAAAATTGATTCGAGACATGATCATATTAGCTTTTTCGGGTGTGAGTAAGTCCATCTAGACTTTAGAGAATGAGGGGTCTAATTTTAGTGCCAAGTGTCATTTTGTGAATGGTGGGATCTTGATGTGGATTTGTGAATGTTTGGATTTTGAGGGAATTGTAGTAATGGTCCCTCAATTTTAATCCAATTGGAGAAATGGTCTCTCAACTAAAAATTTGTGACCATTAGTCCCTTAACTCTTCAAAACGTGCAATTATGATCATTTTCGTCAACCTTGTCAAAATGCGTCCTTATTTGCCCCTTGATTCAATCTCACGTGCTTGACACGTGACTCATCTTGGCGGAAGTTTTGATGAAGTTGACGAAAATGATTATAGCTACGTGTTTTGACGAGTTAAGGAACCAATGATTACAAATTTTTAGTTAAAGGACCATTGCTCCAATTAAATTAAAGTTGAAAAACCATTTCTCCAGTTTTTCTTAAATTTTATAAGATTAGTGGGAAAAATATTTGGGTTGGGCCCTAGAGATTAGAGAGTGGGTCATTTTTTGGGGAATGTGGCTTAAAATAATGGGGTGCATGTGTGTGGTATGCAATTTTTGTGTTTTTCTTTTTGGTTCCAAGTGCCAATATGTAATTATGCATCATGTTTAGTTTTGTGTTATGGGACTAATGATTTTTTTTTTCTTGGGGTTTTTGGATTATGATTTTTTTGGTGTGTGGATAATAATATGAATCCGGGGTGCATGTGATTCTCTGTGAATCTGTGACTGCCATTATTATTTTATGGTTGGAGGTAAAGTTTGGCTTCATTATGATGTGATTTGGAAATTTCGATATTGTGCTAAAAATTGAAAGCTACTTGAATCTTTAGAAATAATAAAAAATACGAAATAGATCAACTTGTCTTGTTTAGATGAATAAATTTGAAAATTATTTATACTAAACAATTAGGCTGCACAATTTGGTGAATAAATTTGAAAATTATTTACAAAACGATTAGGGTGCACAATTTTAATTGGAAGTTCCTTTAGTGTTTGAGTACAAATAATTCAAAAAATCTGGATTCCATGATCACATAATATATTGTAATAGATAGTAAGCAATTAAAAAGAACCATATTTTGAGAAAATGGCACAATTTTTGTTTATGAAAATAGTATAATATTCATCAAGGGAAATGTTATTACCCTCAAAGGTTTTGAATTTATCTAATAAATTATTGAATTTTCGCTCAATTAATGACATTATGAATATAAAATTCGTAACTAAATTGAGATGTAAAGAGAAAAACATCGTAACAAAGATTATTCTAAATACCCATCTTATTTTAGGTTCATTGAAAACTGTGCAGAGAACCCTTTTAAAGTGAGGGGACATAGTATTGCTTCTTCACACACATCACACTCAAAATGTTTCAGCATTTTTGACTTATTTGATATGAATATTTTATTTTATAATACAAAAATTTGAATACGTGTTAAAAAAAATAATAATAAACATTCAAGATTAATGATTTAGACGTGAAGTGGGGAAGATGCCACTTGAACCATTCATTACGAATGGTATCGATAAGGATGCTGTAGGCAGACCCAGGTCTAATAATCATGCTTGTATTGATAAGAGTTTTGTAAGCAAATGTGGATTAAACTAATTAGCTAAGACAATGTATTTTTTTAGCTCATGTTTGAATCTCTCTCTATGGTAGTTTAAAATATCGTTTTTCTATAAGCAGTAGATTGTCTTAGTAGATAAGACATTTCTCTTTAACTAACTTAATTGTGTTCGGAGTTCAAGTTCTCCCCTTCCCCTTCATTTTTTATTGTAATTTATAATGGGTAATGCTAAAATGACTAAATTTTGAAAATTTATAAACTACATGGTGTGATAGTTGAGGGTTGGTCTTCTTTTTTAACGTCATTAAATAATGAAATCTTACTTTATTGTCTCATCATTTGATTCACAAAATTTAATTTCTCTAGTATTAGCCATTTATAATATCGCTTGTAATTCTAAAAAAAAAAAACTTCCCAAAATTTTCCAACAAAAAAGTTTCATGGGCTGTGCTCAAAGAATTAGGTGGACGTCATAAAGACCAAAGATCCAATGTAAGTCCACTGTTTAGGCCCATGATCAAGATCTTCCAATCAACTCCATCCGACGGTCATGAGCCTAAGCAAATCATACACCTCAGCATCACACAAACATGTCCCAGAAAACAGAGCAGCTCTCTTTTCAGCTCTGTTTACTTCCCAACCCAACCCAGTATATTCAAAAGACTAGTTCGATTTCAGAGTTCCAGATCCATAAACCTTCAAATCCAAAATCCCACTTACTTTATCTTCAATCCGTCGTCGTTTGAGCGTGATCTCAATTCTCTGCTCTTCAAGGAAACAGAGCCTGAAGAGGAAGTGTGTATACATTAAGGCAGTCTCACATTATAAACGTCTTTGAACTCTGTGAAGAAGATTCAAATGTAAGAGGCTAAAAATACATTGTCTTAGCTAATTAGTTTAATCACATTTATACAAAACTCTTATCAATACAAGCATGATTATTAGACCATGGTCTCCTACAGCATCTTATCGTGCCATTCCTTAATGAATGGTTTCAAGTAGCATCTTCCCCACTTCGTCTAATCATTAATCTTGAATGTTTATTATTTTTAACACACATGTTATTCAAATTTTGTAACTATAAAACCATTCATATCAAATAAGTCAAAATGCTGAAACATTTTGAGTGTGATGTGTGAAGAAGCAATGCTAGCAGCCTACCATACAAAGGTTCTGCACAGTTTCAATGAACCTAAAATAAGATGGGTATTTAGAATAATGTTTGTTCACGATGTTTTCTATATTTACGTCTCAGCTCCCCAGATTTTGATATATATTCTGTGTCATTAATTGACGAAAATTAATAATTTGTAAATAAATTCAAAACCTTTGAGAATGGCAACATTTTCCTTATTAGATATTATACTATTTTCATAAAAACAAAAATTACCTTTATTTTCTCAAAATATGGTTCTTTTTAATTACTTACTATCTATTACAATATATTATATGATCATGGAATCCAGATTTTTTGAATATTTGTGTCAGCTAAAGGAACTTCAATTCAAATTGTGCACCCTAACTGTTTTGTAAATAATTTTCAGTTATTCACCAAATTGTGCAGCCTAATTGTTGTGTAATAATTTTCAAATTTATTCATCTAAGTAGAGGCAAATTTTGATCTATTTCTTTTTTTTTTTATTATTTCTAAAAATTTGGTAACTTTGTTTTTAGCACAATACTCAAATTTCCAATCCATCATGACAGAAGTAGACTTTACCTCAGCCATAAAATAATAATGGCAGTCACAGATTCACAGAGGTCACCTTTTTTAGTTCATATTATTATCCACACCAAAATCATGATCCAAAAACCCCAAGAAAAAAATCATTAGTCCCACTTAACTTACAAAATAAACATGATGCATAATTACATATTGGCACTTGGAACCAAAAGAAAAACAAAAACATACAAAATTACATACCACACACATGCACCCCATTATTTTAAGCCACATTCCCCAAAAACTGACCCTCTCTAATCTCTAAATTTAACCCAAATATTTTTTCCCATAACATAGCAAAGTTTAGAAAAAACTGGAGAAATGATTTTTCAGCTTTAATTTAATTGGAGACGATGGGCTAACTAAAAATTAAATAATCGTTGATCCCTTAAGCCCGAGTGAAAACACGTAGCTATAATCATTTCGTCAAACATCAAAACTTCCACTTGAGATGAAGTCAAATGTCAGCGCGTGAAAGTTGAATCGAAGCGAAATAAGGTGTTTTGACCAAGGTTGATGAAAATAATAATTACGTTTGAAGAGTTAAGGGGTAATGATACGCGGAATTTTTAGTTGAGAACCATTTCTCAGTTGGATTAAAGTGAGGGACCATTACACAATTTCTTCAAAATCGAAGCATTCCTGGAAATCCCATCAAGATCCCACCATTCCTAGTAGCCTTGGCGCTAAATTAGACCCTCATTCTCTAAAGTCTAGATGGACTTATACACCCAGAAAAAGCTAATATGATCATGTCTCAGATAGTTTTGATTGTTGTAAGTTTTAATTTCTTGTAATGAATATTATAAAAAAATACTAATGCAATGACTTCCAAAAAATACTAATGCAACCAGACTATAGTAGAAGTTTCTATCAACAAACAGACCATAATCCTCAATTTTAGTACACCCCAAATAAAGAAATTAACTCGGCCTGTAACACAGAATCTTCGTTACGGAGAGAGAGAGAGAGGATCATTCCTCAAAAATTTCGTCAGTAATCAATAAAATCCTCGTCTCTCGTTACCAGTGCAGTCCTTATTTCTTACCTTAAAGTTTTAGTTTTATTTTATTTTTTAAAAACATATCCAGTTATATACCCTCTCCACCAAAACACAGTCCTCAGAGTCACATGTATACTTTTGCTTTTAGAGAGAGAGAGAGAGAGAGAGAGAGAGAGACAGAGGAGAAGACTGTCAGGGATTTTGAGTTCAGTTAAGGCCATTACACAAGATCTGTCTCTCTCAGTGGGAGAGAGGAGAGAGAAGTCCCATTCCTGCTGTACAATCCCACAAGGAGGAGAAGGCGAGAGAGCCTGTAATCCCATGCCACAGGTTCACAGACTGAAAAAGCTGCCAGAAAAGAAGGAGCAGGAAACCCACAACGGCATCAATCCTCCTCCTCAAGGTACTTTCTTTGTTTATTTAGATCATTCAATTCATCAATCCTCACTTACCCATCTCTCACTCAAATTGTTTCCGAACCATTTTAAGGTAATTTTTTTATTATTTATCTATTTGGGTAATTGGGTTTTTTGGTTTACATTTTTGCTTTGGGTTGGTTGGGATTTTGTGATATGAATCAATCAAAAGCTTTGATTTTATTTTAATTTTCCCCCACCCATTTGGGTTGGTGGGTATTTGCGGATGTGATGGAACAACTTAATCCTGGGTGAACAGACCTTCAATTTGCATATTAGTTAGTGAATCTCTCGGTTCGTACTCTATGCCCCTCTAATGTTAGTTTTGAATTTTTGAATGTTTGACACTTTTGGTTTCAGATTGGCTTAATGGTGTTATTTGAGTCTCAGATTTGCATGATTTGATTGAAACTCTTATGATTGAATTGAACCATGTTAGGAAGTAATGATGTGAACTCCCAAGATAAGGATGCAGGCTGTTCAGAAAGTTGGAATTGAGAGGAACTGAAAAGGGCAATTCCGGGAGCAAGATGTGGTTATTGGTCTGCTAAGTCTGCAAGGGATCATCTAGCAGGGACGATAGAAGCTCTAGCATTAGTGGATTCCAGATAGAAGAGTCTCGAGTTGTCGACAGAGAGAGGCGAAAGGAGGATACCCATGCTTGGATTTCGGAGGGGAAAAACCTCATAATGATTTGGTTAAATCAGGTAGATTCTTCATCAGCTGGGGAAGACTACTGAAGATGCACCAGCTGGAAGACTTCTAGTTCAGCTACTACAGAGTAACCCTTCTGTTGATTCTGTTAAGCATGGGGTTTCTGTACCTCTGAAGTACACCAGTTGAAAGTGCAGGATCTCCAATGATAGTAAAAGTGGGGTTGGAGGATGGTGCAGAGAAATTATTTACCTACTGGGGTTCCTGTATCAAAGGTGAGGATAAAAAACATCGCCATTGCTAGAGCGATGCTGCTAAAGGCATCTTCAAGTGTGGTGGAATCTGCATCGAAAATGAAGTAAATGGTCTCATCATTAGATCTTCTCTATTTGAGTTAGTAATGATGCTGGAGCCATCAGATCACGAGGTTCCAGAATATTCTGAAAAGCAGGTATTGTCTGCATTTTTTCTTAGCTGAAAGGATTTGATGTTAGATCTTTTTTTGTTTTGATAATCAAATGCCATTTCTTCGACTACGTTTATACAGCCTCTGTTATGCTCCAGCCCCACCCCGTGGTGCAAAAACATCTTGGCTTAGCTGCTGTGGAGATTTGGATGCGATAACAGGCAGATGAGTTCAGGTTGGGATTTTTCCTCAAGTTCAAATAACCACTGTCTTTCCTTTTGTCTCTATATAGTTTATAGTATATAGAACAGACTGGTCAGTAAATTGCTGAGGAAGTGTTTGGATGAACAGGGATGCCATAATTGTTTTGCGCGTGGTCATTGTTAATTATGTTTCAGAAATTTTAAATTCTTGATCTTTGCGATTGGGGTCTCTAGGTGTCTGATTTATGCTTTTATAGAATACTGATTGCAGTTCTTGAAAAATAATGACTAAGGACTGAATTGTATCAGAGTGGTTGTCATGAAAGGCCTCGTTATGATTTTCTCATATGAAGAGGTTATATAATGTTTATCATGTTGCCTATGGAATGTAAATAGTGGATGAAGTGTTGCATAATGTATTTATCTGACGGAGTTTAGAAGGAAATTTAATTTACCGATAAGTGGTTATCTTAATATACAAGTGCTGAGTAGTAAAAATGAAGTGAGAAGGAAATGAAGTTATAAGTTATAACAATACACATTGTGCCTGGATTTAATGTTTTTGTTTAAAGATAAGAAAGAGAAGTGTTGAGGCTTTTCCCAGAGAGGACTTAAGCGACATATAGACTTTGAGCTGTCCTGCGGAGAAGAGGTAGATAGAAGCAGGAATTACAAATGTTCAAGAACTCATATCTTGATGTCACAGTCCACATATGCCTAGAGTTAGAAGACCTATTCTGTGCTAAGGTTCTGCTGAAGTTTGTTTAACTGATCTTCCTTGAATTGCAAGTGTTCATCGATTGTAAAGGTAGGTGGTGTACTTGAGATTAAAGAACAGGGTCTCATATTTGTCGTTTTGGGAGTAGTTTGCTAGCTGCTAGCTCAACCTCCTAAGGGAGAATCTATTAGGCATTTCTGTTTTACCTTATCTAATAAGCGTCCTATATGAATGTGATCTTTTTCCAAGTGTCAGGTGTTTTCTATTTGATCGAACCTTAAATTGTCTCATATTAGGAACGTTGCTGAGTTTTAGCCTTTAGGTGCTGAGCTTCAGATTATTGCTCAACTTTATGCCTGGATTGAGATATATGCATGGCCTTTCTGCATAACAATTTTCTATGGAATCGACTAGCGTAACCGTTGAGTTTGTAGTACCTTTTAAACTGAATGTTGGTTGGCTTTTTCAAGGTTTCTTGTGATGCAGAAACCTCAGGTGAAACTATTTTGTAACCAGAAAGGAGAGCATGAAGGGTTTCAGCGGACTCTGGAAGCATGGGAAGTGAAGAATGTTCAGGGAATTTTATGATATTATTTCGATATTAGAACATATTTTTTTTCCCTAGAGAATAATGGGCAAGAACCCGATTAGATAAAACCAATTTAGATTTGTGGCAGTGATAGTGTCAGGGATGGTAGGCAGCTGTATCTCCTGCTTTTACAACCCTCTCTCTGGTTAATTTGCAGAATGGTTTTCTATGATGTTTACTCCTTTATTTGCATTATGGTAGGCCAGTGGTGTATAAATTTGCAACTTTTTCAATATCAATAAGTCAAGTTAGAATCCCGCTCCCCTTAATTTATATTGGAATTGGGAATATTTACTTTCGAATAGTGAAGTGTTTGATGGATGGCTCTCCATCAATTTTTTGTTGCTTGTTTGGCATGTTGCGCTCTTGTGCCTTAGTCATTAGGTTATCGTGAAGCAACACTACTTTAAGTGCATTCAAAGCCGGTTTACTTATCCTATTGATCAGGTTGGCGCATTCTCTTTACCCCTGGTGACTTATGGTTTGAAAGTAGCATAAAGATTAGCGGTGCTGATCGTCACTAAAAATTTTAACTTTTTCAATATCAATCTTCGCCGATTGTGTGCATAAGTTTGAATCCCGCTCTTCATAATTTATAATGCTGGGTTAGATATTGCTCGGGTAAATAAATGTGTTTTTGATGGATGGTTTTCTCTCCATCAATTTTGTTGCTTGTTTGGCATGTTGAGCGCTTGTAAGTGCATTCATTGCCAGTTACTTATCTTATTGATCGGAGTTGAAAATATTCTCTTTACCTCTCGTAATGATTGTTTGGTAACGCAGGTAGCGGTGCTAACTTGCGTCCACCTTTAAAAATTAAAATGTGTTAAGAACTTCGTGTGGTCGATTGTGGTTCATAAATGAGTGTGAAAACATCATGTATTCAATCCAATCATATCACACAGTAAGCCTATAACCACTTAATGAGTTTATTCAAATTGAAAAAAAAATTAGTATGAAAACAAAATAAAATTAACAGAGAAGATGGTACTTGACACACAAACACAAAAGTCACCCAACTCTCTAAGTTCATCTCCTCGATATAGCAGTGCAGACCAGCTGCTAAATACAGAAGCTGCGTCGCGAAAGGATGATCAAGAAGGCCTCCATCGTTCTCTGCAAAGAAGGCAGGTATGTTTCAGTACAAGATTTTTGGAAGAATGGAATGGGTATTTAGGCTCGTTCGATAAGCCATTTATCGCAAGCATAAAATTTTCATCTTACAAGCGAATTTCTGATGAAGTTCGATCCTTACAGAAGCTGCTGATGGGGTTATTAGCTGGTCAGTACAAGAGCAAAATAGTTCAAACAATTGTATGCATCTATTATTGTGGATGCTTAAATGACTTAAGAGATTACCCACATGGCAGGAGAGTGAGGGTCCATGCAGTAGTAGCAGCTGTGGCTGCAGACAGCAAGCTTCTCAGACGTCCAAGATCGAAGATGGTTGATACCGGAAATAGCCGAAGCTGCGCCGACTGCTCCGGCGAGCAGGCGAATACAAAGAACCCGGTCGCAGCGGCTTTACCACGTGGAAGTATATGGGCGGAAGCGCCGGGAGATCAAAAGCAGGACCTACAAAGCCTCACTCAGCATTAGCATACGAAAAAGAATTCATACCGTAAGAGTGTAAAACAAGAAAGAGAGACAGAGCTCAAGCAGTTCGAGGCATTTTAATAATGAAACCGTGGTCGATTGCTCGGTTCATGGCCAACCTCAGTACCCCGAAACGATGACATACATGCCACTGAAATTGAGGACCAAAAGCAGCCCGGCAACAGATTTAAACTGCTGGTTGGCCATTTCTGTAGGATCAAAAGCTGTTGGATGCAGAAAGGATATGTACTTGTTGTGCATGTATTCAAAGCACAAGAGATGATCATATATATGGCATGGAAGAAGGTTTTTAGTTCGTTTCTTGCCAAGGCTGTTAGTTTCAAAGGAGCTAAATGTGTGGGGCTGTAAAGGAGGTAGATGCTTGACGATCAAGGCAAACCGAGCAAGAAATGTCAAAGATTCTTACTTGGCTCCACATTTTTAAGTCTTCTTTTTAAGTGCATTCTTCTTCTTCTTCTTCTGCTAGGCTTTGTGTCATTAGATTGTCCCTAAGAGATCAAAAGGTTATATTCCTATCCGGATGGACACATATATTATTATTTAATGTCGCCTTCTTAACAATTGTTTGTTGCCTAGCGATAGATTGAACTACTCTAAATTAAGATGGAGGACTCATTTTCGAGATACAAATGAGCAAACACACACTATCCTAGACAAATGACGACCCTAGCGTAATAAGAGTGTAGCATGCCAAGGTTGGTAAGAACTTCAAAATCAAACTAGAAAAATATATCACCTATCACATGTTTATTGTTATAAAATTCTGATAAAGTTGAGTGCAATCAATATTATCTTTCAAGTGTTCTTGAATATATTGATTTTAAGTGATTTGCATTATTTTCTCAATCTACACTATTATTTTTATCTTTTTAATTTTCTTCTAATTTATTTGAATTAAAGCAGAAGATTGTATAGAAGAAACAAAAGAGTGTACGGAAATATCCACCGTGCTTATAAACTTGATTATTGTCTTAGATGGTAGCTAAGCTTCGCCAAAGTCACATGTAAAGTGCAAGAAACTTTCGACACGTACAAGACGCTGCATTTGTGCTGGTAATTGAAACCACCGCCCAGTCTCTTCCACTTAACGTTGGTTTCTATACCGTACCGATTAACGGTCGCGCTGAGTTCGCCCATTTTCAAAGCCTCAGAACCTCACGATTTCCTTTCACTCTCCATTTGCGCTCCGATTTCCCACAAAAATCCACGAAACTCTCGAATGCTTGGTGGGTTTGATGGAGTACACCAAATTGACCACCCCATCTTACAAATCACTGCTCTCTGATTACCTAAAGAACCAAATCTAGACCAGCTCGCGTAGTTTTCCAATGGAATTCCTTCTCCCAGTGTTGATTTGCTGCCACGATGATGATCCGCGGGGTATCTGCAGCGAATACGCAGGCTCGATGATGCCCTCAAACTGTTCTACGAAATGCCTGAAAGATACGGTCTCTTGAGATTCGATGATCAGGAGATGTTTTGGATTGTGGGGATTTAGTGGGCTAAGGGCTTTTTTGATGGAATGCCGGGAAAGAGTGTTGTTTCTTGGACGACGGTTATGAATGGGTTCTTGCAGTTTGGTGAAGTTGAGATAGCAGAGCGGTTGTTTCGCGAGATGCCTGTGAGGGGATGTGGCGGTTTGAGTTCAATGATTCATGGATACTTTAGTAGGAAGAGTGGAGGAGCCTTTAAAGTTGTTTAGAGTGATGCCTTGTAAGAATGTGATTTCATGGACTTCGATGATTGGCGGACTTGACAGAATTAGGAGGACGGATGAAACTTTGCTATTTTTCGAGAGATGATGGGTTCTGATGTACAACCCCTTTGACAACATTGTTGTGTGTGTGGTGACAGCTTCTGCAATTGTTGCGTTTGGATTTAGGTGTTCAGATTCACAGTCAGATTGTCAAGTTAGAATTACTTCTTTGTGAGTTTGTGGCTGCCCTCACTTATAACACTTTATGCAAACTGCAATGCAATGGAGAATTCTCACAAGGTTTTCCAAGGAGAGCTTGGATAAAAATGTGGTAGTATGGGCCAGCGCTTTTAACAGGATGTGGTTCGAACTGTCAACACACGAAGATGCGTTGAAGGTTTTCAGGGACATGCTGAAATCCAGGTATCCTTCCCAATCAGTCTTCTTTCACTAGTGCTTTGAATTCATGTTGCAGTTAGAAGATCTTGATCGAGGGCAAAGGAGATTCAAACGCGGCGGCTAATAAAATGAGTTTTGAAACCGATGTCTTTGTTGTTAATTCACTTATCGTCTTGTATACTGCACCAAATGTGGAAGCATAAATGATGGAGTTGCTATATTTAAGGAAGAATTGGCGATAAAATATTGTGTCATAGAACTCAACCATAGTCGGATGTGCTATACGGATTTGTGGCATGTGAGCTGACTCCCCAACACAGATAATCGCAGCACAGGTTTAGAGCCAGATGAAATCACATTCACAGGGCTGCTTTCTGCATGCAGCCATTCTGGATATTGCAGAAAGCAGGCAGCTTTTGAATATTTCTCTCAGCGGAAATCTGTTGAGGTGAAGCAGGCACTACGCGTGTATGGTAGATGTCTTAGGTCGATGGCAGGCTGGAAGAGAAGCAGAGGAGCTGATTAAAAACATGTCTGTGCAAGCGAACAAGACAGTATGGCTAACTTTATAGCGCTTGCGATGCATTACCCAATTCGATGTGGCTGAAAGAGCTGCAAAGCACATTGAAGATTTTGACCCGCACGTTAGTACTGTATGTTTACTGTCTAATTTATATGCTTCTGCAAATAGATGGAGTGATGTCTAGAAATTCGAGAGAAGATGAAACATTCTAGAACTGTAAAACAACCTGGTTACAGTTGGGTTGTAGTGAGCAAATTTGTCAAACTGGTTGGTTAGAAGGAAGATCGAAGAGTTGTTTACATTTTCGATCAAAAAATTTGCCTTGCATGATACTGAGACTGAAAAATGAAAAATATGTCAAATATTACCACAACGAGAGCTTCACACTACTTACATGAAAGATAGTTGGACATGAGATAATTGTAAAGAACACTGGCCGTCCTTTGATAACTCACTAAGATTCAATCACAGTCACCAGGCGTGACGGCGAGGATTTGATAGGAAAGGAGAGAGGACAATACATGCGTCCTCGACAGCGTGTGCAGGAAGGCAGAGAAGGGGAAAGAACAAACACACAAGATTAAGGCACTTGTAATATGGAAGACTATTTTGTAACTATTTGTTTTAGAGTTAGATCCAAGTGTTTTTAAGTAAAAACAAAACAAAAAGCACTACAAGTATGATTGTTTTTTGTTGATAGAATAAGTATGACTTAAGTGCATGAAAAAGAACAAGCTTAGTAGTCAGAGAATCCAAGAGCATACTAAAACCTAAGTTCAACATATTGATGAATAGAAGGTTTAAAATGGAGTGAAGATTAGAGTTTTGACTTGTAAGTAAGCTCATTCTAGGAATTGGCTACAGTAGGTGCATGTATCTTTATACATTGACTAAATGATCGTATGTGATTTTATCTTCACATCTGACCGTAAATCACATATGACCGTTGGATGGTGAATATATGACATCACATCTGCTCTGAAATGAAAATTTCCCCGTCACTCACTACAGCAGTAGATTTTCTTTTGATGTTAGAGATTATGATCTTGCCAATAAAAGTGACACACAAGGAAGTGAGATGTGGGAAGAAATCAAAGAATAGAAACTGGAGCGGGTACCCTTAAGTATAAGCTACTCAAAATAATAATGATACGATGAATACAATATAGTATTAAGAGCAGTATGTGAAAATTAGAAATACCAATAAAATAGATATTTCGGAATTAGAAGTGAGGAGTTCCATTCTCCATTAGTCTAGTACAGAAATCACTCTCTCCCCCAACTATTATATTCATTAATATGGGAAGATTAATTGTGTTTAAATCAGTTGTTTCCTTCGTTATAGATATCACCACAACGAAAATGATTCTTCGTTTTTCTGGGTAAGATACAGTTTTGGGGCTGCAGAGTTAAACTGTTGATAATGAATACTGTCATCTTCTCCTCTTTGCCTATGTAAATAGTATTAATTTTCTCGCCGGAGATAAAAGGTAGATGTGAAGAATGGCGGTGGGCTAAGCGGCAGCGCAGCAGCTATAAGACAAATGCTAACAATGGTGATCCAGGCTACAAGACTACAGATGAAACAGCGGAGGCTGAACCGTCAATACCAAATGTTGATTTTCTTGCATTTTATTGGCTTCAGTTCTAGCTTAGAATTATTGTAAAATGTCTTTATCTAATATTTTCAAGCTATCATATTTTTAATTGGATTAAATGTTTCTGCACGAAAATTTTGTTGGCTTTCGATACGTGTAAGTGGTATAAGAGTCAAAACTCAAAAGCAAAAGAAGGAAGCCGTATTAAGCCTTAATATAGAAGCTGAAACATCAGGATTTTCAACTAAAAATGAAAGCAACCATGCTTAGAAATTAGGCACGACTTATCCCTTCGCCTCTTCTCCCAGCCATTGACATGGTTTTCAGTCGACGATTGGTTACTTTTTCAGCATAGTTCCAAACCTTTCAATTTTCGGCCAAAATCAATTTCAGTGGAACCCTAACTCATTACTACAAATCTTACTACAAATGTTTTAGGTTTTTATTTTGTTTGAAAGGACTGACTTTAGCCAGCACCATCAATAATCTCATGTGATTATTTAACGGAAGGTGTGAGAAATTTGAATTTTTGACCTGTTGTTAATGGGACTCACCCAAATGGAGTAGTTTAATTAACAATTTTACCTTATTATTATTATTTTTATTGTGTGAACTTTTTGAGACGAGGTTGCTAGGGTCTTGTTGTTTTCATTCATTGATAATAGTATAAACATAATTAAACCTTATAATCCACATTTTGGAAATGTTACAAGATCACATAAAGAAATAGAGAAAAATTGGAGGAGCCAACGAAAAGGAAATTAAATAGCAGGTAAATTTCTTTGAAAGCCAACAGCACCAGATTTTGAGAGTTGCTATATAATGGACTCCTGCCTGGATCATGCTACTACCAAATCGAGTCTGTGTGGAGATCATCAATGGCAGCCTTTTTTCATCGGCAGCGCCGATCATCATGCGGTGGAACCACACCACTGAAGGCAGCTCTGAAATCCAAACCAAAGACTTCAATTTGGTCACGAAGACGAAGAAGAAAACTGTAAAGCCGCGGGCTTCCAACAAGTCGGAAGAACTCAGGCTGATCTTGAAGTAGAGGTGTTCGATGTAATGCCTGAGAGAGGCGATGACAATAAAAGCGAGAATAGGGTTTTCTCAGCTGCGCTGGAAATTGAAATGCTAGATTCGATGATAGAGAGAACTTACGGTTGGGTTGCTTGATTTGCAAAGTAATGAAAGAGAAATGGAAGCGAAAGAGAGAGATGGGTGGAAGATGAGTGAATCGTTAGCGTTGAAGACGGCAATGGAGGAGCTGAAGAGAAAGAAGGTAGAGGCTGATGGAGAAAGAAGAAGGCGGCGAGTGGTGGTGGAAGACAAAGTGGGCTCTGCCTGTGGTGGCGGTGGCAGCGTGCTGGGATTGTAGCTGCTGTGGTTTTGGCTGGAAATGTGAAGAAACGGCAATGAAGAAAACAAACCAATAGATCAAAGACATTGTAATTTTAAGTCAATATTAAGTTTAGTCTTTTTAAACAATTGGATATTGTTTGTTAATAAGATTTTTCGTCTTCTTTGAAGATCCCGCCCCTCTGGATGAATAGAGCATTTATAAATCTTTTGACAAAATCTCAATAATGGACTTTCACATGAGTGTGTGAAACTCACTGTTTATGATGAATCTCACCCTTTTGTGAGTTTAGGACTCACACAACAGCTGTCTGGGGAGCTGCTTGCAAGTATGTTTGACAAGTCGTACTCTTTGAGAGAGTTCGAGTTGGTACTGAAAAAAAGACCCTGACCACAATTGCATATGTGGTGTGTATTAACAAGGCAGAATATGCACTCTCTTATCAAAGATGAAAATTTGATGGGAAAAAGAAAATAGTTCTTAAATGATTATTCATTTTGGATCACCAAACTAAGCTTCATGGATCTGTTGTTGCGGGAAGTTATAGTAGTCACTACGGCACATATAATGATCTAGTTTTAAATCAAAAAAAAAGAAAAAAATGTTCATGTATTTCATTTTTTTTCTATAATTACTCAAGATTTTAAACACAAAATAATATGATTCTTTTTGGAACAGAGAGAATAGTATGACTTCAGTTCATGAAAAGAGACAAACCTAATGATCAAAAGCAAACATACTATAAATTTTGCTCGACCTAATTGATAGATATGAGAGGTTAGAGAGTTTCCAGCTTGTGTCTAAAGATTTTCTTCTCCATATTAAAGGAGCAAATAAATGATGGCAAACTTCGGAAAGTTCGATGCTTTGATTAGGATTAGATGATAATCAACAAGATTATGGTCATGCTAATAGAAATCAGAAATGAGATGGGAGAGGAAACCAAGAACCCTTCCCTTTGACATATATATCGGTTTGTTATTTTGACAATTGTTTGATAGTATGTAACAACTTTATTTTTCCTTAAAAGACTCTAAATTAATTCCACTATGGAAGGGCAACAAATAGTACATTTTTGTACCAACATAGGCGCCATCAATTTCTCATTGAAACTTCCATTTTCATGCAACAAAGTAAAAAAATAATTTTCTTATTACATGTTAGACACCCCGCCTCCCTCTCTCTTTTTAAATGAGTTCAGTATGTGATTTAACAAGGGAGTGGCGCAATTCTTCAGGGGATTGGACATGTTAGGGCTGGAGAAGGAAGGAGCTCGGGAAGAGGCTGCCGGGCAAAACCGAGTGAAAAGAGATTGAGTAGTCAGAACCAAAGGAGTAGGTGATGTCGGCTAGCGTCGGGAGGATTCGACTATATCTGTCTCGGAGGGTCTCACTTGTGCGGTGCTTGATTTGGAGACATACGCTTCATTAACATTCGGGAATAGTGTTTGATTTGGAGAGAGTTGGTATTGGAAACAAATCTGGAGCTGCCAAATACAGGTTGGGTTTACGGATGAGACATTGGGCCCTCTTCATTTGAAGTAGAACTAAACTTGGGGCCAGGAGCTTGATACGCTTTGTGGAGGATTTAGGGCGATGCTTAAGCGATTCTGACATTGAGGATACTCCTGATTCCGGTTCAAGCGATAGCGGCAGTCTACAAGCACACGCTGACTTTGAGGATCTTGGCAAGGATGACATTGAATCTTTGGTTGGATGAACCCCTCAACATAGTATCTTATCAATTTTGCAACTAGGAGAGTGTCTTGAGTTTAATCTAAGCATTAATTATAATTATGAGTAATTATTAGCTACTTGGTTTTGTGGCAATTAGGTGAAATGTCGAGAACTCTCGAGTAACATTATTACACATTGTTAATAAAATTACAAATAAAAATTATTATGTAAATATAAAAATACTAATATTTTATTGTCAGTTGTCAAAGGAGCAATTTAATTGTAGGGAGTGGAGATAAAAACGATTGACGGAGAGATGCACTTGTTCATTAGGAGCGATTAATGTTGGGTGGGGTGGATTGAATGGTGATTACAGGAAGATGGGCAACAACGGAGTTGCTCTTACAATCATTAAGCTCTTCGACCCACTTTTTTGTCCTTTATTTTCTCATTGTTTGCCGTCTCTCTTTTTTCTTCTGTAGCTGCCGATTATGAGTTAATTACAAATTAATCTTAAAGAAAAATATATTCAAACCATCAATTTTGACGATGTATTATGATAAATCTTTTTGATAGTTGGTGAAAGAAGCGAGGATAGTGTGAACAAAACGTGTAAATACAATTATTGATAGTCCAAAACTAGTTATTGGTAAATTAAAATTGTAAAAGCAGGTTATGATAATCTATGCGAAACAACTGTCGGTCATTTGTGTAAAGCTTGACTATCGATGTCCAATGCAGAAACAACTATTATTAATCTGTGCAAAAGCAGTAGTCGGTACTCCTTGTAAAAATAGCTATGATTGCTCTTGTTGCAAAAGCGGTCTTGATAAATCCGTGCAAAAACAGCTTCCATGAATGTCAGGTGCAAAAATCCAGTCATTTAAAATTGTGTAAAAACATATGTGGTAATCCGTGCTAAAACACCAATTTGTAAAACTCACATTTTGATTTTACGTTCTTATTATTTTTCTAAAAATAGTATTGTGCCTATTTTTGAATGGTGTTATTGTCATTAGAGAGACAGGAAAAAAAGGAGAACAGGAGAGAGAGAAAAAGAGAGGGGAGGCTTTACAAGTAGGGGACGTCAAATGGTGTGCGTTGCGCGTGGTTGTACGCTTTGTTACTCTTTTTGTCTTTTTTTTTATCATTTGTTTAGTTTTATCTCCTTCCCCTTTTCTCCCTCCTTCACCCCCTCCTTGCATTTTATGGAAATTTTTGTGAAATACGAAATAGAGGCAAGAAAATACAGACAGATCTGCAGAAAGTCATGAATAGTTAAGTCTGGCAAATCATAAAAATAAATTTAAGTGGGAATGGATGGTCTTACACCATATTTTGGTAATCTAAGGCAGGAAATGAAACAATATATATACATATATATATATATTAAAATTTTTATTAGATAATATATATAATTCTAATAATCTTAGCCCAGGTTGATTTGGTTGAGATTATTAGAATTATATATATTAAATTATAATTTCGGAATGGTGTTTGCTCCATTCACAACGTCAACCATCACCACCCGCCTCCATCGACCCAACCACCCTCGCGTCAACCATCACCACACCTCCATCTTCTCCATTTTCCAGTTTCCACCTCCATCTCCACCACCACACAGGTCCACCTCTAAGTTAAAGGCAAATTCGGAAACATACAGTCTGAAGCAAAAATGGGTCCATTGAGCCATTAGGCTTCTCACAGTTAGGGTTTGGGTTTGCTTGCGGGTTTAAGAATTTGGGGAATAATTTGAGTTTGGGTTTTGCTTACTTGCAGGATTTGGGTGTTCAATTTGAAATTTGAGTTGCAAGGATGGGTTGCGAGGAGATTGGAGGCCGAGGAATTTTTATGGGTTACATGGTGCAAAGTGCGGGCAATTAGGCTAATGAACACGATAATTATAGGTTACATGAATTACAAAGTCTCAGGCAAAGTGCAGATGGGAATTTTATGGGTTACGTGAATTGCAAAGTCTCGGCCAAATTTGGGTGGCTTAGGTGTTTGTGTGTATTTTCTTAGGAGTTTGTGAATTGCCGCAAGAAGTCTGAGCCACGAAGATTTTTGGTGGTTCGGGATTTCCTATCACAGAAATGGAGCAGAAAAGTACCGATGTCAAAATTGAATTATCCGGGAACATTTCGATTCGGTTTCGGTATTAAAAATCCCCCTCCCCAGGATTCGGTTTACATTAATCGGGATCGATAGTTCGGTTGATTCTGCGACGAGGAAACCACCCTACTCCTTCTTCTCTCTTACAATTATGGGTCTCATCAATTGACTAGATTATTTTTAGGTTATCTGGTTAGTTATTCTGGAAAAATATGATGAGCCAGGAAATATAGGCTAACTACACCAAAATTGAGCTCCAAAGAACCAACCAAATTGACTTAACGAATAAAGTAGAAATACGGAAGCAAAAACCAGTAATTAGACCGGAAAATGCGATTGCATTATCAATAAAGAGTTTGATTGCAGGTCTCTTTTTCTACTTTCAACAAGGTATGGGGAGAGAACTGAGGATTGTTTGTTTTATGATCATTGTTCTGTTTAGGATTAGCAAGCTCTTAATAATCCTCTCTATGTTGCCATTACTATCTACTGTGATAAATGCACATAACTATGAAATGTACACAAACACAATTGTGTACCTATGAAACTATAACAACAGTAGAAAAAACCAAATATTACATAAACTGTGACCAAATGTAAATTAACAAATAATCTGTTTTGATTTTTCCAAAAGTTAAGTAACATCAATATGCATGTAGAAAAAAATCAGAATTATTCAACTCTTGTTCTAATCAAAACAGCATTCCGCACACAGCTTAGAAGAAACTACAACCGCACTAACACATGTACTAAGAGAATCAGTCAATATATATCATAGCAAACAATGTTATATAGCAAAGGACCCTAGTTTTCCCTCGATATCAAACCCGGGACCTCCTTATAAAACATACAACTACATCGCGATCATTAAGTAGCCTTGAAACTGTTATATTTCAAAAGTTTGATATGACCTCAAACGGTTTCTCTTGTTTATCAACTTTCCAGCACCAGATAGCGTAATATGATTAGTACAGGGTGCATGCAACATGGTGCGAAGCTTCGCATCCGATTAGGGATGCCCACAACAAATCCCAAACCTCAACCTTCTAATATGGCGGCATACCATTGCATTTCAAAATTGCTTAAGACATTGTCACATCAAATTTAGCATCGTTCATCACTTAGGATTTTACTTTGTGCTTTGTCCATGTCAAATGAAATGCAGAGAGCGGCTGGATTTGAAGAACATACTTCCTAACACAACAGAATCTTAAAACAAAATAAAACCACCATGTTCAATTGCAAACATTGCTTACTGAAAAAATCAGAAGCTCGGTGTTAAAAGTATGGATTCAACTCATTATAGTGCAGAAAAAAATAATACTCACTACAAAATGTAGATATGAGGCAGGCTCATTCATCTTCTTAGCTCGCTTAACCACCAAGCCCAGCTTGTTCGTAACAACAACATCCAAGCTGTTGCGGCTCTCTCAACAATGTCTTTCCTCTTCCTTGTGGACACATTGTGTGCAGAAATCTCAGCGCAGTAGGTCCTGATTGAGATGAGGTGAGAAAAACAACGCAAGTTAGAAATGTCATGTGAAAACTAAATCAAGAGTATGAAGGCAAACAAAAGGTCCTCAGTTTACCTGTATGCATCATCAACATTCAAACTCCCCTTGGCGTTGTGCACAACAAACTTCTTAAGTGATTAGGAGGAAGATAGTGTGGTCTTCTTGTCTGACCCTGTAATGTTGGGCATGAGAACACATCCCTTGAACTTTCTTCTAACACGAAATCAATACCCTTTGGTCTTCTCCAGCTGGGCTGTCAAAGCAGTTTTTGGAACATGATTAGTTAGAACAATTTACACCAAGGAAATGAAAAGGGGACCTACCTAACAAACAATGTAGGAAAAGCAGATGTTTGCAGGAGTTAAAGTAACAGAAAGCCGATAAGAATCAAAGCTATAACTGTGTCACCAAAAGACCTCTGTAAACTTTATGTATACCCTATTAAGCAAATGTCCAGCCACAAATAATAAACCTGGACATCAGATACTACCATAGGCAAACGACTCCAAAATGATACAACAACAATACATATTCAAACACCCAACCACATACTAGACACAACAGGAGCAATCACAAGTAAATTAAACTAAATGTTCAAACTGCAATCTCAGTCGAAAGATGGTGATTTTAACCCAATAATCACAGAAAGTCGTGCGTTGAAGTATTTGCATCATAGGATTGCAGACTTAATTCCAAGCAAAACAATTGAAAAATTAGTAATCTTAAGAAAACAAAAGAAATTACTTTGAAGTGGTAAGTAGAAGATCAGATGCAACGTAGATCCAATTAATGATGCATGTAAAGTATTCATCATTCAAATTGCAGAATAGATAAGAATTTTAAATCATCACTTCTTGTTACATATCCTAAAATTAAAACCCACTTCACCTGTTGAACAAACCAAGTAAAACCAAAATAAATAGATAAACACAGTGAACAAGACCGAAACAAATTCCCGAATATTACCCACAAATCAATCAATCAAATGGTAAAAATCCGATTTTATTTATAAAAGATCCAGATAGTCGATCACTAATTCACCCCACTGCATCTTAAGATGCAAGTAAGACAAGGGCATAATGGCTATCCTCATATCCATCAAAAACCAAGTTTGAATAACGAAATTATTAAATATCGCCCATTTTTTGGAAAAACCATTTGTTTCCACGTTTGCAATGAAATTTTGAAAAACCAATCAAATGGTTATATAAACCTATACAAACAAACCAATTACAAAATTAAATATATGACACAATGGAATCAGATATAAGTATATCTATCACCATCTTGCATCCATTGTAAAATGCAAGTAAGACTGAGGCGACAACAGTATCATGTTTCTCAGATAAATCGACACTAAAACAAATAAAATTCAAAAATTAGGAAAAAATGGCAGATGAAGGATTTTGGTATTATACCTTGACGGAGGCCCTTGCGGTCGCTCTGGGGCCTCTTGAAGTGCTTAGCCAACTTCTTCACGATCGACTTCTTCAGCAACGGCACCCGCCATTTTTCCCTTACCTCCTGCCAGTCAATCAAAATATCAGAAATTTAGTATTAGCTAAACCTAACGAATCGAATGAGATATATATAGAACAGATCTGAAACCCTAGGCAGAAAGCGGCAGGGGAGGAGAGAGAGAGAGGCTTACAGTGTATAGGAGGGTTTTGCTGAGCCGCCGAGCTGCAGATTCTACCTTGGGACGTTGGTTTTATAAGCGAAGAGTGGGAGATATTGGGGTTGCTAGGGTTTTGCATGATTTGGAGGTGGACTAAAATTTGGTCTGTTGGCTAATGGGTTTAACATAACCCGGCAAAAGGATATGGGCTTGAAAGCGGGCCTAGCCTGTTGTGCCATCAAGGCTTCAAGGGAGGAGGCCCAAACTACCCATCCAGAGATAAGCCCTTGCAACTCCTATTTCTTTGACAAAAACCCATCTATATTTTGTAGATTCATTCATCTATATATGTAGGCTGCCATATATGTATTGTCGAAGACTCGAAGCACCGAAGGCTTATGTCATCCACGAACTCAGCAGCTAAAAGGACGTTGACTTCGACGGACCTGCAATCTCCCCACCATTAACCTACACACACCTTCTCTCTCTTGGGGTTTCGCTTTCGCAGAGAGCTTCCCTAGGGTTTTTCTTCTTCTTTTTTCAACTTGCAGAGGAAGCTAGCCGCTGTGTTTGTTTTTGCTATTGGGGTTACTAGGAAGAAGAAGATGCAGATACTTTTGCTAGTCATACTGCACTAGCAACAAAAGAACGCCCAGAGAGTGGAGCTGCTATAGCATGCCGGGAGCGGGAAGAACGACGTAATCGATTGAAACGAGAACGCACTGCAGATGACAAAGCATTTGATGATTCGTATCCAACAAAAAACCCGAAAGTTTACGACAAATCTAGGGTTCCGGCCGGTTGGTTGGATTGCCCGGCAGCTGGTCAAGAAATATGCTCCATGATACCATCTAAGGTGCCACTGTCTGAATCCTACAACGACTGTGTTCCTCCTGGTAAAAGATACTCATTGAAACAAGTGATTCATCAGCAGCAAAGAGTTTTGGGAAGAAAACTTGGTTTGGTGATTGACTTGACGAACACGTCTCGCTATTATCCAACATCAGATTTGAAGAAAGAGATTAAGCATGTCAAGATTGCGTGCAAGGGGCGGGATTCCGTGCCTGACAACCTTTCCGTAAATCAGTTTGTGTACGAGGTTATGCAACTCAACTCTTATCATCAAAACCAGCAGCACTCCAACAAGTGTATTCTTGTGCATTGTACGCACGGGCACAATCGCACGGGGTATATGATTGTCCACTACCTAATGCGCTCGTTAGCAACAATTTCAGTCACTCAGACAATAAAAGTTTTCGCTGATTCGCGTCCTCCCGGAATCTACAAACATGACTACATCGATGCTTTGTACTCATTCTATCATGAAAGAAAGCCTGAAACCGTTGGCTGCCCCTCAACTCCGGAATGGAAGAGAAGTTCAGAATTTGATCTTAATGGTGGTGCAATTGCAGACGACGGTGATGATGATGTGAATAATAACGAGAGTATGGATAATACAAATGGAGTGATGACGAATGACGATTTCATGGGGGATGAGATACCTTGGCACCAGCAAGAAGCAATCAAACTCTTAGGCCGCCAAGAGGAAACTCAAAAGATACATACTCAATATTTTTGCTGAACTGATTTTCATCAAACTGTGATAATATGTGTTTTTATTGTTGCACTTTTATCTTATGTGTGTTTGTTTTACGTTAAAACCTATTTGAAAAATTATTAGAGTCGTGAAATAGCTTGTTTTATATAATTTTGATTTTATATCTAGTAAGACTAGGAACTGCATGTACAAAAAAAAAAACCATTGATCAGTAGCTAATAATTTTAGTTAGCCCAACCGTTGAAAAATTTCTGGTTCCGCCCTTGAACGAGATCTATAATTCTGTCCAGTTACACACCGTCTCCACTTTATTTGAGGAAGATGTAAGTTTCATGTCTCATGAACGACACTTGATAGATTTTGCCCAAGTGTTGTTCATGTATGTAGTCAAATTAAGATTTAAAGGACCTTTTACAGTAACATATATTTATTTACGCAAACATGGCTCTCTACCCTATCCATATATAAATGACACATTAATTTTAATTTACTTGTTCTTTGTTTGCTGGTAATGTCAACGTTATGAATGACTATATTTTTGGTACAGCTGTCCAAAAATAACATATATTTATCCATAGATACTGCAAACTGCAAAGACTCGTATGCACATCTGTTTTCATATATTTTGGGTCGACAAAATTACAAAATTTAGATTCACATGGTTGCGGGATTTACCCTGTAACCTCCATTATACAAAGCTTATCACAAGGACAGGCCTTTAAAGAGCTGTAAATCGAACAACCGAACTCATAAGAGTTGGGAGAGCTGGGGGTAACGTCCACCCACTCTTTTTCCACCATCTCAACATGCGAATTTTGCTTCGGAGTTGCATAGAACTGGAGTTTATCGATTTGTTTCGTCAACTTCATCATCAAGTTTGTTGAGAATATAAAGTCAAAACTTTCCTCATAGTCCTTTCTGCCTTTGAAGATTTGGATCCCAATGCCAGATTTCCACGAATTAACAAACCCAAGAAGTAGTGAGTTCGCACCTGCGTATCCTGGATTGGTGTTGCATACCTGAAAGAGGAGCAAAAGCAATGAATCAAGTAGGAGAAAATGTGCTCGAGCAGGCACAATATTCAGACGAAGCCTATGTGTGGCATAGGTACTTATGAGTGCAGCATGTGAAACACTAATACTGTAATCTGCAAGACAGTTTGGCATATGCTGAGCCGGTAGACAAATGCATTAGCATTGGGGAAACCTACGGCAAAGCCATGGCACTGGCACCACTCAAAAATGATTTCATGCGACGAAAAAGAAAATGAAACTTCAGTTCACTAAGGAAAGACCCATTGGAAAACTTCAGAGATATGAATATATAGTACTTCAGATTGTGTCAACTCCAGCATAGGCAGGTTATGCGTAAATTAGGTGCTTTACATGTTTATCGTATGTAACATACGTCTGAACTGAAGTGAGTTCTTAAAGATTTTTCTCTCTTTTTCTTAAGTGTGCTCTTAGAAATCCAAAACAACAAAATGAACTGTAACGAATTTCTCTAACCTCAATATACTCCACGCCCATTTCACTGAGGTTCTCTGGAACATTGTTTGATGAAAGCAAACTGAAAACTCCGCCAGATCCAACAGGCAATTGAAGTATTTCCCAAGGTGATTTCATCAAAATCTTATGCTTCTTCTCTTCTTCCACTGAATTGCTGACAACTGGAAGTTTCTCTTCCTCTAAGAACCAGACCTGTGAAAGGTTCAAAGTTTAGTTACTCGTGATTTCTTTTTAAGACAAGGAAACCCTCCTGTCTGGAAAAGAAGTAAGATGCATGTATAACACAGTATTCTAAATAGGATGATTAATTTAATTTCTAGCTTACACACGCACGCACAAAACAGGGGTCTAAGGATCAAATCATTAGAGACATGAACTTCACAATTAGGTTCTACATTTTAAATTCAAAACGTTGGTCCAATCGGAATGGTCTAACTTTTCAATTAGAGCATCATATCCTGTACTATCAGTATAAATAAAGTTAATAAAATTTGAAGAGATTGATTATTCAAGGAAATTTTGATGCTTAAATTTATACGACCATTGATCCTGTGCGGTGGGGAATTACCGTTTCAATGGAGTGCCAAGTTGTAACCATTATAAAATGCCGTGACTATTGATGTGCTTAGTGCTTCTATAGTACCATGCCATGCCATAGTGCTATATCAAAATTATCAAGAGACTCTTCACTTGATGCTGTAACTACAAACCTTTTCAGGGACGAAGCCAAAGTAATCATTTTCTGAGAAATGCGTCCTTAAAGATTGAACTGTCTGAGCCGAGCAAACCAGAACCAAAGGTACTGATGCACGATCTTCCATCTGCAATAACACATATCCAATAGACCATGCTGTGAAAACATTATCCAAACAAGGGCAGTCCCTGCCACCCCGAAAAGAAAAAGGGGGAAGAGACAATTCTGCCTATTTTTATAGTTATTTTCAAAAGTATCGATTGTACTGAAATATGTATCTTAGTGGAGAACAATTAAGTACTACGCGAGGTTTCTATAATGAAACGGGAGATTGAATACATTCAAGGAAACTGAAATGTCAAATATGCACTCTAGAGTGTATCTTTACAACCAAAAGAAACGTTTATATATATGACATATGTTTGACATTGTTTTTCCCCACTCAAATTTACTTGAGAAAATTTGACTACATTTAGAATATAGTTTAAATTGAAGTGGAAACTGAAACAACAAATTCTTAATATGCACACAGCACAAGAACTCCATCCAGAACCTAAGCGATCACAAATTTGTTCCAAGCTTTACAACTGAAGGGAACAAATGGAAAAGTATAGATTATGCATAAAGATGATCAGAAAAAGCACCTCAAGGGAATAAAAGAAAAGAATCAGTATCACCTTTACAAATCTTTGATCGTCACAAAGTAATGTCTGAAGAGAGGAAGATATTATTATCTCAGTGCCGTCAGAATTTTCAAGATCAGGGTTAGAGGCCAATTGTGGTCCTTGCTGATTCCCATTGTCATTTACAACCAAAGCAATGGCAACTTTCCCTTTGGATATGAGATCTAGTCCTTTCTCTTGCAAATGAAGATGTGTACCCAGCTTATCTTTGCTTGCCGAAGAAACGAGACATTTCTCTGATATTTCCATAGTACTAGTTGTTTCTTTGGCTTTAAGGGCATTGACCATCTCAGTTTCATTCCATCTGAACCAAGAAGTCAGACATCTTATTCAGCCAGTGCACACAGTTTCATATGCAAAATACATCTTTTTTCATATTAGATTTTAATGATCGAGACTGAAATCCATTTCATTTTACGTTAAAATGCTTGAAGCCGAGGAACAAAAAACTAACATGTGAACAAATCATATTACCTTTTTGATGGTATCTGTACATTTTCTAGAGCCTGTTGAAGCAATTTTGAATTTACACCAACAATCTGATCAGCAAGTAAGCTTCTTTGTGCTTTCTCTCCAAATCTTAACCCATCGAACACATGTTTTTGCTCCATTTCACAGAGTTTCTTTTTTGCAGCTATGAGGCGCTTCTGCAACTTTTTTCTCTCTTTCCATTCCTGAATTGTATGGAAAAGATTGTTAACTAAAGGCACAAAAGCCATAGAGTACAGTAGCATGATAATTTAAAGAAATCGATGGGATATTAATGTACCTTTAAATTCACTACAGTAACCTACACTAGTAAGCTTTTCAAAGGTATCTGTGCAATGCCTTTAAAGTTATTTTTAACTTTTAGCCTCACTAAAGTCTCAATGATTTTTGTTGAATGCAACTCCCTTTTGCATTTTGCTCACTTGTTTAATCTCCTCGTAGCAATCCAGTAACAAGAAATATAATCATTTAATCACATGAAACTCATAAATTCAAATAGATGCCTAAACAAAATGCATTAAGAAAATTACCCTAATTTAGCAAGTTTGATTATTTTTTATAATTCAGATAGCTACTGGGAAGAAAAGCTGATATAATCTAAGTACAAAACTCATATATGATTTAAGGTTTAGGATCTCCATGAGATCACATAATCCACATATAATTCAAACCATAGCAAGCCAGGAAATCCCTACTGTAAGTCTGTTATCAGGCCATGATTGTATATAATAATACTATCAATATACAAAAGTATAATCCAATTAGCCTCTAACACATCAATTGTAACAAAAGTTCCAACTGGTGGGACTTTGACTTTGACTTGGTTATTCTTTCAAACAGCATTGAACAAAAAGCTTGATGACATGGATTATAATGCAAGAAACATCATATTTCATTATTTTGTGATTTTGGAAAAGGTGGCTCAGTTAATAAGAAATAACAGATATGCTGTACTGTAAACAAGAGAGTGTGCCTCACAAGCTGGCGCCTTTCTTTCTTGGACCTCTCATCAAAGCGTAAATTTAGTTCCAGGAGCCCCTTTGGAGGTGTAATCTGCATTTCTTTCCTGTCCATATCGACATTTGGAACAATTTCTTCAACAAACGGTATCCACACAAGGTGACCAGATAATCTTGTTCCTGCTGGCTTTGGCTTTCCAGTTGAATCAACGATATCTAGAGATGTATCGAGCATGACCTGTAAAAGATCGCTCGCTCCGCTGTTGAAAACATTAACAACACTTCCCACAGGTTCACCAGTTTCCTGAAAACAAGGAACATAGTTACAGCAATAAAACCCCTAGGTTGAGTTCCGACCATGAATCCATGATGAGAAAAATAAAGGACAAATTTCTGCGCAAAGTAAGAGATAGAAAACTGATGAACAAAAGCTAGAGATAAAAGTCAGACAATACATTTTCCAGGAAAAAATGATAGTGAAATATAAATCTGTGAAAAATACTAGATAAACAAATTGTCTCTTCCAAAGAATGAATTTAGTATAAAATGATATTGTGACACCAATCTTTATTTAATGGACGTCAGGAACACATTTTCATGCACAAAGCCATATCTTTAAAAATAAAAGGCATTATCAACACGAACCTTAAGAATAACTTTCATCCCAACAAGATCGCGAGTGTAAATTTCGCCTTCCTCCAACTGTGGCCTATCTTCTTCCCTCACAAGTAAAGCTGAACCAATTAGCTGCCTGGCCTGAAAGATATAACCCCATGTTTATAGAGACATAAAAAGTTTATGATTGTGAACACAAAAAAGCTGTCAATGTTCTCCCTTACAAAAGAGTTTGCCAAGGGAAGCTTAAACGTAATGCTCATCGATAGTATAAACCATATCTTTTATGCGTAAATAGAGCAAAGATGATACTAGACCCAAATTAGGCTATTACCTCTTTTACATGTAAACATAACTAACACGAAATGAAATTTGAAAAATTGAAACGAGGGAACCAAAAACAAAAGCAGCTTTCAATAAGCTCACCTCGTCCACTGTTTCAATTCCTTTCAATCTAAGTATCCAACTCTTCTGGCCAGGGTGTCCTCTTCCCTCGACCAGCTCAACTTCTTGAACTATTTCTCTGCCTGATACTTGTTGTCTCAACCATCTTTTTCCAGGCTAATTAAATAACATCAATTTATCCACAAATAAATGATAATACTCGACGAATAAAACCCTCAAATAATGACATTCCAAATCCATTTGAATTCATTGTTACCTTGGAGAACCGCAATTCAGGAAATTCGGTGCTGGGTTTCACACGAATCTCCCCTTGAAGCCCGTGGACATTGGATATGTACCCAACTTGAGTGAATCCTGACTCGGTCGTTGCAGTCTCAACAATCTCTTCGGTGGCTTAAGTGACAAAACACAAAAATCAAGTAAATATATTACAATTGAACAGAAAAAAGGATATCAAAATCATCAAATGATATTCACATGTGAATTCAATTCGGATGAATTCCAAGATAATTTTTCTACCTGGGTGGAAACACCAAATCCACCATATGGCATTTTCATAAAAACTGCATGGATTCATGAGTACAGCAAAGACCTCTTTTTTCATACAAGGGATATTCTTCACTAAATTCATTTAAACTACGAGGGGCTTCGAACTTGGGTGGATTTGAAAGCAAAGACCTTAACAATACTTAAGTTGCTAAACAAGTTTTTAACGCATTAATTACTGGTGCTTCAACTTAATATATGAACTTCCACTGAAAATTACTAAAAACTCGCTCATATACAAAATTAACCAGACCCAGTAAACAAAATACTGAAATAAACAAAAACCATCAATCAAATACTCCAAATTAAAAACCCCAAAAACAAAATACTCCAATTGATAAGTGAAGTGCAGGTTACCAGTGCTGTGGAGAGGAGGGAGGGCAAGGCGGTAATTGTGCAGACGAGTAAGGGGAAGCAGGAGAGGCGAGGGAACTGCGTCGGGACGAGTCGGCCGAGTTTGAAACGGAGCGACGAATCTGTGAGAGGTCCGGGGAAGAGTCGGAAGTGGATTCGAAGAGCAGAGAATGGAAGAAGCTCTCTGCATTTTTTGGCGCTCGCACAAAGCTGACAGTAAGCGGCAAAGCTCCGAGTTTTAACACGAGGATAACGGGCTAGATTTTTGTTATTATTTTTCTATTTGTGCTAATAACGTCCTTATTTTTTTATTAATTGTTTAACATTTTTTGGAAAATAAAGTGAACGGGCTTGTAAGGCCACAGTCCACACTCAGTTTGTGGGGGCCCAATGGGCCATGATTCTTTTTTACTATTCTAATAATTTATGTAGTCGTTTGATAACTAATTTGTTTTTATTTTTTATTTTTAAAATTTTTAAAAATTAAAAATTAAAACTTGTTACAATTAATATTGGCATAGTGTGATTGTGTAAATCCTAGATAGATATAGATTAGATCTAGTGATTCTATCCTATAGATTAGATATGTATGTACTTAAAAATTAGATATGTATGTACTTAAAGATCAAGTTTATCTCTCCTTGTAATTTACTGTAAATAAAGGTCATATTCTCTATGTGATGCTAGCCTCCTCTCTCATTGTTCTGAATCCTTTAGTAAATAGGCTACAACAAAACTAAAGATTATCAAACAACCCTTAATATTGATTGAATTAATATGGAGAATGAACCATCTTCTGTAATACTCCAAAATATGGAATAGTTCGAACCTTTTTACTATTGAATTTTCGGTTAACAAACCAAAAATCAAAGTCTATCAGTCAAATCTATCGGTTTGATACTCCGAAACACTATAGGAGTTAGCAAAAATTCTTGGATGCTCCGGAGTACGAGGTACTCCGGATTTTTTAACCGTTAGATCTTGATTTTTATATTTTAAAACAAAAATTTAACGGTTAAAAAACCTGGAGTACCCCGTACCCCGGGGTATGCAAGAAAGACTCTAGGAGTTAGATACTCCGAAACACCATACGCTTCCTAGTACATATGATAGAAACAAAATATCCCTCCCTCAGTCCCTCCTAGTGAGAGGAACGTGTGAACTCGTGGTGGAGAGAGAGGGATCAGGCCACGGTGGGCGTACGATGGTACACTAGGCGACAAAAGCCGACCCCACCCACCCACACACACGTCTATGTGCGCGCCAATCCAAACTTTATACGTCCATGTCGAGAGGAAGTTGAGAAGTTACACTCGTCATTCACTTGGAAAGTTTCCCACTCCCCCCGCCCCCCAACCAACACACACACACACAACACATTTCACACTTACTTTGCAATTTACATACGATTAGACTCAAGTAATTTTTGACATCGGTCAAATCAAACAATCAAATCGAACACAAAACACTCCCCCTATTTCCATGGCACCACTTGAGAGAGACAAAGAGATGACGATTGTTTTTAATCCTTATTTTACCAAGTGACATTAAAGAAATTATATAAGATAAAACAATTACTAAAGGAACCTAGGAATGTGCTTTTTTTCTTTGAGGAAACCGACCAATGCACTTTAAAATAGCCATTTACGGCATATGGGTATCGCCTTGTGTGTTGTAATAACATTTATAATATGTTTATTTTTTTGGAATGGGAAAGTTATGAATTGATGAGTACACGAAGAAAGAGGATAGATGAAAATGAAATCGACTGCTTTTCATAAACAATATAATTTCCAGTTTTTAAGTATTGAATTATCAATTATAACGTGAGAGTCGCACATACTTTTATGCTTCCAAATGTGCTAGTGTTAGTGCTAGTAAACACATGCAAAGTTAAGAATTGAAATAATTCATGGGTTTTCAAGTATTTGATAAAATAATTAAACTTTATATAAACCTCAAACTCTCTCGGCCAAAAAAAATGACCAAACAAATAAATCATCCCAGAAAACTTATATTGAATTGAAAATAGATGAGAAAGATAAATTAAAATGGTTTAGGTCATGATGACGGCAACGACAACTTAGTAACATTGGCGGGCAGAGTGGATGCTTGTGATGAATAAGTTATGTGTATTTTTGGTATCGTAGTGACCAAAACTTGTCTAACAAGGAACATTTTCTATACAAGGCTAGAGTTGAACTACTAGATGAAGTTATGAACCACCCACAAAACATACAGATCAAGTAAATTCATATGCTTTGCATCGGTGCCTATTCGATCAAAGACATTTTTAAATTTGCAACTTGTCACCTATTTCGGACCCTTAAACACACCATAGGTTGTTTGTTGTACTAATTCAAGATTTGGAACATGAATGTTTCATTATATAAAATAAGATTAGGAAAATGTCCAAGCAAAAGGGGAAGGATTAGGAGAATGAATGGAGCCCTATCAATCCCAAGCTAAATTTATGTTCGGATTGCAAGTAAGTGCACGATCACTCGCTTTCTTTGTGTTCATCTTGGCAACAAAGAGTGCCTTTAGGCTTGGAGTCAAGAGACATCATGAGAAAATTTAACGTTAACTTTTTCTAAATGCATATCCTTTTAAGGAAAGTTTTATTTTAAAACCATCAAACGTGTGTTCTCAAAACTCAAGCTGCCATAATTTGCTCAACTTATTGATTTGGCAAAACAAATTGTGCTTTTTAAGAAATGAAGTTGCATCACCCCTAAAAGGAAACATGTTATTTTCTCTTAATTTGTAGAAATTAAAATTAAAATTAAACAGTTTTTTTTTTTTTGGTAAGATAACCAAAAATTACAATGAAAAGCCCCTTGAGAAAACAAAAAAAAAACACAGTCCTCCAAATTAACTCAGCTTCCACAACAAGAGACTGCAACTAACAATGAGCATCAACAACTTTATCCAACCAACGCAGAAACATCAGCAACAAATTTTGCCTCAAAATAATAAAACAATGTTTTTCTGATTTTTGTCTCCATTATCCTTTCGGTCACGCAATAATCGGATTTTAGTTCAAGAATCATGGTGAGAAACTAAATTGGACAAATCATGTTTCACAACTCATCAATTTGTAATTAGACCAAGTTTGAAGATTTTAGATTATGGGAAAGTTAGGTATGAAGATGAATATGTTATGGAAAGCAAAAGGTCCATTAATCAACTAGTGAATGGATAACAAGTGGAATATTCCTACCATACTTCAAAGTTGAAAACTCTTGCATTTTTATTGAGTGTGTGACCCATTTCCCACTCTTCCTATCAATAATTTAAAAAAAAAAAAAACACCAACTTACTTTGAACTCGTTTGAAAGTATTTTTAAAATGAATGAAAAAGTTTTTTATAAAAGTGTTTTTGTAACCAATTCTTAGTAAAAATGCAAGTGAATACTGAAAAAAACACTTTACTTCCTGCCAAAAACACATAAATGCCCGGAAGCACTTAAAGTGTTTTTGTCAAATTGATTTGAGTTTACTTAAGTTGATAAGAGTTGCATACTTCCTCTTTACACCTAAGTCAAAATGCCTTACTTATAGTTTATATTAAATTAAAATATTATTATTAAAAAAGGCTGGCTAAGCTGAAAACTTAACTCGGTGACTATATTGTTGGAATCTATATCCCCTTGAAGAATTATATTTTTTAAATTAGGAGGGGAAGACTTGAACTTAGTTGCAAAAGGGCAAAAATACTACCACGGCCAAAAAGATTACATACATGCAACCACTATATTTTATACAACTAATATCGGGGGAGAGAGAATTGATTCTAGGATCTTACGTATAAAGGTCAAAATTGTTTTTGTTTTTTTTAATATAGTGGTATATTTATATTAAAAGGTGAGGGTGAGTTAAACTGCACATATGAATTAATTATAATAATTTGGTATTGAATTCGTTCATGATATTCAAACTTAAGACCTTTCACTTGCTATTAGAGACCAATACCATTAGACTGCTATATTAAGTGACAATTGTTTTAATTTTTTTGTTAGTCGTAAAAATTGTTAACCACTTGAGCTACAAATTTTTTTTAATATTAAATTATTAATTTAAGAATATAATGGGGTATACGATGACATGGCTGATTATTATCCACTTTTTATCTTTTCCATTATCCATGATTAATCAAATTCACCTTCCTCAGTGATCATCAAAATTAAAGTTAAAAGATTCCCAAAACATAATTATGCCAATCATGCCATAAACTGTGGATAAGCATTAAACCAAATAGTAACTTTCCCTCTTTTGTTTTTTCTGCTTAATTTTTAATTTAAACAAAATTTAATTACTTAATCCATAAAAATGACTAATGTTGTTGTTGGATAGCAAAAAAAAAAAACAAAAAGAGTTCAATTTAAATACCACTTGAAACCACCCCACCCTTTCCTCACAAACCAAAATCCAAATCCAAACCCAGACCCAAACCCACTCTCCCTCTCTCAATCATTCTCTGCTCCTTTTTAATTTTTTATACTTCTTTCGTCCAATCATCATCACCCTCTCCTCAACAATTTCCAATTGGATTTTAGAGAGAGAAAGTGGCAGCAGCAGTGGGGAAGGAAGAAAGACTGCTCCTGCCTCTGTGATCGTCTCTGCACTTCGAAGCTCTAGGGTTTGGCTTTGCCTCTGTTAGCTGTTGAGGTAATTTTTAATCCATATTTTGATTGTAATTTTATTTTTTCAGAATCTGGTAAGTTTGATCAAATGGGTTTTTTGGACTTGCATAACTTGTTTATTCAATCATTTATTGGGTTCCTTTTTAAACTTTGAATATTGGGTTTTGCTTGAAACTGCATAAAATTTGACCAAATTGCATAAGTTGAGCTTTTTTTGGTATTTTTATCCCTGCGGTGTTAATTAGTTCATACCCAAAAAGGAGCAAAGAATTAACTGTTCTAATCAGCGATTCCTCACTCAGAGAACTTGAGAGCTTAGACTGATATGCATTTCTGAGATTTTATTTTATTTTATTTTTGAATCTTTTTAAACTTTTACTGTAATCTATAAAAGTATGGGTCTTTGATGCCATATAAATTGCTGTTTATATTTATGGGTTTAGCCGGGTGCGTTTATCTCTGGCTGTAAATTGTCCTACTTATTGAGAGATGCACAGCTACCCTCTTAAACAATATGGTGTTAAATCATTTCCTAAGTCGTAATTCGATGTATTTCTACGTCGAGATGTCTTTGATTTCTTGAACCGGGCAATCCTAGTGCTTAGATGGAAGTTGTTTTTTCTGGTGCCAATTCTATACACTTGGTGTTAAGGAGCATTTAAATTGGTAAACTACACTTCAGCTTAGACGGAAAGGTCTCCTGGATTTTTTAGGAATAGGATTTAAACTATATTTGATTCTTTGCACCTTTGTGTGGCCTTTAGAAATTTACTATTTTGCTTAAAATCGGAGAAAGATTTGATATTTATACATACCATATATCAGATTTTTTCTTACTCTTACTTTTGTTAACTATAAACAGGATCGGGATGCAATGAATCAGTCTTTGAACTTTTCATCTTCTGGTAATATTCTCTAAATCATATTGTCGTATTATGTATGGACTATGTGCAGTTCGTGTTCTGATTGACATGGCTGTTAATTTGTCTTGTAGGCCCAACCGAGGTTCCAATGGTGGGTATTCCTAAAGAAGTGGGTAGAGGAGGATGGGGCATTTTATCTGGATCTGGTTCCTACAATGCCTCAAGTGATGCTACCCTCTTTTCAAGCTCATTACCTGTTCTTCCACATCCGAAGTGTATGTGTGAGCTATTGTATTAAGATTTTCAACACCCACATTTACTAGGGAATGCCTCATGTATTTTTGCATACGTGCAGTGAACGTGAATGGTACTGAACATGGCTATCAATCTATTGATGATCTTTCGTCTGGCTTAAATAAACTCCACCAAACTTTGGAGGGTAGTGATCTGCTTGAAGATATTGAAACTCATGCAATTGGAAGCTTGCTTCCTGGCAATGAGGAGGAGCTATTAGCTGGCATAGCAGATGATCTTGACCTCAGTGGGTTGCCTGGTTCACTGGAAGACTTGGAAGATTATGATCTCTTTGGTAGTGGAGGCGGCATGGAATTGGAAAATGATGCACAGGAGAGCCTGAGAGTTGGCATGTCAAAAGTAAGTTTAGCTGACAGTGCTACTGGGAATGGGATGGCTCAATTTGCCCTTCCAAATGGTGTGGGAGCTGTTGCTGGAGAACATCCATATGGGGAGCATCCTTCCAGAACATTGTTTGTGCGAAATATCAATAGTAATGTCGAGGATTCAGAACTGAGAACACTTTTTGAGGTATTTTAATTAAGGCAAAGCTCCTTGTGTTCATACCGGTAATGCTCATATCCTGTGTTCGCTTTTCTAATCCCCCCTCCAGAAATTGTAATGGATTATATTACTCGCCCAATTGATTTTAGCAAAAAATTTTCACTCTCTTCTGATTTTAAAATGCAAATAAGAGCAATATATTAATTTGTTTTTGAATGATCTTAAGTCAACGTTTTCTGGCATGTTCTTCCGTGTATAAAAGGAAAGTAGTACCTATCACTCATCTTTTCTTCATTTCATTTCTAATGATTTGGTTCCATTTCAGTTATTCTGCTGAATGACTATAGCCACCAGTTTTTATTTTTCATATTGGATGTATAAGTTCTTTGCCTTTTATGCTGCGTGTGCGTATCATACATTTGTACAGGTTTTGCCTCTTACTCATAGGGCATTGTGTATTTGAATCCCAGAAAACAGTTGTTTAAATAATAAATGTGATGCATCGTCTGACACCATACAGTTTGGAAGACCCAGCTTTTAATTTTTGTTTTCATTAATCTATTTTGTAGCAATACGGGGATATTAGAACGCTGTACACTGCGTGTAAACATAGGGGCTTTGTGATGATATCTTATTATGATATTCGTGCTGCTCGAACTGCAATGCGCACATTACAAAACAAGCCTCTGCGGCGGAGGAAACTTGATATTCACTTTTCAATTCCAAAGGTCAAAACAACTTTCCAGTACTCAATTAGTCAATCATTGACACCCATTTTATATATGTAGAAATATATAAATTACAGAATTTTGCATTCTTTCTCATGCAACACCAGGATAATCCATCAGAGAAGGATATTAATCAAGGAACTTTGGTAGTTTTCAATTTGGATCCATCAGTTTCAAATGAAGACCTCCGTCAAATATTTGGGGCTTATGGCGAGGTCAAAGAGGTGATGATTGTATCTTGCTTCCCCCCTCCATTTCTTGCTTTGTGTTTATTTACTTGTGAAAGTATTAGGCGGTTAACATTTTTTTCTGGTGTTCATTGCACAAAGCAGATAAGGGAAACACCACACAAGAGGCATCATAAATTTATTGAATATTATGATGTTAGAGCTGCAGAAGCAGCCCTTAAGTCGTTAAATCGGAGTGACATAGCTGGTAAACGCATAAAGCTTGAACCCAGTCGACCTGGTGGAGCTCGTCGAAAGTGAGTAGACAATATAAATGTTTTGATTTCTTGCTTTGTGATTATTAATTGTGATGTTGTTTCTTTTCGGTTTCTTGGATTTTGGTTTGTTTAATTGTGTTTGAAGTTTGAACCAACTTTTGGTGTCTTTAATTGATTGTGTCCTCTACCTTTTAGCTTGATGCTACAACTGAATCAAGACCCTGAACAAGATGAATCTCAGAGTTATCGACATCCAGTGGGTTCCCCGATAACCATCTCTCCACCAGGTAACTTCTCCTTTGAGATAAATTTTATCACTGGTGAACATATAATGGCTTCAACAAGTAAATATTTTCTGGTATTGCGTTTTTCTTACAAAATGAGGTCAATGCAACATGCTTGACAGGGAACTGGGCACAGTTTAACAACCCAATGGAACATAGTCCTGTGCACAGTATTAGTAAATCTCCTGGTTTCGGGACTATGAGTCCAACAAACAGCAACCATTTGCCTGGATTAGCGTCAATTCTGCATCCCCAGATATCAAACTCTGTGAAGGTTGCACCCATTGGCAATAACCATGGAAGGGGGAGTCATGCTGATCATATATTTTCCAATACAAACTCAGACCAGGGATCTGCATTTCAACAATCACACTCATTTCCAGAGAACTCAACCCATTTCCAAGGAGCCATGCCCTCGTTCAGTCCTTCAACCTCAAGTGGATCTCGTGTGGAAACATTATCAGGCCCGCAATTTCTTTGGGGGAGTCCGACTCCGTACTCAGAAAACACCAACTCTTCAGCTTGGCCTCGACAATCAGTGGGACATCAACTTACATCCAATGGGAATGGCCATGCCTTTCCATTCTCAGGTCATAATGGTTCTTTGCTCGGCTCTTCCCATCATCGTCATCATCATCATTATCATGTTGGATCTGCCCCATCTGGTGTTCCTTTAGACAGGCGCTTTAATTACTTCCCAGAGTCACCAGAAACATCTTTTTTGGGTCCCGCTGCCTATGGAGGCATGAGTTTGGGCCCCAGTCGTGGAAATTTTATGAATAACATGGGTGCTCGTGCTTCAAGAAATGGTGGCATATCCATACCAGGAAACATGTCTGAAGGTAGTTCTTCAAGCTTTAAAATGGTGGGCTCACCGAAGCTTAGCCCTTTGTTTTTAGGTAATGGCCCGTATGCAGGACTGCCACCTACAAGCATAGATGGTTTGATTGAGCGTGGGAGGAGCAGACGAATGGAGAATAATGGGACCCAGATTGATAGCAAGAAACAGTTTCAGCTTGATTTGGATAAGATTGTCTCCGGGGAAGATACTCGAACAACATTAATGATTAAAAATATTCCAAACAAGTAAGACTGACTTTTATAATACTTTCGTATATTTATCATATTTGACAGTCATTATCATGATTTTCATATTCTTGTTGTCTATTAGGTACACCTCGAAAATGTTACTTGCTGCAATAGATGAAAATCACAGGGGTACTTTTGATTTTCTCTATCTGCCAATTGATTTTAAGGTAATTTTTGGTTTCCTTAAGTACATGTTTTGACACATTTTCTTCGATAATATATTTTCATTTATTTTCTCCTTCAATTCTCCCTTGATTGATATTACTCTTATGTGCAGAACAAATGCAATGTGGGCTATGCATTTATCAACATGCTGTCTCCTTCACACATCATCCCATTTTATGAGGTGCTTTTTCCTTTTTCTTTTTGTTCTTTCACCGTTTTTGGATTTTATGTTCAATTCTTTGGGTTATTTCTACATCATTGTATTCATTGAATGGTGAGATGCATACTGTCAATTTGAGCCTTCTCCTTTAGAAACTGAAATGGTACAGGCATGGTATAAAAAGCAACAGGATGTGTTATTAATGTACACTTATTTCCATTTTACTCCAGGCATTTAATGGAAAGAAGTGGGAGAAGTTCAACAGTGAGAAAGTTGCCTCCTTGGCTTATGCTCGAATCCAGGGGAAGGCGGCTCTTGTGGCCCACTTTCAAAACTCAAGCCTAATGAATGAAGACAAACGTTGTCGCCCAATTCTCTTTCACTCAGATGGTTCTGAGGCTGGTGATCAGGTAGTACAATAAACACTACAAGAAAGCAATTGATTTCCGAAACTTCTAATGTTCTTGCATTTCTTTGATGCTTTGCTTTTTGATATGACCCTGTACATTTGTTCTATATAGATCATCCAAGAGCATCTTCCTTCCAACAATTTGAACATCCAGGTCGGTCAGGAAAAGGAGTCAGATTCTGATTCGTCAGGAAGCCCAGAGCGTGGCTTTGACGAGAAGCCAGATAAGAGTTAACAGTGTATTAAAGCAGATGCCACGGCCGAGTTTGGTGGTGGCCGTGGCTTCTAACCATCATATACCAAGTATATAAAAGTAGGAGTTGGAGAGGGATGGGATGCAGAGTTTCTTGTGTAGTTCCTTTTAGTAGTATCTTCCAGAGAGTTTGACGGGAAACACCTAGCAGCGTTTTGTTTCATCTGCAGTTAACGGTCAGATAAGAGAACGATAAATGCAGGTCGGCGAATCCAATTGCCCCCGCTGCCATATGCGTTTGTCGCCAGTTGTGCAGGTTTCTGATTTTTGGGCTCATTTTTGTTGTGTGACTTTGGGGTTTGGATAAGTTAGTCTGCAAATATGATGTTCATATAGGGATGAGTAAATGTGTTTTGAGGGAGGGATGGTTATTTGACATGGGGTACAAAATTGTATAGTGGGGGAAAAACATGTTTTTTTTTTTTTTTGGCGTTATTAATTTGTTGGAGTTGTTGAAATGGAAAATTCAAATGTTTATTTGAGATGCGATTTTGCCCAACTTCAACTTGAGTTATTGAAAGGTTATCAAATGTGGATATGGAAATGGAAGCAAAGTGATTTTCACGCACCCTTTTGTACCCAGTGCACATCCATGCTTATTTTTTGTCTTTGGATTGAACAAATCAAAGATGAACGGACAAAAATAATCAGAGGTGTGTAGAAGGTGAATTTGAGTGTGTGCAAATCATTTTCCAAGATGGAATAAGATCAATTTTTGCAAATGTGAGTTATACTAGTTGATCAGGGCAATGCGCCTAACCCCTTACACCAAAGTTCGAATCCAAATCCCCTCTCCGAAACTCCAATTAATTTTCCATACGAAATAGTAAAAGTGAACTCAAAGACCAATATTACATATAATACACAATTAGTACATGATATTTTTCATTTATTTATTCATTTTGTTTACAACAAAGTTGGTAAAATACAATGATTAGCAGATGGAGACTCAATAAACAGAGATTCGCTGATGAAAATCAAGTTGTGGTGCTCGCATCAGGTCGAGACACGGACAGCCTCTGCCTTTCTCTCTTTGTTTTAAGTTCAATGTCAATGAGGAAGTAACATTTGTTGTGTTCTCTAACATACTGCACCTGACCATTCATTCTGTTCAGAAGTTTCCGGGACAGATTTAGTCCGAGCCCTTCCTGCGTCGTCCATCGGTTTCCTCCCTCGAACATATCCTGGATGAGCGCCGCCGGAAGGCCTTGGCCGGGGTGTGTCATTCTACGTGCACAAGAAGATAAAAAATAGGGTTTAGGGTTAAGGCTTGGGCTATAACCTTTGTCCAGCTGTGCATAGTAAAACTTAGAGCCTAGCTAGGGCGGAGGTACCTGAACTGGAGACGGATATAATCGTTGCCGTCCTGTATTAACTTTAGACCGGCTGAAATTTTGATTTCAACCCATCCATTTGGGGAAGGTGCATGATTCACTACATTGAGCAAGAAATCTGACAAAACCAACTGAAGCCGGATTTGATCGCCATGCAAAGATAGTGATTTGATCTCTTCTGGAATCTCATTAAAGAGCTGCAAATTCTTTTCCCTCAGCGAGAGCATTGATTGGCTAACGATGACATCCAAAACATTTCCCAGCAGAAATTCTTCCATGTTCAGCTTCACGCTACTGCATTAACCCGAATAGAAATGAAACGCTACAAATAGAGTTACAACATTTAACTTACGCATAACATGAACCAGCTAGGAATACTCACCCTTCGGCTATGCTTCTCACATCCATATCCTCGATGATCGCCATGATTTGTCTTTCACATGCATCGCTAGTGACAAGAAATTGCTTCTGATATTCCGAAATAGTTGTACTTTCAAGGAGTCTGTGGGTAAACCGAATGCCATTTAAAGGATTTTTCATCTCTTGTCGCATGTATGTTAATTCCTTAAGTTTCGACAAGTATTCTCTATCCTCTTGCCCATGTCCTTCCAAGGCCGGCTGCAGGTCAGGCAAAAAAATTTGCAAGAAACAGAAACAACCGATTATATTCCCACCTGCATCAGTTCTCTTGTTAGCTGTTAAGAGCACCTCAACAAAATTCCCCTTTCTATCAAAAAACCCGAACGGAAACTTCTCAATCTCTTTACCACTGATTCCTTGGTACAACATAATCATAAATTGAGTTAGCGCATCTTGACCTTTCAGTCGACAGAAACCTCCAAAGATTTCCCCAGTAAGCATTTTACCAATAACGTCTTCTCTTGTCCAACCAGTCAGCTTTTCCATGGCTGCATTCCATTCAGAGCAGCATGCATTCTCGTCAGATGCAAATATTGGTGGAATCAACGGGTTAAGACTCTGTATGATTGCCTTGTAATCCCCTTGCAAGCGGACGAATTTATCCATAACAACCTTTTCACAAGTAATATCCTGACCCGTGAAGCATACACCAACAACATTCTTTGCAGGACTCCTACTCGTGCAAGTGTTGGCGACAATATAGACAGCCGAGTTACGCTGTGGAAGCCCAAAGTTTCTCAGTTTTAACTCAATGTTCTTGTCCTCCTCACCTGGATGGTATAAAAGTTAACAACGAGCATACCGTTTGAGAAAATTATAAAGAGGCACACGAGAGGACACAAACTAAGCATGAAAATTTCAAAAGTAAATTCCATTTGAGTTACTTTAAAATCCTCAAAGATAGTACTTCATAACTGCAATAAAAGATTTACCTTGTAAGGCTCTGCGTAAAAGATTTTCAACAGCTTCACGCGAGTCCTCATAAACAATTTCGTTAACTAGGGACTTCCCCATAGCTTCGCTATCTTGTAATCCTATCAACTCAGCTATTTTCGCATTCCATCCATTGATGAGACCATTCGAATCAACCCCAAAAATGGGAACTGAAGCTGTCTCAATCAATTTAACCATTTCACATGCCACGGAACTGAGTTCATCTATCCCCGGCAACTGCATCTCAGCATCACTCTGATGCACTGCCTTCGAACCAGTTTCCTCGATATCCTGAAATGAGTCTCTCATTATGAGCTGTAAAGAGTGGATGGCATTAATCTCAGAGATCTCCCAAGGTAAACTTCTACTTTTTACTACTTCAAGAAAAGCTTTAAATGATGATCTCGGGTGCATCCTTCCACCGTCATCCTTATCCTCTGGATGATGCTTAGCTCCTCCCCATTTGACTTCCTCTGCCGTGTGGGACCTGAACCAAAACAAGAAATCTTTTGAACCGACTCTTGCGGTAGCCATACCACAAACTGCATTGCCCAGTAAAGGTGCACCGGGGTAACCAGCTTCTGCCAAACTATCAGTACTCAGGCCTGTGGAATCCCCATGATTGTTTAGCAGCCACTCTGCTATATCTTTAACCTGTGATTCAGATGGAGTTACCCCCATCAACCAACATGTCCCACCATAGTACAATGCAGCCCCATCACACTTCACGAGATCCATTATACTAGGAGATTGGGTCACAATACCGGATGGGGAATCCCGGAGGAGCATGTCACAAAGCAAGGTTTGTGTTCTGAGAATCTTTTTCTCAGCCAACTGCGATGCCAATTGAAGCTCCATGCAGACTTGCAGCCCGAATGCCTGCATAAGAAACTCGCAAGCATAGCGAAGAGGGAAAGGGGCATAGCGGGGGGAAGTGTGGTGGCACACGACCAACCCCCAAAGCTTGGTTGAATCATTACCATTGATGATAACCGCCATCACCAACGAGGCAATCGAGCCCATGTTCGCCATGTACTGTGTGTGGCAGCCATGTGGAGACCGGAGGGTTGAATTGACCAAGCACAAAGGCTGCTTCAGTTCTTCACTTTGAATGACTTTAACCGGATTCGCATTGCAATCGCAGATAATGCGCACGCGATTCTGCTTGAACAAGAAACGGGCAGCTTGGGGGATATCCGTGGCAGGATAATGCAAGCCTAAATAAGACTCCAAATCCGACCTTCTGATCTCAGACACAACCTCGCCGTGATCATCGGCATGGAACTTATAAACCATAACTCTGTCATATCCAGTAAGCTTCTGAACATCCTCCACAACCGTATCACACAAGGCACCAATATCCCCTCCAGGGAGAGACTGAAGCCTAGAAATTGCGCGAACCGCGAGCTTCTGTGACTGCACAGCCCCTGCAAGTGAAAATGCAGAATCACCAGACCTAGCAGGCTCCAAATCAATCACAACCCCCACATCAATTCTATGCAAAATAGCATAAAATGCCTTCTGGGTGCTCCTCGAATACACCCAAATCGGGTTTAACAGCGAAATCTCCCTCGAAGCAGCAGCTTTCGCCAATGAAGCCGCCGAAGACGGAGTAAACAGAGTTCTACAATCAATCCCAATCAACCCCTTTAACTCTTTTGACTCGAAAACACTTCCCAATTTATCCAAACCCAGCAATTCATAGCAATTCTCACTAAAAGCGATAATCCGAAAAGTGGGCTCTTCAATTGCAAGCATACACCCAAAGGATTGGACGAGAGAACCCCTTTGGATTCTCGAAAAGTAGGCAACGATTTTCTCCTCCGGAACGGAATCTGGAGGGAAAAGCACTGACCTTGTGTAGTTGAAGGACTTACCGGAGGCGGCGGACTGCTCGTACTCGGCCAAGAGGTTGGCGTCTGCGCTGTAGTGGGCGACTGATTTGTCGGGTTTGGTGGTGGGTTTCATGTTGCTTGTGGCGGAGGAGGAGGAGAATGCGGGGGCGCGTGTTCTGTCTCTGCTTTTTTCAAGCACCATTTGGAGTGCTATTGGGAAGGAGAAGGAGAAGGAGAAGGAGAAGTGCTTTCACTGGGAAGTGTTTTTTCATGTGGGGGTTGGGAAGGCAGGAGGGTTATAAGTAGTATAAGTGGCATGGCCAGGTCTGTACTTGGTGCGTCTGTAGTTGATGTTGGTTGGTGATTCTTCTGCTTGGATCTTACACACGTCTCTGTCATCGTTTTCGCGGTTTGGAATTATCTCCTCGATAAGCTTAAGCGTGTGTGATTATTGTTTCCTAATCTTATGTTTTTTTGGATCAACAGTCCTCTCTCTCTCTCTCTCTCTCTCTCTCTCTCTCTCCATTTTGTGTTCCTGCATTTTCCGCCATGCAAATTGCACGACGCGTCACCAGAGTAGTATCAAAGGCTATAACACATATGAATGTTAAATAATAAAAAATTAAAAAGAAGTGAGAGAGAGAAAAAAAAAACTATATAAAGTGTGGTCGTGTAAGGAAAATTCAGTTTTCTTCGGGTAACGGTAACTCTCATGAAAGTTTTTTTTTTTGGTCAGATTGAAAGTTTTTCTCAATTAAATGAGAACTAGCCTCTTGCCACACGTGTGTCAATGGGCTCTTTTAAAATATAAAATTTATATTTATATAATTTAAAATTTAAAATTAAAAAAAGGGTTAGTACTACTCCAATATGAGGTGGTTTTAAATTACATGTATAATTTTATTTTTTTTATTCCTTCATAATTAATTTAGTTTTTCTAATAGATATATGTAGGGACAAACAAATTTGATATTATGAATGTTTCACCAAATTAATGTGCTCCCTTTATATGTATGGATAGAAGAATAATGTTTGTGTCCCCAATTGACACTAGTACAAAAAGGCACTTGGGCGACAAAAACAATTTCATCGCCCAAAGTCATATTTCGTCGCCTAAACGTTTGGGCGACCAATAATTCGTCGCCCACTATTCGTCGCCCACTATTCGTCGCTCAAAGTCCGTCGACCAAACATATGGGCGACGAAGGATATACGTTCGTCGCCCAAAGTATCTTTGGGCGACGACGGTGATTCGTGGCCCAAAGTAGCTTTGGGCGACGACGATGATTCGTGGCCCAAAGTAGCTTTGGGCGACGACGGTGATTCGTGGCCCAAAGTATCTTTGGGCGACGACGGGGGGATTCGTGGCCCAAAGTAGCTTTGGGCGACGACGGTGATTCGTGGCCCAAAGTATGTTTGGGCAACGATGGGGGATTCGTGGCCCAAAGTAGCTTTGGGCGACGACGGCTATTCGTAGCCCAAAATATTTATTTATTTAATTTAATTTTATGTTTTTATTTATTTATTTATTTTTTTTATTGATTAATATTTTTTTTAAAATTTTTTGATTTGTGTTTCATTAATTGGTATTTAAAAGACAATACAATATAATGAACAATGTAAAAAACAAAGTTGATTATATAAAGAAATGTACGTACACAATATTTAATAATAAAAACAAATTAAAATCTTAAAACGAAATAACTAGCTACTGAGGGGGCTGCGAATCAGATGATGGCGTATTGAGTGGAATGCCGGACAATTGGAGGGCGTTTAAGACTTGGCTCATCTGAGACGCGAATTGGGTTGCCTGAGCCTCTAATAGGGTTGCCTGAGCCTCTAGCTTCTGCTCCAGGTCTGAGACTTTTGCCTTCAATGTGGTGACCTCTTCTGAATTGTTATTAGAAGATGAGGCACCCTTCTCCTTCTCTCGGAGTCGCGCTTTCCCCATCCCCCGGTAAACCCTACCCCGCCTAGGACCAAGGGTCTGGTCTAGCGTCTCCGTTAGTATACGAAGACCAGCATCCTCAGTTGGAGTGACATCCTCCATAGGGATGTCGGGGGGAAGTTGCGATGCCACTTCTTCGAGATGAGCATTGCTCTTCTCCACCATAGTGGCCTGTAATAAGAAATTATATATTATTGTTTATAATAATTATAAAAGAAAATTAACAAGTAATTAAAGAAACTTACATGGAGCTGCTGAGCCGTCTCATCACCGGGGCGGACATAAACTTCCTGGAACATGTCAATCTCCGAAAACTTCGCACCTTGCTAAAAAATAAAAAAAAGGTTAAAACTTAAAATTAAGAAATATTAAATTATATTAAAAATAAAAACATGTAAAGTTTTACCTGTCGTTGTTGAGCCAGTCTATAGGCAAAGGGCATCGAACCAGAGTGGTGATTAAGTACCTTTTTCGACCTATTTATCCCATTGGCTCGAGAACGGATCTGTTGAACCAAAAAAGTTGAGTTAAATAATATATATTTGTTAGTGCATATATTAATTGTTGAGTTAAATAATAAAATATGTGTAAACTTACCAAAAAAGCAGGGTCTTGAAAGTGGTTACATAACCACTCCCAATCTTCAGGCCGCTCCGTCAACTCCTTAGGGCATCCTCGGTCTAAAGCAATCTGTGGGTCCGAATACAACTTGAAAACTTTGTGGAGGTCGGCCTTCCACTCTTTGTACCGCTCTTTGAAGAGGCCGTCTATGTAGTTTACTCGTTTGGCATCAAGGTTCGTAGTGTTAAAGTTGACCTGCAAATATAGAACAATATTATTAAAATATACAAAATATTGGACTTAATTAAACAAAGTAGTACAAAGTATGGAATACACTCACCGACAGCTCGTGCAATTTCATCTCCGCACTTTTTTACATCTGACACACGCAACGACCTTGCAGTCAACTGGGCGAAAAATCTGGACAACTTCACTATCGGGTTAACCACATCAGAAGGCAACAGACTTCGAATACCAACTGGGAGAAGGCGCTGGATTAGCACATGACAATCATGGCTCTTTAATCCCGAAAATCGATTTGTCTCCACGTTCACGCACCGCGAGATATTTGAAGCATACCCATCTGGAAATTGTACGGAAGAAAGAAACTTGAAAAATTGTTTCTTCCCCTCAGGTTTCACAGTGAAAAATGGATGAGGCTTTCTGAGTACACTGCCAACTTTCTTCATCCACAAGGGGCGCCTTATGCCCATTCGTTCCAAATCCAGACGAGCTTTTATCGTGTCCTTCGATTTACCCTCAATGTCTAGAATTGTCCCCACCAATGTATCACAGACATTTTTCTCAATATGCATCACGTCCAAATTGTGTCTCAGCTTTAACTTGGACCAGTATGGGAGTTCAAACAAAATACTCTTATGCGTCCAGTTATGATGCGAAGATGGTCTGGGCCCAGTAACACTTTTGCCAGATGGACCGAATTTTAAACTGTTCAACTTAGCCAAAATATCATCTCCCGAAGATTCTCTGGGTCTGAGGCGAGTCTCTATTTTGCCGTCGAAAGATGTATCGTTCATACGCCACTCGTGATCCCACGACAACCATTTACGATGACCCATATAACAAACCTTTCCGGCGTGCCAATCGGAGGTGACGTCTTCCTTGCAAACTGGGCATGCCATATAACCTTTCGTACTCCAACCGGAAATCATTGCATAAACAGGAAAATCATGTATCGTCCACATCACTGCTGCTCGCAACGTGAACATCTTTCCGGTGGACTTATCAAATGTACGCACACCGTTTTTCCATAAATTCTTTAACTCATCAACCAACGGGCGCAAATAGACGTTTATGGACTTTCCTGGATCTTCTGTGATTAACAGACTCATCATCGTAAATTCCTTTTTCATGCATTTCCAAGGCGGCAAATTATAAGGAACTACGACGATCGGCCAAGTGCTGTGGGTTTGGTTTAGAACTCCGAACGGATTAAATCCGTCGGTGGCAAGTCCCAGTCTGACATTACGTGGGTCTGCTGCAAATTCAGGGTACATCCGATCAAAGTCTTTCCATGCCTGGCCATCTGCAGGATGCCTCATAGCATCATCATTAACCCTTTCTTCCTTATGCCATCTCATGTCGGTTGCAGTGTGCGTCGACATGTACAAGCGTTGCAACCTAGAAGTTAATGGAAGATAACGCAACACTTTTTTTGGAATCTTCGTCTTTCTTTTTTTAGGTGTGATTTTATATCTCGGCTCGTCACAAATAGGGCATTTATCCAAATCTTTATTTTCCTTATAGAACAATATACAATTATTTACACATGCATGGATTTTTTCATACCCTAAGCCGAGACCATTCAGCACCTTCTGAGCACTTTTATAATCTTTAGGCAAACAATTATGTTTTGGAAGCATCATGGCAAAAATACCAATAAAGTAGTCATAACACCGGTTTGACATACGGAACTTCATCTTGCCTTGCATAAACTCTACAATCGCCGTAAGAACCGAATATTCTTCGCAACCCGGGTATACTTCTTGCTTGGCATTTTTCAATAACCTTTCATACTTATCAAATGCTTCCTTGTCCATCGCGGGAGGCACATCATCCCCCACTTCCTCATCGTCATTGATTGAGGCGTGCGGATAACAGTCATTTATTGTTACAACCCGTCCCAAAATTTATGTGAAATTACCAATTTACCCCTAAGGTCAAAGTTGACTTTTGTTGACTTTTGTTGACTTTTTGGGACGACTTGTGAAAATTATTTTCTTTACATATTCTTATTGTACTCGTCAAGACGAGCGCGTGGGCGCAAGCGGAACTCAATTTGGAGTTCGAATGAACATTTTACGGGACTTTAAAGTGTAGGGGCATTTTGGTAATTTGCCACTCGGAGTTGAAAATTAGGGTTTTGGCATTTTGGGCTGACTGCACAGCAGCCAAACCCCTGTCTCCCAGTTTTCCTGCACGTCCAAATTTTCTTCCCTTCTCTTTCTCTCCTATTCTCTCTCGGCCAAATACCGTCCGAAAGCCACCATTCTTGAACGAATCACAAAACTACCAAACCAACGCCCAAGAATCATACCAGAGTGTTCCTCTCGTCATTTTGGACGAGACTGTGATTTTAGTTTCAAGAAATTCGACCCCGATTGTTCAAACCGACGTCGGAACAGTTTCAGAAACGAAACGTCAATTTCCTGTGCAATTCAGGCCAAGGTAAGCCTCGAGACCATTACCATTGGCTTTGTTGGATTGAGGAGGTTCAATTTGATATAAAATACGTCAATTTTGGTGCAGTTTTGAAGGAGATCGGAATTAGGGTTTCCCGAAGCTTTCCGGCCAATTTCAGGCCATCTCCGGCCATTTTTCCGGCCTCAAATTGGTATGAAAATGTTCTACTCCTCAATACCTTTAATTTGACATATTATACGTCCAATTTGGCCAAAGAACGAAGAAGATATGGACATTTTAAGTTTAGGGACATAATCGGCATTATTTTCCCAGATTCCGGCGAGCCAGACGGCGGCGGCGCCGGCGGAGCTCCGGCGACCGGCGAGAGGAAGGAGGAGAGGGAATATTCCGTTAACGGTAACGGAATATTCCTAACGACAGGGGAATATTCCTAATGGCGAAGGTATATTCCGTTAAACTTAACGGTGCTGACGTCAGCAGCGCGTGGGGTGACGTCAGCAGGGCGCGTGGGGCACGTGACGCGCGTGGGGTGACGTCAGCAGGGCGCGTGACGCGCGTGGGGGACACGCGCCAGCGCGTGGGACCACGTGCCAGCGCGTGGCGACACGTGCCAGCGCGTGGCGACACGTGCCAGCGCGTGAAGCCACTCGCCGGCGCGTGGCCGGCGCGTGAAATGGTTTTCCGGCGCGTGGGGGCGCGTCCGGGGGTTTCCTGGCGCGTGCAGGCGCGTGAGGGGGTTTCCCGGCGCGTGGAGCGGTTTTCCGACCGTTTCCCGGCGCGTGCGGCGGCGCCGGCGGCGGTGGACGGCGGCGGTAGGGTTTTCGGGGCCCGGAATTCGTTTTTCGAGCCCGTTTTCGCAAGAATAATATTATTTTTGGGGGGTTCTTCTTTAGGGCTTAATTTTAATTATTTTTAGGGATGTTCTAATTTATTCCCTAACTTTAAATAGGTAATTCTTCGACTCCGCACACCGAGGAGGGCAACACCGAGGGAGATTTCACTCCCGATCACCTGTGAGTGGACATTTATTTCAGTAAATGTTTTATATGATTTAAAATGGTTTTATTTTTGGATTGTTTATGGTTTTAATTGGCTTTTAAAGCGTGTTTACTTATATATATTTATTTTTAAATATATATACTTAATGAATATGATTTGTGCTACCTAAGTGATTTATTTATGGTAAATTTATATTGATAAATGGATTATTTTGGTGATTTGAGATAATTTATCATCTATGATTATATAGTATAAAATGGTTTATACTATGATATTTCTCTTGCATAAATACGAATTGATATTTTATTATATGGTTTTGGGAGAATGATTATTTATGCAATATTTGATATTTGGGAATTATGAATGGGATTTTGGCTCCTATATCTATACACATGAGTATGTATGTATGTTTTCAAACACACTTGGTATGCTTTCACTACGTTGTAGTACCGTTCTCATGGCCATAGGACAGTTCTCACATGTTTGGGTCACACGCACTGTACTCCAGGGGTATTGTCCGGTAAATACCTTAGTGCAAGCTTGTCTTACGATTATTGTTGTTGTTTATGGGGAAAAGGCCCCACTGCGTAAGGACTTGGGTGTGACGCGCTGCGGCGCAAGCTTACATGTGTGTGGTACTAGGAGTACAAATGATTTGGATAACGTATTGAGCTTGTACGGTGATTGAGAGGCGAATTCCTCAACCCGTACTCGGGTGATCGCACATATACCTTGTGATGGTTTTCCTTATATATGATTATATATGTTTTGACTTATGAATTATGTTTTATTGGTTATCTTAACTTTTGATATACCGCAGTATACTTTTAAGGTATCTTTTGAATTATACTATGTTAGTAGTTTCCTACGATTATATTAGTTTTCAAACAGGGGGTTAATACGTTGAAAGAGAGAGGTTTACGAAAACTTTGTTTTTGTCCACTCACATTTTTGTTTTGCGCCCCCTTCAGGTCATAGTGACACTGCTTCTGGCGAGGTCGAGGATACGTGGCAGCTCTGATCGTTCATCCCAACTGTGTAGGGATCTTTCTGTATCTTCAGTTTTCTATAATAATATCCATCCCTGTTATGGATAGAGATTGTAGGAACTCAGTTTACTTTTATTTTCCGCTGTTCAAAATTAGTACGCTCTGAACCATATGCATATTGTTGTTGGATTTTATCTTTTTAATACAAATTATTTCTTCTCCATCAAGTGTTGTCATGCATTTAATGGCTTCGTCACTTACGAGTGTCGGCCAGCACGCTCGCACTCGGTATCCACGTGGGTATCGAGGGTGGGGTGTGTCATTTATAATACCCATGACTTGGTCATTACCAGATAAATTTCTTTCACCACTCTCCGCTCGTGACTGGTACGAAGACGAAGCTTGCTGTAATGGTTCCCCGTGATGATTCCATATGGTATAGGTATGTGTCATCCCATTTCTTACCAAATGATGGCGAACATGGTTAGGGGTCTCCCACATATGATTATTACATAATCTGCACGGACACTTGATATGAGAATGTCCCCGGTTGTGTCTCGTTGCAAATTCAATAAAATTATCTACTCCTTCCAAATATTCAACATCACATCTGTTCGGATTATATATCCACTGCCTGTCCATTTTTCCTGTTACCACATTACAAAGAGAGAGAGAGAGATAGAGAGCATTAGAATAACTTCAACTATGTCTCGTCACCTTATGACTCCGGTAAAGGCCCTATCCCATTCAGAAGTGCACATTTGTGTGCCGTAGTTTACGGATCCACCAAGATTAGATTTTGACATGGGCAAATTTTGGCAGCATCTCCCTACAGTTCTCCAAGTGCACGACGTAGATATAAAATATCTACTATGCACTTGAAGAACGTAAGAAGATGTTACCAAAAACCCACAATCGAAACCTAATCCGTGAACCGCAAACTACGACACACATATGTGCACTCCCAAACTGTCCAAAAATGGGACAATTCAAGAATCAATTGGATCGCAGTCACGCTTTCGCATCCATGCACGAATCCAATTAATTCTCAAACGGGAAACTAAGGTTTTGTTAAAAAAATAGATACGAAGTTAATTACTATTAACTTCGTACGTACAACACAAAATAAATTCGTACAAAGTTAATTACCATTAATTAACTTTGTACTTACAATACAACATAAAATTATTCAACACATACAAATCATTTGCATAGACAACCATATAAAATAAATTCGTATTTCAACAACATAAAATAATTAAGAAAATACCTTCAAATTGGTGCTCCTCCAAAACTCCTATGCAACAAACCTATACAAAATTAATTAATTTATGTTAATTACAATTCATAAATAATAATAAAATTTTAAAAACTAAAAATTACCGTTAACGATTTCCGGTGGTGGTGGAGGAAAAGGAGGAGGAGGAGGAGGAGGAGGAGGAGGAGGAGGAGGAGGATGAGGAGGATGAGGATAGTAAATGGTGGTGGTGGAGGAGGAGGAGGAGGAGCAAAATCCTAGCTTGGGGAGAGAGAGAGAGAGAGTGAGGTGGTGAGGGAGATGAGTGAGATAGGGAGAGAAAGAGAGAGATGAGTGAGATAGGGAGAGAGATTTGGAAAACTGGTCTCGGGTAGAAAAAGAGTTTGCAGATTTTTTCTGCAAAAACTGCCTCTCGGGTAGAAAATGATTCTAGTAGGTTTTGGGCGACGAAATTATTCGTCGCCTAAATAAAAAAATTCGTCGCCTATAGTCTAAAGTTTGGGCCACAAAACCTTCGTCGCTCAAAGTGTTTAAGGTGACGAATTTTATTCGTCGCCCAAAAATTTAGCGCCAAAAATGTTATTTGGCGCCAGTTTTCCATCTTTTGGGCGACGAAAAGGACTATTCGTCGCCTAAACTTTTTATGGGCGACGAAAACATTTCGTCGCCTTAAGTTTTGTCGCCTTAAGGTCCTTTAGGCGACAAAAAAATTGGTGGCCTAATGTTTGGTTGCCTAAACAAAATAAAGGCGACAATATGGTTTTTTCGTCTCCCAAAGTTCTTTTGGGCCACGAATTTCTCTTCGTCGCCCAAAATTTTGTCGCCCAAGCCATTTTTTCTACTAGTGTGAGGAGATTTATTTGTCCCCCACTTATGATTAACGAATCTTTATCATTCTAACATCATAATCGGAACCGTTTATTCTGTTTATCATTATCTTAAAATCATATATGCAAAAAATTATTCAATTTGGAGATCTTTTAGTTATCCATATGCATAAAATAAATGGACAGTTCATCATGACGATGCTACTTGTTACCAAATTGTTGATTGGTTTAACACGTATGGATGACTAAACGATCTTCAAATTGAATAATTTTATGCATATATGATATTTAGATAATAATAAAGAGAATGAACGGTTTCAATCATGATATTAAGACGGTAAAAGTTCTTTAATCGTAGATAGAGAGACAAGTAAGTCTCCATAAAGGGGACACAAGCATTATCTAATGAGAAATATTCAAGAGGTTCCCCTCTTGGAATATATAATGGTATTTATTGTTAGATCGTATTTTAAGTACACTATTGCAATTTCATGTGAAAAAATTAAAACACGTGTTAAGATAAAAACTAGTTTAAAATAACTTTATTGTGATGCTCGTGCAAGTAAGATAAAAAATATTCATAGGACAATTTGAGTATCAAAAAAGTAAGACTTAAGTTTTATTACCTATATAGAGCCAAATGATACTCAAATACAATAAAATCCGTTGTTTTGTGAAAGTGTCTGACCACCGGCCAAGTTGTTCTACTTCTACCAAAAAAATTTCTTTTATAGCACAAGACTTTATAGAAATAGAAAGCGAAAAATTGGGAAAGTGACATAAAGTGATGAAGCAACTTTTAATTTTTAAAAGGCTATGGGATTTAGTATTCACCACAAATAATATATTTTTGTGTCTGGACATGCATGCACGGACAGCGAATACCTCCAACAAGTCACTTCAAAGTTCAAACTACCACTTCTCAGTTGCAAACCTCGTTTCTTGGAAATTACGAATCTCGAACTAAACACGGTTTACTTTGTGTTTTGATAAGTGGTTTAGGAAAAACCTTCGTACTTTCAATCCAATCCAATCCAATGATCCAATGATCCAATGACATGATTTGAAAAGCAAAATCAATCAACGTGCGTATGCTGCCAAACCCATATGTACGAACACGCGATATTAGCTAGATGGCAAGAAAGATTTGCATCGAGGAAGGCTACCGTTAGTTGCTCGCTCTCAAAGACGGTTATTGACGATCAAATGACACGTCCTAATATATGTAATATGCAAATAAACGGTTTTTAATAACTATTTTTAATATAGTGGTATTTATCTTGTTAATATTTAAAGAAATTTTAGGTTTGAATCTCTCAGTTTCTGTGATCGGAAAAACCACGTGGTCATATAATTTGGATAATGATTGTTGAAGTTTTTATGTGGAATTAAGTAATTTGTAGCTACTCTCCTTATGCTTCTCTTCTTTTATGTGGTTGTTTTCGTCCACATACAATGGCCTTTCCCTTTGTTTGTTTTGGTTTGTTTTATGCATTAACAAGGACGACCTCCAATATGTCCATGTGGATCAATCCCTTATCACCTCAAAGGATTGATGACTTTGAACTTTATTTATTTCTTTGTTTGGCAGTTTTTTTTGCTATATTGTTTCGGTGAAGGTTTAATTTTGAAAAGTGATTTCAGCACATTATTTATATTTTTATTATTTTATTATTTTTAGCATTTGGATCTAACAAATCCAAAGATAATAAAAATATATATATATACATAAGAGTGTACAAAAAGAGAAAATTGGTATGCAAAAATCTTTTCTCTTCATTTCATTTTTTGTTAGAATGATGTTCAAAATTGCCAATATTCAACATGTTTGAAAGCCCAAAGTCATGGGCAAGGCTCAAGATTTTGGGCTCACAGAAACTAAAAATTCACACCCAAATTTGTCTTTAGATACCCAAACTCTAGATATTATTGATTAAAAAAAATTATAGTTCCGTTGATATGATTTAAAATGGAAGAAACATAAACTTCTCACATAATTTCATAAGAGATGAAATTTGAATTTAGAACCCCTTCCAACATTTATTAGAAAAGTAACACCGAACTAAGAAGCTAGTTTGTTAACATGAAGATTAAGAGGTATAAACATATAATTTATTCCAAGTGATGTTAATGATCATGTGGCCATAATAATGTTCATATTTATTATAACACAAGAAATTATTTTTACCACGTGACTGTATAATTTATACTAAAAGATAAAAGGCAAGCGATTTAGCACTCAAATTTTATCCATTTGCACTTCAAAATGAATATTTTACGATCTTTGTACTTACAAAAGTGAAGTGTTAAGATCATAAGAAAAAAAAAAATTACCCAAGCGAAAATTAATTTTTATTTTCTTTGCTTTGACGAAGTGGTTCACGCGCTAAAAAGAGGGTGACCAAAGGGGTCTTTGCAACCAACACACCTCCTTCCGCGAAAATGCACGTGTCAACGCGTCATGGTGAGCTGGCTCCACATATTACGTGGCAAACTCCCATTGGCCAATACCATTTAGAGAAGATCCCATCAGAGCCGTCCGTATGATCCGAGTGAAGCCGACATATTACCTCTGTCTGACCGTTAAGAGAGAGAAGAACAGAGTCTTACAGAGTAAGAGAGAGAAAGAGAATTGAGAGAGAGAGAGAGAGGGTCACCTTTCTCTACAGGTATTTTTTTTTTCTAATTTTCCTCTTCAATTTTTCACCTTTTTATTTCCACTATTCAGTATAATAATAATAATAATAATTAATTTAGTTTAATTTAGCTAATTACAGTTCCTGTTGCTCGAAGTCAATTGCTTTTTCAGTGTGTGAATTTGGTAATTGAACTGTATACAACTGCCATTGGAGCTTCGTGTTTAGGGTTTTAAGTTCGTTTGTGGATTTTGATTGTTCTTCCTTTGAGGAAATGCTCACACGATTTGAGAAGAGTTGTTTGGTGAATGGGGTTTTAGAATTTAGAAGCTTTTGGTGATGAGTCACTTGGATTGGTTGACTTCAAATCTTGAGGTTTTAGTTGGGAATTTCGGAGCTTTCGAATTGGGGTTTTCGATTTTGTGCCTGTTTAGGTAATGAGTATGTTCTTTCTAGTATTCTTAATCGTTTTTCGGTTTTTGTGTGCGTGCGTGTTTGTCTTTTAATTTTCAATTTTGAATTTTATAATTTTTTTTTTCACGAAATATGGGTTTTGAGGAAGAAATTATGCATTTTTACTATATTTTGGATTTGGCGTTTGAGTTTAATTAGATTCCGACGTGATAGTATTGTAAACTTTGAGCTCAAAGGCAATTTTGGATGGATTTTTCTGTTACTTGATTCCGACATATCATGGTTGGATACCCTGGTCATTTCATAGAACTCATAAATATGTAAACACAATAACTTTGACTTTTTGATGGCGATTCGAGCAGGGGGGGTGCTAAGGAGGCCGTGCCAGTGTCGTGGTGGCTGGAGCGCGGCATGAAAACTTTCTGGTTAGTAAGGGAATTTGAATAATGAGCCTTGTTTGTTGGGTTAGTTTACTTGTTTTACGAATAGCCCAGTGTTTGACTTAGTTAGGTTTCATTTCTTGAAGTTTAGATGAAAAGTATTGTCTGAAATCATTTATATTTGGGAAGGAGGGAAGTTTCTCTCTTTTCCGGATGAGAAAAAGGAAATTTAAACATGTGGATGTTTAAATGCGGGATGCAGTGAATGCACATCTTGCAGCTGTTTGATCATGCTGACTGGATGGTATCCATCAACGTGATCCCTGACGTCAAAGGGTGTCTTACGTTGTTGTCATCACACAGGAGAAACAAACTATATATGGGTTGTATTTGAAAACTGTAGCATCTTCTTTTAAAAGTTCAATTTTGGATGGATTTATTGAATATTGTGCTTTGAATGGATGACCTCAGCATCTGATGTAAGAGAATCAGCAGTTGATTACGATATTCTTTTTCATGGTTACTGATTGTTGTGGGAAAGATAACTTTGGTAGTTAATTAACTCTTTCCCAATTTCCTAGGTGAAATCTTGCTTTTCCTACTTGCTGAGTGTCGTGTGTAGATTATCTGTGTACAAGTTACTTTATTTGCGTGCTGACTAGCCTTAATTTTTTTCCTCCCTAAACAGATACATTAGCGACAGTTTGATACAGTTTTTGGAAGATTTCAAAAGACTGAGTTTAGATTGCTAATCATCACTACTATGAATCTTTGATTAGATACCCCAGACAGAGATACGTGGACCCCACTACAAACTGTATGTTGCTTAATTTCTCTACTGCATGGTTCCCATTGTTACAGTTTCTTTTAGATTGGATCATTTACTTTATTCTTATCTTGATTTTTTTTTTCCTGACAGAGTCAAGATTGTGGTGCACATCACAAGTACAGATCAAATGCCATCTTTCAAAATGAAGGCTCAATCAAGCACGGGATGTTTACGAGAAAAAAATGGTCTTCGTGTATGTCAGAGGTCAAGTGTGATTTCCAAGAAAGCATGTTCTCATGCTAGGAAATCGGAACATACAGAAGATTTTGACACTTGTAAAAATTGTCAGGAGGGTAAGAAACCGAACATAAATAAGTTAATGTTTGATCTATCATATAGTATTATAGTAAAGACTTCATTATGTGTGCTCAAGCTATCTCATACTGCCTATCCAGATTTCAACATTCCACGCAAGTTTCTGTGGGTAATATGGTAAAATGTGATACTAGGTTGCACTGATTAGCAAAGTCTGGAAAAAAAATGCAGAATCATTATCATTTCAAAGTTTGTGTTAATTTTCCACGCATTTGAGCTCTCGGGCTCTCTAGTTTTGTAATTCCAGACTTTTTAAGTTTGTGTAAAATGCATAAATTCAAATGTTTCTTATGATTCTAACTGAGCATGCAATGCAAGTTTTAACGAAGGACATTGATTCAGTCCATGCACAATTATCTGCATCGAAAGTTTTTTGTTTAATTATTAATATTAGAGCTTCTTATTATTCTCATAGTTTCTTCAAGCACACAAATTTCTACTATAGAAATTGGAAGTGATGAAGCAATTGAACATCAGGAATTTCTGGGTGAACAAACTGGCCAAATTCAGAAGCACTCATGTGATTCTCCCACCAAAAGAATGGTAAGTATTTATTTCGAAGTTACGGTGTTGTGGATACCATTTTTTCAGTTTGTCATTTCACAGTGCATTGCCTTTAATTTCATGAAGTTTCAGTAACCTGTAAATGAAAATTCATTATTCTCATCTTTGTCTTCTTGCTCAAGGTTTTCTAGAATTGCACCTTGTGGGCCTTAAATTTTTTTATAAGCTTTGTATGCCAACGGTTGTTTATTAATTTCAGGACTCCTGTCACGCCTGCCCATCAAACATAGAGACAATTTTCTCTCCTGCTTTGGAGTCCAGTGAAGATAACGGCGAACAAAATAGTGAACCAAATGCTGACATTGATGCAGGTATGCCTCAAACTCAGTTGATTGAACACATAGAGAATCTACTGAGTATTTGTTGTTTTGCCATTGAAATCCCAGCCAAAGTTGGAAAAACAACCTCTTCTCAGTTATTTTCTTACAATTAAAAAAGGAACAAATAGGATAGGTATGTGTTAGCCCTGAACCACGTGTAAATCTATCCTCAAACTTTATTCAGTATATGTAGGTTATTTCAGCAAAATTCAACCACTTTCGGGTGGTAAATGTGTTTTAAATAAATAATCTAATCTTCCTTGTCATTTAATGTAATGTTACGTGTTCTGACAAGAGATACTATCTAGTATGCTAATCTTGTCCTGCCTTTTCAGGGTTAGGAGCTGGTGACAGTGATGATAACCGAAGTTTATATGATAATCGAACTTGCGATGTATCAGATTTCTACATTTCTGATATGATTATTTCAAGCTTACCCTTCGACGAGAATGCATTTCATGATGATATTAGTGAAATGAATTACTTTCCAGACTACAAATGTGCTGAACCAAATATGTTTTTTGATGTGTCTGAGCAATACATGGTATTACCTTTCCTAGAAGACACATTCAGAAGCAGTAATTTTAATACTAATGATGACAAATCAGGTGAAGAAGCCATGATAGATACAAATTGTGCTGGAATGTATTTGGGAATTGGTCAGATGAGCCCCTGCAACCTGGAAACGGTTGTTAATTCTTCTGACTCAGATCAGGCAGAGTCCTTTGATCCACAGTTGTTTATAAAAAACTTACCAGAATTATCAGATGTGGTATCAAATTATCAACCCAACATATTGCCCGAGGAATCTTCAAAAAGAAAGTCTGTAACACTTGTACTTGATTTGGATGGTAAGTAATGCTTTACGCATATGTTTTCATATGGTTATGTGCTATCTTGCCGTCATTTAATGTTACATCTGACATTTTTTAGATCATTTAATGTTACATCGGACATATTTATTAGACTAGTGGGTCCATTTAGTCGCTCATTTTGGAAATTTTACTTGTTAATGTTATCTTAAATGACAAATATTCTTTAAATTTCTTGAATGAATTTATATTGAAATCATTTAGTTCCCTCAACAAGTTCATCAAAGTCCATTGATCTACGCTACTGGTAGAGAAACTCGTCCTGAACTCTACATGAAAAGGGTATATTAACAAAATGCCTACAAGTCAAAATTGAAATACATAATGTTGAAAATTACTACTGAAGTTGTGCAAAATTCTGTGTTACCCATTTCCGGTCTCGGTGCAACATTTAGGATTCTATCCACTGTTTAGTTTGAAGTTTTGGCACATTCACTTTCTCTTTATACATAGGTGTGCAAGAAAACCTTCTCTTAATATCATACATAATGTTATATATATATATATTTATAGTTCCGTGCTTGTTTGCTCATAATGACACAAACTGTGACCCAGTTCAGTGAACAGTATTTTAAAAAAGTTTCAGTTAATTTTGTCTCAAATGTGTTGACAAGTTGTAAATGCAGTTTATAGTGCTTATATAGGACCTGTAATTGGATTGGTATAATATTGGCTATGTGTGCCACATATACAATTTGGCCTCTGTCTAGAAGGCAAATCTCTTATTCTTTCAGTTTATACCTTACATGTGAACATGTTCACATGTACATATGTGAGTTTGTGCTTGCCCGTGCATGGACACATTAATACATTCATATGTACATTCATATGTATATATGTGAGTGCGTGTGTATTTATAATTTAGGCTTAGAATACACACCAAGCCTCTAAGAATGTTAATTTTCCTTTTTCGTTTCTCTATTTGGTTAACTTTTACCTGATCTTTTGGGAAAATATTAATCAATCAGAAATACTATTTCCAAATACGATATAAATGATAGGGTACAATTACGGACCACCATACCAATTATTCCCTTGACAGGGTTAGATCAACTAGGGTTCCCGCAGATCCAGTCTTCTACTTAGATATTTTTCAGTTTAATCTCAATGTGATGTTTAGAGTTTCATTTGAGAAATGTACGTTGATGATAGGTTGCTGAAATGTAATGTTGCTATATGTGCAGAAACACTGGTTCATTCTACATTGGAACATCGAGATGATGCAGACTTCACATTTGCCGTCTTTTTCAACATGAAAGAGCACACGGTATATGTGAAACGGAGGCCTTACCTCCAAAATTTCTTGGAGAGAGTTGCAGAAATGTTTGAAGTTGTTATTTTTACTGCCAGCCAAAGCATATATGCAGCACAACTTCTTGATATATTGGATCCATATGCAAAGTTTATATCTCGCCGAGTTTATCGTGAATCATGCATTTTCTCGGATGGCAGTTACACTAAAGATTTGACAGTTTTGGGTGTTGATCTTGCAAAAGTTGCCATAATTGATAATACTCCACAGGTATATCCCTTGGGCTTTTGTGTTAATTGCTTGGACTTTACTTCTTTTTTTCATCTGCCTTATTTCTTGCATTTCCACTTTATGGGTTGTTCTATTGCTTGAGAACTCGCACTTTATTTCAGATTCTATATTATTAATTTCTTTTTTGGCCTAAATATAAACTTATGATCGAACAGTATTTTTTTTGTTTTTGAAGCTGGAAGTTGTAGTAAGTACTAAATAAAAACTGGTCTTACAACTGGTGAAAAAAAAAAACCCTAGTCTTGCCAAAATATATATGTAGGCAAAAAAGAGGAGAGAGAAAAAGTGGAAAGAATGGACCTTGTTATTATTGGATAAACCGATTGTTTTACCTTTATTCTCTTTTGACTATTTCAGGTCTTCCGCTTGCAAGTTAATAATGGAATTCCTATAAAGAGTTGGTTTGATGATCCGTCTGATAGTGCTTTGATTTCGTTACTTCCCTTCTTAGAGACCCTGGTTAATGCTGATGATGTCCGTCCTATAATTGCCAAGAAATTCGGTAACAAGGAATAGGAGTCACTTGTCTTCTTATTTGCTTGAATATAGAAGCTCATTGCCCCTCTCATCCTTTTTAGCAAATATTGGCCTCTAATCTAGATGCTCCTCGTTCTTTTTCTTTTAAGCTCATGAGATAAATAGCTATACAATAAACTCTTACTTTACCTTTTGTTAGTGTGCTATTGGTTCTTGTTCCCTTATTTTCTGCATTTCAGCTGACAACACTGTGGAATGGGTTGTCTGATTTTTGTTCAAAGGTAACTGCAGAGAAAGTCTTAATTATCCTTATTGTACAGTTTTAAGTTGTTTTGCTTATCAGGGTGTACGCATGGGAAATTATCTATACAATCTTGGTCTTTAATCGGGATGCTCCACTTTCTTTTCACTTGATCTCGTGAGATTTAGTTATGCAATTAAATCTTCTTTTCCTTATTGGCTGTCAGCTCTTCGATCTTGTTTCCTTGTTTTCTTCCTTTCAGCTGACAACACTGCAGAATAGTTTGTTAGTTTTTGTTCCAAGGTAACTTTAAGTTGCTTTCTACATTTTGCATGAAACGCTAATAAACTGTAAAATATAATTCTTGAAAACGTGACTTCTTACTGACTTTTGCCTCATTACACCCACAGCTTTCGATACATTATCTTAAATAAATAACATTCACAAATGCAAGTATGCTAGCACTTGAAAGCTGGGACTTTGGGCCTGATCCGGTCATTTTTCACTCGTAATATTTTGTTAGACTTTCATTTAATTAAAAGATTATGTTTCATAGAAAAGTAATTAATATCTTGTGTCAAAATTTGGAATTGGAAGGCCTGTGCAGTAAGCCTGTATAGATAGAAAACAAATCAAGTGGCTTATAAAAGACAATCTCTTACTAAACCTTAACTGTCTTTTTGACATCCTCATATATATCTACTAGTAAGGAAATATTCAAACGCTGAATTCTAATGTCGTTTTTTAGTAATTTGAATTTTGAAAATTCAAATGATAGTTATGGAAGTAATAAGTACTGTAAAAACTCAAAGTTGAGCCTGTGATACTGCATATCTGTAGTAAATAAATGATTACAGCTCATAAAAAATTATACTGAGGAAAAAAAAATGGAAATGCTATAATAATTAACGGCATTGAATACTTTCTGAATTTAAAAGTAAGTCTTACTTCTAATGAAATGATATCTCGTGTTATGCTAAATGAAGTTGAGAACTTTTCTGTAGTTCTGTGAAGGTTTGGCCCTTCTGGATAAGAAACAAGAAACAGGGAGGAACACAAAGAGGAGGACAAACTACTTGTGCATCCTATGTCTACATGGCATCATATTCCCAGAAGACTTGTTCGTACACTTTGACGGGCTGACTTTTTCTGGTTTACTATGTTCTAGAGATTAGTTTTTAGTTTCATTTTCTTTTCCTGAAGAGTTCAAACAACCGGAGCTCCATTTCTCGATTAAATCAAAATAGCTTGAAAAGGAAATGTGAGGGGAAGTAATTTGACTATGCATCAAATCAGATTAGGTATTGTCAATTTTGTTTTCTGATTAGGAATTCAAACCTTTGAATAATACATCATTGATTGTATGTTTAAGTGAATTATATGCTATGATTCAAGATTGCTCTCAGAATTATGATACACGTCTTTTCTGATTAACTATATGTACTGCTCATGGTGGCGTAGGAAGTTCAGGTTGAGAATAGGCATGTTTCTACCCCAGGAGGGTATGGGGTATGAAATCTACCATATAAACTGATTTAGGTCATACCCTTCATTAGATGCTTCTAAAATGGAAAACCGCTGTGAGGATGCTTGTGTTAATTCATGATGACCTTTCATTTAAGAGTATAGGTGGTTGTTTTCGTGCATACAAAGATAATGCATGCACTGATGGATCAAGGTATGTATGAATATCGACAGGATCGGCCTCCAGCTTAGGTTTGCTGCTATCCTGTTGAAAGAAGGGTTCGAATATCAGAGATTAGTTGGGTTGTTGAATTAGCTTGACTGACACTGCTGTTCTTGATCTTCTGCCAATTTAGTCTTTTGCGCTTTTACAAATTTGCGTGCGTTGTCTGCAGGTCATGCGGAGAACTCTAACACATTTTCTGGTAATGTAAGTCAGTCATCGAGTTGTGTTGCTACTTATTTCTTGAGAAGTCTGTAAAGACTTGTATTATAAAGGCATAGAATTTGCCTGTTCGTTTGCTTGTTTCATACTTGCCAATGGCTATGATTATCTTGAATAAATGAAAGTATAGCCGGTGCTTGTTTTCTTTTATTGTTCAACCGGAGGTTGTAACATTATGATTCGATAAATCTTAGAATACATGCTCTGTGGATTCCGCTCTCGCTCTCGCTCTCGCTGCCTATGTTTGTCCAAATATTGGTTTTTCCCTGTAAACTGTAAGTTTTGAGTATTGTTACTGCAAACCTTCCAGTGAAGGAGAGAACTTGTCAGCTTCACCATGCTCCTTTCTGTAGGTTAATATGAACTGCTCTAAACTGATGTTTGTCTTCTGTCAACAAATTGCGACAATTTCTCAACCTTCAGTGACAAAAACACTGCTCGGCCCCGTCCTTATAATCGCAGTCCAACATATATACAGAAATAACTCTCCGTAGAAGCCGAAAAAGGAAGAATTTGATACACCCATATTCCGTGATGTGTTTGAAACATGGAAGGAGTCCTCATAAAATTTCTTGTTTTGGACGTTGGAACGACTCCTTACATGGAAGGAGTCGAGTATTTTGCAAGTGATGATGCCATTCTCGCTAATCAAATCTCCATGCTTCCACAGGCATGAACAAGCGATGGTTATAATCGTGCGAAGCTTGAAGGCTATTTGCAACGCAAAACCATCGCTCAATATACAAGGGCCGGCCCTTGTTGGCTTAGCAGAGCTTGTCACTGTCATTTAAAACCCTTTAAAAATAAACTAACCCATCAGCTTCCATGACCATATAAAAAAGTGTCACATTACAAGCACAAAGTTAGTACAACAGTTAACGTTGCCACAGGATTACATTCAAACATTTGAGTTCCAGATGGGGTCTGGGTTTCGTGAATCAAACGTGCTTGTGTTGCCCATGATGGAATCTCCCTTCACTTCTGTGGACACTCTTCACGAGTATGGGGAGATACGGAAGATGCAAGCGTTCCATAATTATTTGGTGGCACGACGGCTTGGTCCTACATAACACAAAAACAAAATGACAGAGTGAATTTATGCTTGTTAGAAATGCAAAGACATTGATAATTTAAATAAATTTAAAGACGTCCGCAGGTAGTTTGGATGGCATTGCGCACCGCCCTTTTTCACATCATCAATAATAATTTTTGGGGATAATTCTGGCTTCAAAGCGAACTAACTCCTCGACTTTTAGCTTTACACATAATGAAAAGAGTATGATGTTTAGCATGCATCTAGCTAACCCTAGTTTCCCTGACTAAGTGGTTTTTATTTGGAGTGATTTCCAATTAATTTAAATATGTATTCCATAGTTTCCTGGACAATGTAATCATTCATTGCAATCAGAGTTCAATATCATACCTGATGGTAGTTGTTGTCCTGCTGAATCATTGACGGAATATTTTGCTGCTGCTCCAGCACAAGTGACTGTTGTAGTGGCTGCTGATGTTTCTGCATGTACAGCAGATGCTGTTCCTGATGTTGCTGTTGTTGATGAAGTTGCTGAATTTGCTGCTGCTGATGAGGTTGCTGAATTTGCTGCTGTTGCATCTGGAACTGCTGACTATATTGCTGTTGCGTCTGTACTTGTTGCAATTGTTGCTGTTGATAGGATTGTTGTTGTTGCATCTGAGCATAATATTGTTGAAGTTGTTGCTGCTGAAGCTCATACTGTTGCAACAAGACCTGCTGCTGCTGCTGCGGCTGCTGCTGCTGCTGTGCTTGATGCATCTGGTGTTGCAGAAGAAACAGCTGCTGCTGCTGCTGATAGTAGTAATATTGCCACATCTCATTATATGCTTGGCTGTTCTGCATACCACACTGTGCGTTGCCCAAAATGGATGATTGGGACATCTGTGGAGGAACAGATTGGACGGGCAACTGAGGCTGGGATGAAGAGGCGTAATTTGTTGGTTGTGCATTCTGCTTAGGCCAAGCATTAGGTGCCATTACATTAGCAGGAGCGGCTGCTGCTTGATACCGATTATGATCCTGGCCGCCTTGCTGAATTTGTGAGCTCTGTGATGACAAATGTTGAGGGGGGTGACCTAGAATCCCAGGCATTGGACGACCCGTTTCAGCTTGTGGATATTTTTGGGGAGAAACTGGTTTCTGCTGATATGAGTTTCTTTGTAGACGTCCTCGAAACCCAAATTTGGAATCTCTACGAACTTTACCAGAATGATTATTCTGACGCCAGTCTCCACAACTATTTACAGCTGGCTGGGAAGGCATTTGCATTGGCATTGGACTAACCGCTTCATTTCCAGCTGTTTCTAAAGCTCTGGCATTTCTTGGGCTGCGGTCTTCATAAGATTTGCAATTGCTCTCTAGCTTCCTTTCATTTGAAGTATTGGTTTCTTCACACTTGTGAGAAATGGAGGGCATTGAATCCAGATTTGTATTCTCCTGGGAGCTTAAAGAAAGACTCTCCAACGACAGTGGCTTCAGGTCTTGTTCAGGCTTATCGTCAATCTCTGGATGAACATTGCTCCTGGTTGTGACTTCTTGTGAAGATTCTACAGTTTCATTCCCTTCAGCAACTTGACATTCTAACTCAACAAATGATGCCTTTGGTTCAGGAGTATTATCTCTGGGATCCTCAGGATTTTCCGAAGATACCTGTTCAACTTTTACTAAATCTACAGATGACAGATTTGCTTCTGGTGTATCATCTCTCGATTGCTCTTTTGAAATTTCTGGAGATGGTAGTTTCAGTGTTTGCTGAATGTTTTCAGGTTGGCTTGATTGAAGGTTGTCAGAGGTAGTCTGCTCAAGATGACTTCCCTGTGATGGCATATCCTGGTCCGACATATGATCAGTTTCTTCCGGGCCAGGCTCGATATTATGATTGTCTGGCAATAATGTTTTGCTGTACTCAGTGTCATGCAATGGGAGCACAATCAAGGAGTCCGAACTACAATCTTCAGATGGCTGCTGAGGCACAGCAACCAAAGTTTCCTCTGTTCCTCTAGCCAATTCCAAAGGTTTTATAAATGTAGTTTTCTGATGAAAATAAGCTGTCCTCGTAGAGTATGGGAACAGTCGTACATGCCGAGTCCACACCTTTCTTACTTCATGAATGCTTCCACAAAGGTCAACAAACTGTTCCATCATATACAAGTCAGAACCAAAGGAATTTGATGAGCATATGCTAAATCTTGAGAGTAAATTACTGACTCCCCAGAGGTTGAGTGAAATTGCCGAACCACCATACTATATTTCCTTCATATTATAGGAAATAACAATAACCTCCCATACTATATTTTCAACAGTCACTTTCATCTTGCAGTTTTTATCACTTAAATGTGTAGCTACGTTCAAAAACTTTGTCAGCAACAGCATTTTGGAAACTCATTAAAAAATACAAACACAATTTTTGGGTTTTCAATTAAAAATATCATTACAACCACTCTCATAATTTTCTATCAGTAAAATTAATTTAGGAAGTCCAAGTACTTCAGCAAAGCGCCATGCTACCTGTATTTACTGGAAAAATAAATGAACAATCATCTGAATGACAGCTTGATCAAATCAAACTAAAGACCTAAAACTATAGCAGCACATGGTTTGGAAATATGGAGAGGCAGAAAGCAACAAGTAGCACCTTTTCCCCTCAATCTATTACTTTTCCAAAATACCAGAAATGACAGTATCCATATAAAATTGAGTTAAAAGTGAAACCTCTAAATATAAGCTTGAAATATCCTCCGCGTCTTTTGCATTCAGACCATCAGATACACCTGACTCTGGAGATATTGCTTTGGCTACAACAGAGTCTACCACGTTTAGGTGTTGCTTCCCTCCATGCATACTTGCGAAATTTATCAATTCCTGCAGAAATAACAATCAAGCAACTTCACTTTTTTGCAACAGAAGTTAGAGTTCTATCATGATGATATAATGGGTAAAGGTTTAACACATTGAAGTATAGATTGATGTTTTAGTGCCGACTATTTATTTACACAACAGGTGCATTCATGATATGGAAATGTTAATATTCATGAGATGCTAAAAGAAGAGAAATACCTCTAAAAGTGATTTGCAATATGGCAAGTGTTTGATGCCATCTATCAAGACGTCTCTGGCAGCATCTGCACTATCAGTCATCTGTGACAGGAAAGCAAGGAGATGTTAATCATTATCAAAGTTGGCCACCACATTCATGTACTAAAAATGAACGGAATAATCTCCTCAAAAGTCAAATACTAAGGAGCACACAGAGAAATAGAAATCCATATATAAATAATTCATAAAAGGACCAACATTGTTTTTTGCATACTACTTTGCCTATTCATACAACAAACCAAATATTCATCACTTGGTTGTTTCAACATATTTGGTCTCGAACTCAAACAAGTACAAAACATCAACCAAATTATTTTTTGGAACGAGGACTTATATTTTTATAAGCACAGGAGAACTGCATTTTCTTTAAGAAATCAACTAACTATAATAAAACATTGATACTTACTAAATAAGCCTAAATGACATTAAGTACTTTAAACTGAAATAGAGGGGGAGCTGAAGCTAGAGCCAAATCTTGTAAACAAGTAACTGCTATCACCCCAATGAAGATATGGACTTTCCTGTGTTCATATATTACGTACCATGTATATAAGTCGAGAAAATTGAACATATAAAATAGGAAGGGTATGCATCTTTTTCTTCTCTGCAGCCATTTCTAGTGCTTCTTTGTATATATTGGAAGCCGCCGTGATATTTCCCTGATAACGTAGGAAAAGCATCAGCATGCATTGGTCCTCATTCTTAATCAAAACAATAAGTACGAGTAATATTTCCGTTTAATTGATGAAAGAGCTGATTGCATACCATACGTTTTTCCATATTAGCCTTCGACATAACATTCTTCACAAAACAGGAATCTGATTCTGTATCACAATGAAGAAAAGCAGCATGGGCACCAGATACATCTCCTGTTTTCTCCTTAAACCTGGCACTGAAAAGATGAATCACCGACACTCTCTGCAACGAACATATGAGGATGGCCATAAACATCTCCAGTCATGTACAAAGTAATCGAGTCAAGGCATCCTATAGAAAGCAGCAACTGAGCAAGTTTCAGAATATCATATACTTGTCACACAATTGCTAATACTAATTTTAGAGAAAAATTATAGTACAGACAATTTAAATAGTACTGCTGGAAGTTGTCCACAACAGGATGCATGGTGAAAATATATGACTGCTGACACAACTCCAAGTATAATGATTGCTTTCTCACAAAAGAAATACGTATAATCCAAACCATAATGAGTTTCCAGTGTATCCTTAGTTCCTTACATAAAAGAAAATTAAACTCTTGCCTTTAATTGCCTGGCAACCAGTAAGGTGACCAATGAAGTCATTAGTTCATACCTACCTTTGAGGAGAAAAAACAATTATTGTTTTAGACTTGATTATGTGATGGCTGAATAGGTAAATGCTACCGAAATATTACTCTTATCCAAACAAGTTTAGAATGTAGTATTTTTGGAAAGCCCATGACATGTCCCAACATTCACATTCTCAAGAAAAGTGCCTCATCTCCTGGTCCATTTCATGCTATGAAGGTTCCAACTTCAATTATTAAAGATGATACACCAAAAAATATAACTCAGTACAATTCCTCAGAGAACCGATTGGAAATAATTGACGATTATCCTGTAACTTCCCAATGTTATGGTCTTTAGTGTTTGACTAATCAAGACATTGTAGCACAAAATACGGCTCACCTAAAACTTGATGCATAGTTTCAAGAAAAAATACCTTCAGAAAAATTTGGGTTGCTCGGTCAAGAGCATAGTTTGCAATCTCTCTTCCTCCGTTAATTTCCATGAATTCCACATAACGCATCCAAAACTCAGGGTAATTAGCACAGGGAATCAAGCATCTCTCATAAAGTTTTACAGCCTACACTCAATAGATGAAAGGGGGTTCAGATAACAATAAAAGAGAGGCAAGGGGGCCACATAAGCAGAAGAAAATTGTAGAACCATACCGAATCAAAGTCCCCTTGCATCTCAACAAAGTCCAGATAGGAATGCCAGTTCTCCAACTGATCCGCATCAAGTGGCTTCACATGGAAGTAAGACCTCCTTATATTGCTCTCATAAGTACCAATTTTTCCCTCTAGCTGACATGCTTGCTGATACAACTGCTTTCCAGTATATAAGTACTTTTCCAATGCTTTACGACTGTCTAATTCATTTTCTGCATCCAGCAGGTCTTTGACAACAAAAGCAATTTCATGATCCCTATAAAATGTAGGGACTTCGCTTTCAACCACTGTTTCTGATTGCAAATCTTCAGTAGAATTATTCTGGCATTTCATCTCCCCTTCACACATGGCAGCCAACTTCTTCAAACTGAAGAGAAGATGAAACATCCCTTGTAAGAATAACATCTAAGTGGTTCAACTAGAAGGGTAAAAAAGACACAAAATTGTAAAACGTTATATTCCACAAGCATGAAAAAAATTCTAGGTCATTTGAAATCAACTATAACAGCAAACCACACATTGTGGTAAACTGTCAACTATCATGCAAACAACAAGGTCTATAGAATAAGAAATTATAATGAAAGCGCACAAACTTGATCGAGAGTTATGATTTCCAGGTTTCCCCTTTTCTTTTTAACTCCAAAGAGTCAATGCAAGATATACCTTTCATAGTATTGGTGCAACTTTTTGGTAGGAAATCTAAGAGCTTGGATGTAAATCTGTGCCAACGAGCTCCATTCCCGCTGAGAATACTCAAACTCAATGTATTTGTCCCACAAAGCATGGCATGAGTAATCCTTCCCAACAAACGACATGCCTCGTTTAAATAATCTGTCCAGGAATTTCAAAGTTTCAAACTTTTAAAATAAACACTGTCTAAAAACATGCAAGGTAGCTAAATATTTCTATTAGTTCAGATGACTATAACCGAAAAGGCGCATCAACAATTCAACTACTTCAACATTTACACTGAATTTGTTATGGGAGCTATTTGATATTACCTGCGAATATCAGACGGGTCTTCGAAAACAGACATACTGAAGTTACAGTAGTCCACCCACAAGGGAACAGAACTAGTTGCTGCCTGCACCGCCCGTTCGAAAACTTCAACAGCCTTGTCGACACTGCATAGGCGGGTCTTGTGATCGGCATACCTCCTCCAATATCCATGGCAGAGCGGAAACTCGGACAAGAAGGAGTCGTAAACACAGGATATTTTCTCTACGTCATCCTGCACATAATCTCACAACCAAAATTCACAAAAATAAAACATAAAAATTAAGAAAAATTTTACAAAAAATTAAGAAAGCAATTTGCTTACAGAATATGTGTTTTCTGTCTCTGAAATGAGCGAAGTCCAGTGATCAAAGTCGAGTGAGACTCCATGAAAATCATCTGAGGGAAAAGCAAAAGAATTTGAGCGGTGCATTACTTCAGCATTTAGAGAGCAGCTTACAGTAGCTAGAAGAACCCTAGGAAATATATACATATATATATATATATATATATATATATATATATAGAGAGAGAGAGAGAGAGAGAGAGAGAGTGTGTGTGTGTTTACCTGGAGAGTCTGATTCCATGGGCTGAGGCTCCGATTCGCAATTACAAGTCTGCATAGCTGAAAAATTGATGAATGTGATCGGAGAGAGGAAAGGGGGAGGTAGTGAGGCCGGTTAATATGGAGGGAGACGGCCGATAACGGGCGGTGGAGGAGGGTATTTGGTTCTGCACTTCTGCTAATATTTTCTTCAATTTTGAACACAAATTTACTTAAGAGGGCAAATTTACGTGACAGAATAAATAAAAGGATTAATACTGTGAAATTATGAATAAGTGAGTGAAAAGTCTTAGTTTTTATTGTCGTGAATCTGAAAATTCAATCAAATTATAGTAAAATTACTATAAAATTATAAGGTTGGGATCAAACTAATTTTATAATTTTAAAGAGGTTATTACTTAATAGAGGTGTAGTAAAAAAAAAAATTATTTTTTAACTTATTTATCCTTAATGAATATTGTATGTCCTAAATAGAATTCTTAAGGATGAAAGTATGGAATACCAAAAATTTCATGCCAATAAGCTGTAAACATGCTTGAGAAGTTAGAAACATTTTGGATTCAACAAGAAGGTGTCCATGTTGATGTAATATTACATACCCGCAAGTTCAAAGACGTGACATCAACTGACTAAAGCTTTGTCTCAAACAACTTTAGAGAAATATTTTAGTTCATCTTAAACTTTTATTTGTGATATTGCATATTTTTGTAATCTGACAATTATTACTATATGGAGGTGTGTTTCTTTAAGATAGGATCAAGAAAAATTATAACTTATTAGAATGTGAAGTTTATTCCTATACATAATTGGTCCCAAGTTGGGACCGAATTTTTTTATGATTTTAAAAAGGTTATTCCTTTATAGAGCATTACTTTAGAGATGTTTTACTGTATTTACAAATGGCACTTTACCGTATTAACAGAAAACAATCATGCCTATGCACTCTAGTGCATATTCGATCCTTAACGATTTCCCTCTTCTTAAGCTATCGCTCTATTAAAAAAAAATCAAATTATTGTAATTGGCCTGTGTGATTTAATATGAGCTCGTTTGAAAGTGCTTTTAAAATGATTGAAAGAATTTTTAGAGAAAATATTTTTGGGTTTCAAAAGCACTTGAAGTGCTTTTTCAGGATTCACTCATATTTTTACTAAGGATTGGTTCCAAAAACATTTCAATAAAAGCGTTTTAAGCTATTTTAAAAGTACTTTCAAACGAGCCCTATATATCTCTCACCTCATTGCCTCATTGTGTATTGTATTGTTGTATCAAGGGAAAAAAACCCTACAATTTACGCCTTAAGGTTGCCACATCACCAACAAATTTAATACTATGATTAATTACACCACGAGTAATGCTACACTTAAAAACATTTTTCGTACTACATTTGTACTACATCTCTAATAGAGATAGGGCCTGCCAATACAAGTGGGTCTCACCTCTATTAAAGAGGTGATATAAATGTGGTATGAAAAATATAGTAAGAGTAGCATTTTTTTATTACACCACTTAGTATGATGATTCAGTGTCACTTAATACCATGGATTAGTGATATATTCTCCATTGTGAGTAAAAGGTCCTAGTTTTCACTATTGCATATATTTATTTTAGGGTTCTTTAGATATTGACCCTTACAACTCATATTTCTTAGCAAAAAACCCATTTATGTTTAATCATCCAACAAAAACCCAAAAATCAAATAAATTGCTATTTAAGAATATAAGTAACCTACTATTACAAACAGCTTATGTCACGTACATTTTATACTACACTTGAATTTTGGCTCAATCTGACACAGCCCGTACCGGAGAATAATATTATTTTATTTCCGGAGGTGCAAAATGACGATTTTGCCCTTGGTTGACCTTTCGGTTGACTTTTGCGTCATAACTCGTACGACGCTTCCACTTGTATTTTCGTGACGAGCTCGTCGATACGAACTCGTCAACGCGAACGGAACGTCATTCGGAGTTCGAATGAACGTTCTACGGACGTTAAGTTGTTTGTGTTCGGTGACTTGGGCCTTGGGCCCAGTAATTTCTGTGGGCCCAGCCCACTGTGCCTCTCTGTCACTCTTGTCTCACTCAGTCTCTACTCTTCCCTCTGTCTCTCGATCCCTCACTCACTTTAGTTCTGCAACTTTGCAGAAAACCCCAAACCAAAATCCAAACTCAATTACTCTGGACACCCATGCCTTTCCTCGAGGGGCATGGCGGCTTGCCACCCTCTTCCAGCAAAACCTGCCACTCAAACCAAACCCAGTCGAACGACTTGAGTCCAGAAACCCAGAAATGAAAACCCAGAACCTATAAATTGATCTAGCCACCCACATTGGCAGCCATCGAACCTGTGGCCACTTTCGAGCTCGATTTGACTCCAGTTCATCACAAACATCGTCACCATCATCAACCTCACCAATTCTGGGCTGTTTCGAACCCAGAACGTCAAAACCAGTCGAACCCAGGAACTTCGAAAATTCCGGCGAGCTTCTCTCGGCTAGCCACGACTGTTCTGGCCACGATTCGACCCAAATTCTTCACCATCGAACTCCTGGGAGCCCTGGGACTCGAACCCAGGCCCTGCATGTCATTTTCTGGCCGAGATCGGTGAATTCAAATTTGGCCGAGAATCCTCGAGGCCGATTCCGGCCATCTCCGGCCATAGTTTGGTCCAAAATTAGGTAATTTCGAATTCCTCTCAACACCAGCTTCATTTTGATGTAAGAATCATGAAATTTGGTGTTGATTTGAAGAATCTGTGAATTTTCCAGAATTCCAGCAAGGTTACCCAGATTCCGGCGCCGGCGAGCGGCGGACGGCGGCGGCGCTCGGCTGCCGGAGTTGCAGTGGCTTGACGTCAGCGAACCGGTTCGTGACGTCAGCGACCCCCGGTCCAACCCGGTCCGAACCGGGGAATATACCCGAGGTATATTCCGTCTATTTCTGACGCCGTTTAGGGAATATTCTCTAACGGTAACGGAATATTCCGTAACGCCGTTAGAGAATATTCCGTTAACAGAATGGAATATTCCGTTAAAGTTAACGGCGCGTGAACAGTGCCGCGCGTGAGTCGCGTGACCAGCGCGTGGCCGCGCGTGGTGGACTTCCACCGGCGCGTGGCGGCGCGTGTGACCTCACAGCCGCGCGTGGCGGCGCGTGAGGCCAAACGGCAGCGTGTGGCGGCGCGTGCGGCGGCGCACGGCGGCCCACGGCGGCGGTTTTGGGGTTTCCGAGCCCGAAACTCCGTTTTCGGGTATCCGAACGCCGTTTTCTTTGTAATTTCGTATACTTTACTAATTTGTGGGTTTCAAAATTAGGTTTTGGCAACCCGTGTAACATCCCGTTCAAAATTTAATTTATTTTATTCCCGGAAGTGGGAAATGACGTTTTTGCCCCTGGGTTGACTTTTCGGTTGACTTTTGTGTCGTAACTCGTACGACGCATCCAATTGTATTTTCTTGACGTGCTCGTCGATACGAATTCGTAGACGCGAGCCGTACGTCGTTCGGACTCCGAACGAATATTTTACGGACGTTGATTTTCGACGTTTCCCGTAATTCAAATTTGGGCTGTTTTGAATTATTGGGCTGGGACCCATTTGGCAGCAGGCCACATGGCCTATCCCTGAAATTGGGGGATTTGGTCTGGGTCTTTGACCCGTGGCTTCCTCCCCCTTTCCTTCTCCCTCTCTTGTTCTCGGCAGACCACCCAAACTCAACCTCCCAAAACCTCTCAAGGCACCCCGTGCCTGTGCCCATCCACGTTGAGCCATCCTGTGGCCATGGGAGGCCACTGTCATCATCCTCTTCAAACTCAGGACCTCGTGGAACCCTGGAACCCAGCCAAACCTGTGAACCAAAATCTGCAACTTTCCAGGTGGACCACGATCGGCCAAACACGGCCACTCAAGCCTCGAATCAAACCCAAGTCACCATATTCAAGCTCCTTGGACCCCTGGGAATCGAACCCAGGCCCTGTTGGTGACTGGAACTCCAGTTCTTCGACTTTCATTTTTGGCCGAGAACTTTGGAGCCAATTTCCGGCCACCTCCGGCCAGTGACCGGCCCCCAAAATGGTACAATTTTGTTCCCCTCATCTCTAGCTTCATTTTGGTACTTGAATCGTCCAATTTGGACTTAAAACGAAGAAGATATGAAGCTTTGAAAATTCCCCAGAAATCCGGCCATTTTTCCCAGATTCCGGCGACGGCGACGGCGGCCGGCACGGCGGCCGGCGGCGGCGCCGGCGACCGGAATCCTGGCAGGGATGACCGGCGCTGACGTCATCGGACCGGGTTGGACCGGCCATGCTGACGTCAGCAGACCGGTTCAGACCGGATTTGCTGACGTCATCAGCTTGGACCGGCTTGGGCCGAGCCGAGTTGACGGCTTGGGCCGAGCCGTGTTGACCGGCTCGAGCCGAGCCGCGTTGACCGGCTCACCGGCTCAGTTGACCGGCTCGCGCGTGGAGCTGCGCGTGGAGCCGCGCGTGGAGCCGAGCTCCCGACCTTCAAGCCGCGCGTGAGGGCGCGTGGGAGGTCCTTTTTCGAATCTGTTTTCACGGGTCGACTCGTGACGACGTGTACTACCTCGGGGTAGTATGCATGTTCATTTTTGAGGTGTTTTGGACCTCCAATTTGCAAAAGCAAGTGATAGGTGTAATTAATTCGTTAATTCGTTACCTTTTTGAGTTAATCATGGTACCGGTGATTTCTCATATAGGTGGGGCCTATCCAGAGGACTACCGGGGCTACCCAGGACGGGGTACTTCGACCCGGCTACCTACAGGTGAGTGAGTGGGTCTTTGTTTGATAAATGTATACATACGTATGGTTTTTCAACGCTTTCTTAAATTGTTAGCGTAGATGCATATTCATTACGTGTGTTGGAGGTAGAACACACGTACTATATTGCCATGCATGTTTTCGTACTGTTGCTCATCAGTAGATGTATACACCCCAGGTATTAGTACTCAGTCTTGTGGCCAGGACTAGCCTTGACGTTAGGAGTAGTCACTATCAGTACCGCTACGCACTTTGGATCCATTGTAGGTACTAGCCTGTCTTAGGTTGCACTAGGCAACTCGGACTTGTGTGACTGCACTTTGTGCACCAGCGCTTAGCGCTAGACTCGCGTCATTGTAGTACTCAGCGTATTACTTTTATACCTAGCTTGTTCCTCGTGGTTTAGCCACTTGGGCATGTGTGTTTACATATGGGTGAGCAAATGTCAGTAAATTATTATCGGGGAGTACCCGAACGTTTTAAAGAATAGTATTTTGAGGTTCATGCCTACGGGCATGACGTATTTTCTCAATTATACTTGTTTTCAAACGAGGGGTTACTAAACTTTTGAAAACAACGGTTTTATCAAACTTTGCTTTTTGACCCACTCACCGTTTTATGTTTTGCGCCCCTCCAGGTTCGTTAGCAGGGAGTTTGTGACGTCGATGGTGCGGTGGTATGACAATGTAGGGTTGTTTCTACGTTTGTTTAGATTTGTACCCCTTACTCTACTCACGTTGTGTATTCTTTTAATTCTTCCGCCTGCACGTTCCGTGCACTCTGACTTTATTGTTTCAATTCGAATTCTTTATTCTCTAATTTCTTTTTGGCTTTCGTCACGCTAACGCGTGTCGGCCATCACCTCTCGACACCTGGCTCGTCCGGGATCGGGACGTGACAACCCGTGGCGTTCGAAGGACGTGCATTTAGACTTCTCGGCTTCGGTATTTGTGAGTGGGCCCCTTCCTCACTTAAATTAAATGTTTTATATGTTTTAATTATATAAATGGTTTTGCCTATACTTTTATTTGACTATTAACTTACTTATTGGCAAACTTAATTTATGTCTACACTTTTAATGACTGTAGTTTAGTATTTGTTCCGTATTTGGTAGACCTTGTATTTCGTAGTATTTACTTGGTTTATCGGATAGACTTGATGTTTGTTAGACCGACTCGGTAATGTATTAGGCCATGGAAATTAGTGGGCCTCGACCCATATTTCCATTTGGATTTATGCCATTAAATTGGTGATTTCTGTATTACCTTGTATGCGTATTACAATTATCGTACCAACTCTATTTTCGAGGGTTTAGGGAATTAATTATTTTAATTCCCTATTTATGCGTTTGGATCTTATATTCGTTTGACGGGCCATGGGCCGTATTTGGGTGAACTTTGGAAACGATAATTTCCTATCATATTTTGGGTTCACCTAATCTACCATTAAGTTGGTATTTCTATACCTTGGTACCCGTATGATGTATTCTTGGTATTTTACGTATTGTGGTTAATTACTTGGTATTTCGGGTACGGTACCCGATAATACTTTATTTGTTGGTTGTTTAAAGGTTATCCCAAAAAGGGAAATTACCTCATATTGTTTTATTTAAGAATACTCCGTGGCATGTTTTTGTACGCTCAACTTGGGAGGCTTACACGGTGTTTATTGTACTGTCCGGGCCAGGACCAGCCTTCACGTGATTGTTCACACGCACCGATACGCTCACTATGGATCCATAGTAAGGTGCCAGCCTGTTCGAGGTCGCATGGGCGCCCGAACTCGTTGTGATGCGATTAGCGCCAGCTTCACGTGATCGTAGTACATGAGCGTAACTTTATTTATACACCCAGCCTGTTCATGACAAAATATATCTGTATGAACTCGTGTGTCTGCCTTGCCTAACCGAGCATTTATCTTGTAGTTGGATTGTGATATTATCTCGGATTTTCACTGATGCCACGGATACTTGTATTTGATTTACAGTTTTCCCGTATAACTTTATTTTATGAACTTTTGGTAAATTATGCCGAACGGTGGCTTTCTGCCCGTTTCGGACGGTAAGTACATTTCCGTACTTACCTTGATTTTCTACCTATTAGTATATTACGTTTCAAGAAAAGTTTTACGAAACTCAATACCTGTTTTACGGCGAGGGGTTAGTATTTTCTAAAGGAAAGGTTTTTACAAAACTAGCTATGGCCCACTCACCCTTCTGTTTTTGCGCCCTTCCAGGTTTAGTGGCTGGAGCTGTTGATGTTCAAGGCGGTGGTATGACAAAGGTTAAATCTCTCGGTATTGTGAATACTCTGTATTCTGTATCTTGTACAAGCAGTGATTGTATTAAATTCTTCCGCCCGTACAGTTGTGTACATACTGATCTTAATTTATTCAAATAAATCCTTATTTTATTCAATTGGCTTTCGTCACCCTACGTGGTGTCGGCCAGCACATCCGACTTTTGGGTGTCCACGTGTACATCCGGGTCGGGATGTGTCACAATCAAAGGATATAAAATCAAATGAAGTTTGCTAACGTTATTTTTAGTATTGTTTTTTTTTATCCAACAATATATAATGCACATTTCCATATATCTTTAGTTCATAACCACATAATTTTTTAGGGTAAATTATTTTACTTTTATATAATAGTAAAATGTGCCATATTGTCATATTGTAGGTAATACATATAATATTCTTATATATATATATATATTTAATTTACCTATAATACATACTATAAATAAAATTGATGTGACCTAAAATTAGAGAAAAAGTAGAGGGGTGCGGCAAAGAGAAAAGAGAGAAGAGCTTGAAGAATTGTAGTATATATTCCTCATGTCTAGTGCCTTTATTTATAGTGAAATAAGTACAACCATAATAGAACAATGACTTTAGGATGGTGAGAATATCTCAATCCATATCTACCTAGGATTTACATAATCACATTTATCACATGTCAATATTATTTACAACAAAAATTGCCATATTGTAGGTAATACATATAATACTCTCATATATGTTTATTTTTTATATATAATTTACCTATAATTTAATTTATCTACTAATACATAAACAGTAGAAAAATTGCCATATTGTATGACACAACCCGACCCGGATGTACACGTGGACACCCAAAAGTCGGATGTGCTGGCCGACACCACGTAGGGTGACGAAAGCCAATTTGAATAAAATAAGGAATGAATTGAACAATTGAATATAATAACAGTCTTACAAAGTACAAAATACTGGAAATTTACAAATACAGAAAATTTAGAATAACTTCATACCACCGGATCTCGATGTCGATAACTTCAAACCGCTACACCTGGAGGGGCGCAAAACAAAAGGGTGAGTGGGCCAAAGCTAGTTATTTTGTGAAAACCTTTCCTTTTTGAAAATACTAACCCCTCGCCGTAAAACAGGTAATAAGTTTCGTAACATCTTTCTTGAAAACATAATATAGTAATAGGTAGAAAAACAAGGTAAGTATGGAAATATACTTACCGTCCGACACGGGCAGAAAGCCACCGTTCGGCATAATTTACTTTATCAAAAGGTTCATAAATAAAGCTATACGAGAAAACTGTAAATCAAAATAAATGTATCCGTGGCATCAGTGAAAATCAGAGATAGTTCACAATCCAACTATAAGATAGACGCTCGTTTAGGAATGGCAACACACGAGTTCATACAGATATATTCTGTCATGAACAGGCTGGGTGTATAAATAATAGTACGCTCATGTACTACGATCACGTGAAGCTGGCGCCTAAGCGCGTCACAACGAGTTCGAGTCGCCCATGCGACCTAGAACAGGCTGGCACCTACTATGGATCCATAGTGAGCGTATCGGTGCGTGTGAACAATCACGTGAAGGCTGGTCCTGGCCTCGGACGAGTACAACTAACACCGGGTGAGCCTTCCTAGTTGAGCGTGCAAAACATGCCACGGAGTATCTCAAAATAAAACAACGTGAGGTCATTTCCCTATTTGGGATAACCTTTAAATAACCAAAATATATATAAAGTGTA